>JASEVX010000006.1:16274807-16659807 GCA_031761405.1 Serripes groenlandicus
GACGTTTCCTTGATAAGTTTCTAGTACTACTGATTAATTTATCCTGACACCAGCCAGTCAGTCGTTATGCTAACCCCACTACCCTGAGCGCCAAGGATGGCAGCCATTTTTACCATTTTCAAAGTATTTGGTTTGACCTGGTCGGGGATCTAACCCGCAACCTCCATTACATTACGCCCTACCATTACACCGCCGATGCAATATCTTGTTATTAAAAGGGGTAGTCACTCATAAACTCTTTACTTGACCCCACATTGTCCATGTATACCTCAAGGTACTGTGCGCTGATGTCAGAATACAATTATAATTGAATGTAAGACAGGAATCGCCATGACCTTTCATAGCTCCCAGAACTTAAATATTAACATTCTCTGGTGGCCATGTTCAATGGCATATTTATTATATTTTGAACATAGGACGATCACATAATCTATCATTACACATCTACATGCACAACACTAATTCAATTAAGAATCTGCTTAAATCAGATTTAACAAAACCTTCATCGATTTTTTTTTGTCGAACTCAAATTATTTTTGATTCCTTATTGTAAAAAACATTTTTAAATAAACTCTAGTAATTCTTTTCACATTTGCCTTTCAAAATGGCCGACACGGAAGGTATATAGTGTAGTTGTGGGAACAAAGTAATAAGAGAAAAAGTGTTGCACATGGTTTAAAGCGTCATTCAAGTCAAGATGACTTTGATATTCCGCGGACAAAATTACGGAAAATCCCTAAAAATGAAATCCGTACTAAATTAAATAAACGACTTGATACATTATCTATAAAATAATATGGAAATTCTTTTAAAATTAAAGCAGTAATATTGAAAATAAACGACTTTGAAATAATATTAAAATGAAAGCAGTATCATTGGAAATAAACGACTTCGAAAAAATCTCTACAATAAAATGGAAAATATCTTAAAATTAAAGCAGTATTATTGAAAATAAACGACTTTGAAACTATCTATACAATAAAATGGAAACTCTCTTAAAATGAAAGCGGAAGACGCCGTGGTATACCTGAACTATTGTTGAAAGCGGCTTAAAACACCATACCCTCACATGTAACGGAAAGCAGCCGAATCCGACTGTTCGATTTCGACGGTCCAATTACTTCCTAATAATTATAGTAAAACAAGGATCTGACAAATAAATAGAAATAAACTCACGCCAAAATACCGTAGCTATATGTTGATACAGTATGTAGTTACAACCAGTTGCACATGTAGCCAGTAAATAACTGGATATGCATTTGTAAAATATATATATTTTTAAATAACTACGTCGGATGGGATTTGAACACCGAACATTCGAAGTACTTACACTCCGATGCAACATACCTGACGATTTATTACTTTTAACTCTTCCTACGGAGGAAGACGATCGATCCCACAATAAAGGTTTGTCAATATGTGGCGTTGAAAATTTCTGAGATATAATCAGTTACCGTTAACGTTTTTGCCTATTATGGTAAGGTTGCGTTGTTGTTGAAAAGATAATGTCGGAGGTGCTAGTCTCGAGCTCCGATATAGTTGTTAGATTGATTGATTGTGTTGATGTTTTACGCCACTTTGAACATTTTTTTCAATTATCACGACGTTTCCTTGATAAGTTTATAGTACTACTGATCAATTTATCCTGACACCGGTCAGTCAGTTGTAATGCTAACCCCACTACCCTGAGCGCCAAGGTTGGCAGCCATTTGTACCATTTTCAAAGTCTTTGGTTTGACCTGGTGTGGGATCTAACCCACGACCTCCCTGACCCGAGACGGACGCTCTACCACTACACCGCCGATGCGATATCTTGTTATTAGAAGGGGTAGTCACACATAAACTCTTTACTTGACACCGTGTTTTCCATATATACCTGAAGGACCTGTGCGCACATGTCAGAATACAATTAAATGCAATTATAATTGAATGTAAGACAGGAATCGCCATGACCTTTCATAGCTCCCAGAGCTATAATATTAACATTCTGTGGTGGCCATTTTGAATGGCATATTTATTATATTTTGAACAGAGGACAATCACATAATCTATCATAACAGATCTACATGCAAAACACTAATTCAATTAAGAATCTGCTTAAATCAGATTTAACAAAACTTTCATCGAAATAGGATTGTCAAACTGAAATTATTTTGGATTCCCAATTGTCAAAATGTTTTCAAATATACTCTAGTAATTCTTTTCACATTTGCCTTTCATAATGGCCGACAAGGGAGGTATATAATGTAGATCTGGGAACAATGTATTAAGGGAAAAAAGGTTGCACATGGTTTAAAGCGTCATTCAAGTCAAGATGACTGATATTATGTGGAAAAAATTACTGAAAATCCCTAAAAATGAAATCAGTATTATTTGAAATAAACGACTTGATTTATTATCTATCAAATAATATGGAAATTCTTTTAAAATTAAAGCAGTATTATTGAAAATAAACGACTTTGAAATTATCTTAAAATGAAAGCAGTATCATTGGAAATAAACGACTTCGAAAATATCAATACAATAAAATGGAAAATATCTTAAAATTGAAACAGTATTAAATGACTTTGAAAATATCTATACAATAAATGAAAACTCTCTTAAAAGTAAAGCGGTAGACGCTGTGGTGTACCTGACCTATTTTTGAAAGCGGATTAAAACACCAAACCCTCACATGTAACGGAAATCAACCGATGTTGATTTCGACGGTCCAGTCACTTCCGAATAATTATAGTAAAAAAGGGATCTGACAAATAAATAGAAATAATCTCACGCCAAACTACCGTAGCTATATGTTAATACAGTACATGTATTAGTTACAACCAGTTGCACATGTAGCCCGTAAATAACTGGATATGCATCTGTAAAATAAAGTACATGTAAGTTTGAATAACTACGGCGGATGGGATTTGAACGCGGAACATTGAAGTACTTATACACCCACGTAACATACCTGACGATTTCGTACTTTTAAATCTTCCTACGTGGGAAGACGATCGATACGACAAAAACGGATTGTCAATATGTGACGATGTCAATGATCTGAGATATAATCAGTTACTGTTTACGCATGTTGCCTATTATGGTAAGGTGAAATGCTCCCACGGTTGTGTTGTTGTTGAAAAGATCATTTCGGAGGTGCTAGCCTCGAGCTCCGCTATAGTTGTTAGATTGATTGATTGTGTTGGTGTTTTACGCCGCTTTCAACACTTTTTCAATTATCACGACGTTTCCTTGATAAGTTTCTAGTATTACTGATTAATTTATCCTGACACCAGTCAGTCAGTCGTAATGCTAACCCCACTACCCTGAACGCTAAGGTTGGCAGCCATTAGTACCATTTTCAAAGTCTTTGGTTTGACCTGGTCAGGGATCTAACCCGCGACCTCTCTTACCCGGGACGGACGCCCTACCACTACACCGCCGATGCGATATCTTGTTATTAGAAGGTGTAGTCACACATAAACTCTTTACTTGACCCCACATTGTCCATATATACCTCAAGGACATGTGCACCGATGTCAGAATACAATTGAATGCAATTATAATTGAACGTAAGACAGGAATCGACATGACCTTTCATAGCTCCCAGAACTAAAAAAAAAAACATTCTCTGATGACCATTTTGATAGACATTGTATTATATTATTTTTGATTACCAATTGTCACAACATTTTTAAATAATATTATACTCTAGTAATACTTATCATATTTGCCTTTTTAAAATGGCCGACAAGGGAGGAATATAGTGTAGTTCTGGAAGTAATGTATTAAGAGAAATAATGTTGAGCATGGTTAAAAGCTTCATTCAAGTCGAGACGACTCTAATTATGATGTGGACAAAAATACGGAAATTCCCTAAAAAAAACTATTATCTAAAATAAACGACTTTGAAATTCTCTATACAATAAATGAAATCAGTATCATTGAAAAAATAAACGACTTTGAAAATATTTATATAAAATGGGAATTCTCTTTAAATGAAAGCAGTATCATTGAAAATAAACGACTTTAAAAATAACTATACAATAATATGGAAATTCTCTTAAAATTAAAGCAGTATTCTTGAAAATAAACGACTTTGAAATTATCTAAACTATAAAATGGTAATTCTCATAAAGTGAAAGCCGTATAATAGAAAATAAACGACTTTGAAATTTACTAGGCGTAATGGTAATCCCACAACTCTGAGCGCCAAGGAGGGCAACCATTAATACCATTTTAAAGTCTTTGGTATGATCAGGCCGGGGTTCGAACCCACAACCTGCCGCACGCGAGGTGGCTATATATCACTATACAAAGGAGGTGGTTTGCGACTTGAAAACAAAACTATAAATTCTAAACTATAAAATGGGATTCTCTCTTTAAATGAATGCAGTATTCTTGAAAATAAACGACTTTGAAATTATCTAAACTATAAATTGGAAATTCTCTTAAAATGAAAACCGTATACTAGAAAATAAACGACTTTGAAATTTACTATACAACATTAAGGAATCTCTCTACAATCAGGAAAGCAGTACTTTTGAAATGATTGAAAAGATTGTGGTAAACGGAGAAATTGCTCCTTATGCCCCGGTGTTTTGATAAGTCGACTGCTGCAGATGCGTCAGAAAGCATCTTAATGGGGAAAAGAGTTAAGACAAATAATGTTGAACATTATTTTTTCAGTTATATAACGGCGTTTCCTGGTTAAGTTACCAGTACTACTGGTTTAATTCTACTGACACCAGCTAGCCAGCCGTAATGGTAATCCCGCAACCCTGAGCGCCAAGGAGGGCAGCAATTAATACCATTTTAAAGTCATTGGTATGATCAGGCCGGGGTTCGAACCAACAACCTGCGCACTCGATGTGGCTATCTATTACTACACCAAGGAGAAAGGTTTGCGACTTGGAAACAAAAGTTATTGTAATTCTAATGTTGATTTGAATCGACATTATCCACAAAAGAAGAAATGGTTTTTATACAGTATGTCTCCAAATTATCATACAATATTTCGCCGAGACACTGATTATCATCTTGAACAGATGCAAAGATTGTTAATGTAAATAGCATGCCAAAAGTGTTACCGTAGCACATATGAAGTGTTCATACACATATTTTCACCAAAGTCTAAACCGTTTACCCTCACTTCTAAAGAAAACTTTGATGAGCAATTTCTCTATTTTGCACAATGTTTGCAGCTCTAAATAGTAATCAAACTTTTATTTATAAATATTTATTCATAGTTTTACCAAGATCAATTCAAAGTCGTCGGCTGCAGAGTTGTTGTTTGTGGGAAAGGCTGTAAAACGAGGGGACAGCCAGACCGCTCTTTGCCTGACGCGAGCGAAACAGCATGTGTACGTTTTGTAGTAATCACGTGTTCTTGCCTCTCATAATTGATCGAAATGAGAGTTATTGCGGTTTTCAACAATCTTTCAGTTATAATACGGCTGCCAGTTCGCCAAGCCGCGTTTCCCTGCCTTCCTCACATCGAGCCATCCTTAGATTCACCTGATAAACTAAACATTTGAATGTGCCTCTGTTCATCGGTGTATCGGTGCATCTTCCTATATCGCACTATAACCCCGAGTGTTCCAGGTATATTAACCATACCGTAGTTAATACAGGTGTAGACAAACATCTGCCTGTGCAACATTGCCGAAGATTCAACATGGCAAAAAGTTTCAAAAGCGTTTTGAATCCCTCTTTGATTTCTTTGCGAACAGAGCAGAGTCTAATTAAGATGCACAGCTTGATGAGGATCGGCACTTGTTTTCACAGGCAAAACTGTGCTTTAGACCAGCAATTATGAGAATCGGCACTTGTTTTCACAGGCAACCCTGTGCTTTAGACCAGCAATTCCCCGTCTAAAGCAACCACACTTTTACTTTCCCAATTCCTCATTTATTGCAAAAAAATGATCCTGTATTTAAAGACCACTTGGGAACAAAGACCAGATCTTCCTTATTGCGTAGGTTCAAACAAGTGAGATCACTAAACCTAGATCATTATCATTGTAGTAGACGATAAATATACCAGCTGTTACAATGATGGTGATGATGATGTGTATATCAATATATGTATATATAATGAATTTATCTGCATCTTCTGTGTTTGTCTTCTAGGATTCGGACATTGGAAGAGACGTGATGTCTTTGAAAATGGTAAGATTTTAAGGATGTGTTTTTGATTTCTTCCTCTTTGTGGTTTAGCTATTTTAAATTGGCAATTATTCAGGACATGTTTCCTTTTGTTTTAACACATTATGTTACTAATATGATAATATTGATGTTATTCTGATTATAATTGTTGATTTTGTTATTATCATTACTAAAATTATTAATATGTATCATTATTTTAATAAGTACTTCTATAATTATTACTATTATCATTAATTATTTCATCATCATTATCTTTATCTCGATTATTATAGTTCAAATTAGTTTGTTTAATTACAAGTTCGGCTTCTATTTGCGTCCTATTGTATTCGCAATATTTAGCGAATGAACAATTTATTAAAGACAATTTTGTAAAAGAATCATGTTGGACATCCAGCGGACAGCCAAGTTCTAGTCATATGCGATGTGTGGTACACCTTTCTAAACTAAAATTACATAAGCAAGGTTATTTTTCATAGAAAAAACGTGTGATGAGCCGTTCCGCGAGAAATCCAACATTGTGGACTCTGCGTAAAGTATCCACCCGGATCAGCTTAACCATGCTGCGCAGGCTTAGCCGGATAGACACTTTTCGCCTCCTGTCGATTTTCTGTTTCAGGAATCACTACTCTATCTATCCCCCCTTAGACGGAATGTGTCGGCCGGATCAGTCTGCGCGGACAGCGCAGGCTGATCTGGTCGATACATTACGCAGATATATTGATATGAGCCGTTCCGCGAGAAAACCAACATTGTGGACTCTGCGTAAAGTATCGACCGGATCAGCTTAAGAATTATGCGTAGGCTTACCCGGATAGACACTTTTCGCCTCCTGTGGCTTTTCTGTTTCGGGAATCATTACTTTGTACCTCTATCCCCCTGAGTCGGAGTGTGTCGGCCCAGATCAGTATGCACCGACTACGCAGCCTGATCCGGGTCTAAACATTACGTAGAGGCCATAATGTTGGTTTTCTCGCAGGACGGCTCAGATTATGTTTGAAAAAAAGCCAACATTTACGCGATGGTTCTATCATTATTCCAAATGTATGGGATCGAGTTACCTAATTTCCCAGCAATTATTGTTATAGGCTTTGCTTTTGGATGTTGTTTCAACAGACTTGTTAAAGTTATCGTCACAAATTTAACAATGAAAATGATGGAGATATTTACAGTGTGAATAATTCTGTTATGCAAATGTTTTGGTGACTATGCTATCCGTGATCATATATTTCAATTCGGCACACATGTTTTAGCATAATGGAAAATACCTCCTAAAATGTAATCAAGAAAATAAATGCTAAAATGTACTTATCATTTCTTAAACATGCTGAAATATGTATAGGTTTAAGTATATAATGTAAAAACAGCTCTTTTATAGCAAATCGAGGGCTTGGCGTGAAACGGTTGTAACTAAAATTGATATTTTTTTACCAAGGTTAATCACCTCGCCATCAAGTCTTTATAAGCGTAATATCCTTTTTCTTGGTAAACAATGGAAATTTAGGTGCCATTGCTCGTTCTGAGCAATGGCACCTAAATTTGCATTGTTTACAAAGGGGTCAAAATTGCCCCTAAACCAGGGTTTTCAAAATAGGTTTTTAGTTACAACCGTTTCACACCAAGCCCTCGAAATGGAATAAAGATAGTAAATCGCCATTACTTATATGAGCCTTCCCGCGAGAAAACCAACAGCATGGCCTCTGAGTAATGTATCGACCCAGATCAGCCTACGCAGTCCACGCAGACTGATCCGAGCCGACACATTCCGTCTCAAGGGGATAGACGTATAGAGTAATGATTCCCGAAACAGAAAATCGACACGAGTCCACACTGTTCGTTTTCTGGAGTGACGTCTCATATAAGCTGTGTCTCCTTTCTTCCATCTGCTCTAACATACAAAGTGTTCTCACCTTTTTAAAAGTACGTTGTAAAAGTGCTAGCTATAAAGGTGTTCATCGCCTCGGTGGTGTAGTGGTAGAGCGTCAGCGTCAGGTGCGGAAGGTCCTGGGTTCGATCCCAGGCCGGGTCATACCAAATACTTTAAAAATGGTAGTAATGGCTGCCCTCCTTGGCACTCAGGGTTTCGGGGTTAGCTTTACGACTGACTGGTTGGTGTCAGGATAACTGGACTAGTAGTACTGATAACTCACCCAGGAAACGCCATTATATAATTGATTTTTTTGTTTTTGAAAGCAGAGTAAAACACCAATCAATCAATCAATCAATCAATATAAAGATGTTTAAGCATCGGCAATACCGGTATACTTTGCACTGTAAACTATAAGCAGTTTGCGTTTTGTATTCCTGTCTTCCACCTGCATATTTATATATGAACACGCAAAATAGCTAGATAACTGAGTGCACATTTATTTTCATATGTCTGTCGCCAGAATAATCATCTTTTTTGTATATATATTTCTACCTAGATAATTGTTTATTCTGTTTGCACAATCTCTGAACTCCAGATGGAGATCAATATTTTGATATGTTGAAACTTCTCCAAATATTGCTAATAGTGACAACAAAGTAAGAAATAAATAGTTCAAAACTATTTTGGCAGTACACGTTGAAAAACAATCAATTGAAAGTCAATGGAAATGTACAAAATTTAACTTACTGGGTGTGTCTACCCAGTAAAAATGAAGCATAAATGATCAATATGTAGATGTTTATTGTACTGGAAATTGAATATATATTTCTGTAATTTTATCTCAGAATTATGATTCTAATATTTCAAGACATTTTTTGAACAGGTTTAAAACTTATTACACGTTTGTATTATACACGTGTACAATACGGAATTGTAATCCGTCGTGTCTGAACTGCGCATGGCAATCTGCATGTATTTGCGCCGGGAAATGTACAGGTATATACTAAAAACGAGTATATTGATGTATGGCATCAATGTCGCCCGAAAAGACTGCATTAATACAAAGCACTTAAATTAGTGAAGTATATTTACTACAATACAAAGGCCACGCACAATATAATATATTCTTATACGCAGGTTCCGTGCAATAATATCATCAAATTGTATTTTCATTGTTTTATGGGACAAAATGACTAACACATTCTTTATTTGCCGGTTTTTATTAAATTTGACGCTAGGTTTTCGATACATAAAATAGAAACGATTTTCCTAAAAAGTACTGTTTGTCTGCATATTTTACTAGTTAGTGCAAATTCAAAACGGCAAACTCGATGAAAGTAGTCCGCGCACTGTTTGACATCACACGCCCTTATTATACACGTTTACAATATGGATTTTTAATCTGTCGTGCCTGATCTGCATGTATTTGCGCAGGAAAATCTACAGGTATATACTAACAACGAGAGTATTGCTCAATGTCGCCCGGAAAGACTGCATTAATACAAAGCACTTACATTATTGAAGTTGAGGAAACAGTAAACTACGGATGTGTATATAACAACATCAAGTGTGGGGGTCCAAGTAAAATTGATTATGAATTGCATGTGATTGATTTTTCAAGGAAGTGAACATCCTTCATTGAAAATGGAATTGAAGCGTTTCATTGTCTATGACCAATCTTCAAACTAAGCTAGTATGACCAAACATGCAGCTAATTAGTCATCAGTTATAGACCATAAACAGTTATACAATTGAGTCATCGTGACATTGATAACAGTATATGTTGAAAAGTAGCCAGTTGCGTGGAAAATATGATGTGTGGAGTACTGGTGTGAGAAAGTCAGCAAACACATGAGTTGGTGAACTTGCGGCCCTGATATGACGGACAATCGGCGTTTAACCCGAATATAACATTTGATCAATCCATTAATGTACAACTGTATACAAAGGTTTTGGAATGCCCAACATGACAGCTGTGCATTTGTTGCCTTGCTTTGGTACTGCCTCGGTGTTGTCCGTCTCAAAAGCGGGAGATCAGGGTTCGATAACCAGTCTGGGTTTACCAAAGACGTTACAAGGACAGTTGTGGCTTCCTTCCTTCTTGGCACTCAATATTTGCGGTAATATCATAGGTTACTGATGCACTGGTGCTAAGATAAGCTTACCAGTAGTAATGGTAATATATGACTGGACTCCTGTTGAAAGGGGCCTACAACGTCGTACAAATGACAAAGGCGAGGCGACAACGGTACACAAACAAACCGATTCATAAACCCGTCAACTATATATGCACTAACAACTCTCGAAAAAACATAGGTGTAACGGTGTTTGTTCGACTTTGTTCCAAAGCTCCGGCGAGAAGACAATAGTGCAGTGGTAGAGCGTCAGCCTCTCGTACCAAAGGTCCCGGATTCGAATCCCCTGATGAGCAGGTTCTGCCTATGGGATTTGTCCACGCAAACGGCGCGAGTACTGGTTATGTCTTCATGATGCAGACATAGAGGGTGATTAATATCAGCAGAAAGCTTGTATCGTAATCGATCTAAGATCAATAAGTTTAAACTAAAACTCCGGCTACCGATATAGGTTGAATACACTAAATATTTACACATGTTTTTTTCTTCAGTACCTAATCGCGGTAAGCCTAATTCTGGCCGGTGTGCAGGGAAGTAGCCACAATAGAAGTAAGTACTCATTCAAAGGCTTTTATTGTAAGCTAAGTGCGAAACAACGAAACTTGAGCCAGTTCTTGGGTTAAGACACTAATTTGCCTCTGTGAACAGTGCCGATCTAGATCAGGATGTGCAGCTATACAGTCAGTCTGATCAAGATCTACTCTGCTCCCATATTACTTACATAGTATTGTTTGGATCGTCTGTAAAATAAAGTGGATTGGCTGCAACACTGTTCAGAAATACCGACGTTTACCTATTCAACATTCTGGGGTCGTGGTAGAGCTTTCGCCTCGAACGCGGGAGGTCGCGGGTACGATCCCCGGCCGGGTCATACCAAATAAGTAATGGCTGCCCTCCTTGGTGCTCATAGTTGCGGGGTTAGCCTTATGACTGACTGGATGGCGCCAATATAAATAGACCAGTACTACTGGTAACTTCCCCTAGGAAATTCCATGAACTATCTGAAAACATCAAATAGCAGTGATATAAGACAGGTGCTTTTCTATTTTAATTTTCCTGTCAATTATTGAACTGGCTGGGAGTTATCAATATATATGCTTTTTTAATTAAAATCTTATCTTAAAGATTATAGTAGCGTAAATGTCGATACAACCTTTGGATTAACGACATTTTTCTTTCGGAAAGACTCTAAAATGAGTACTTTCTAATATACTGACATTCCGTTCGCCAAATACAAATGTAGTTAATTATAAAATTAAGTGAATAAATAAATCTAAACTATTGATTATATTGCTGTTCACATCACTATAGCTATTGATTGATTGGTTTTAAGCCATTTCAACAGTTTTGCAGTATTTCACGACCGTGTGTTCACCTAACAATGTATTTACTAGTGTACTCGACCCGGTACTCAACGCAACATTATTCCAGGCCAACTTGCTATGTATTCACATAGACTCAGGGGACTAGATGAGGAGGAGTAAACTGGTCTTTTCCCATCCATATCTCCATTATGACTCCTATACAACTTATGTGTTTGGTACTCAAAAGAATTGTCTCGCTGTGACGATTCTTTTGAGTATCCACAACATAGTATTTGAGGGTTAAATAAGGATTTGGGGATGTGAAATTCTGTAAGACTAGTTTATCAATTTTAAGAAAGAAGAACGTGGTCGAGCCAGGGTTCAAATTCACCGAATTTATTTGACTGATCAATATGATATCGCTTTCACATCACTAGAAGAAGCAAACGAACGATAACATTCTTACGGTATCAAGTTTCACATCACTAAAAGGAGCAAACGAACAATAACATTCTGACGGTATCAAGTTTCACATCACTACAAGGAGCTAACGAACTATATCATTCTGACGGTATCAAGTTTCACATCACTAAACGGAGCAAACGAACGATAACATTTTGACGGTATGACGATGAAACGAACGATAATATTATGGCGGTATCAAGTTTCACATCACTACAACGTGCAATTGAACGATAACATTCTGACGGTATCAAGTTTCACATCAATGAAAGAAGCAAACGAACGATAACATTCTGACGGTATCAAGTTTCACATCATAACAAAGTGCAATTGAACGATAACATTCTGACGGTATCAAGTTTCACATCACCAAAAGGAGCTAACGAACGATGACATTCTGACGGTATTAAGTTTCACATCACTACAAGGTGCAATTGAACGATAACATTCTGACGGTATCAAGTTTCACATCACCAAAAGGAGCTAAGTAACGAACGATAACATTCTGACGGTATCAAGTTTCACATCACTACAAGGAGCTAACAAACTATATCATTCTGACGGTATCAAGTTTCACATCACTAAAAGGAGCAAACGAACGACAACATTATGACGGTATCAAGTTTCGCATCACTAAAAGGAGCGAACGAACGATAACATTCTGACGGTATCAAGTTTCACATCACTACAATGTGGAATTGAACGATCGCATTATGACGGTATCAAGTTTCACATCAGTAAAAGGAGCTAACGAACGATAACATTTTGACGGTATCAAGTTTCACATCACTAAAAGGAGCACACGAACGATAACATTCTGACGGTATGAAGTTTTACATCACCAAAAGGAGCTAACGAACGATTAAATTCTGACGGTATCAAGTTTCACATCACCAAAAGGAGCTAACGAACGATAGCATTCTGACGGCATCAAGTTTCACATCACCAAAAGGAGCTAATGAACGATAACATTATGACGGTATCAAGTTACACATCACCAAAAGGAGCTAACAAACGATAACATTCTGACGGTATCAAGTTTCACATCACTAAAAGGAGCAAACGAACGATAACATTCTGACGGTATCAAGTTTCACATCACTAACATGAGCAAACGAACGATACAATTCTGACGGTATCAAGTTTAACATCATTAAAAAGGGGCGAATGATTTAATTAACACGTTCCTACATACAACAAATCTGCAGCAGACGACTCTGAAAACGTCTAATCAAAATGAAAGAACAATAATTAAATAGAGTTAAAAACATGGTGACAAAAGGAGAAATAGCTCGGTTTGAGCAATTTCTTCTTTTGTCGCCATGTTTTCAAAGAGCCGCAGAGGTGTCAGAAAGCGTCTTTATGAAGAAATGGGTTAACTGATATGGTATGACGTTTCACTTCATTAGAAAGAGCAACAAGATTGATTTAACTGCTATGATATCTAGTTCACTTCACAAAAGGGAGCAACACGAATGATTTAACTGCGATAGTCACAGGTGCCAGTCTGGTTTAAAATCTAAAAAATAGCATTTGACTATATATTTTCAACGTTGACAAGCTTTTACCACGTGTAGATTCAGATCAGTGTGTTAGGATGCACCATCCACGTGTCGTGAGTTCGATTACCCGGCTCGGCCATCAATTATTTCTGATGATTGACACAAACAATGGTAACGTCGGTCGGCACTGTCCGGATACACTAAGACGAACCTGAAGTCTCATTCTCATTCTTCCTGACGGATACTTCCCGAATGTTGGTTCGGGAGAAACCTTGTCAAATCGGGAAGACAACTGCGTCCGCACTGTAGACGTTCGAGATGATCCGTTAATGCACCCTTTTGTTCGGCTCGATCCGGCAGACCGCCTCCGTTGTTTCAAAATGTTTAATACAACCGGGCGACATCGGGAGAAATATTCAGAACCTGCGTGGTTCGGCTCAATGCCGGTATACGCCGGTGCACAGCCGGGTCACTACCGTGATGTTCCGTGGTAATCCGGGAGTAGGTCGGATGTATACTCCACGCACGGAAGTAACAAAGGCCACCGGGATGCCACTGGGGCTCCACCTGCTCATGACCGGGGCTAAATCGGGTTGCACCGGCGGCCATCGTGTCACGACCTGTGTCACATCGGGTTCTATCGAGATGGCAACGCCGGCGTGATTCCGTCAAAAGTGGCCTGGAGATACCGGAGCCTGACTTAGAGATGGGGGCTTCGCAGGTTAACGCGAAAAAACCATTTAAACAAACAAGTATTCGTCTGGAAAATATGCTTTTTCAAAGGGCACTCTACCATGACCGCCTTGCCGTGACTGGGGATCAAACCCGGGACGCCCGGTTCCAATTACGCGACGTTAACAACTTAACCACTAAATATTACATCTTTCGATTATGTAACACAGTGGATGTTCATTTCAATACAGATTGTGGAGCACCAGCAGATGAAATATTAAATGGTGAATATGCGGTATACAGCGGTACTCGTCGAGATTTAGCCGAGTTGGTGTGCGATCCTGGCTTCTACCCAACACCTCCAACAACGATAAAGTGTAGGTGTGGAATATGGGTACACCCCGTTAATAAACCAATCTGCCAGACATCTTGTAAGTATAACATCTGATTAACCCTTTCCCACTTACAGACACATTATGATGCATCTGCAGCAGGCGACTTTTGATAAAAAGTTGTGGCAAAACGGGCAATTTCTCCTCTTTCCCACAATATTTTCAACATGATTTTCCATAGGTTTGCTAAAATGTTTTCAAATTCGACGGCTGCAGCTTTGTTGCATATGGAAAGGATAAAAAGTGTATTAGATGATGGCCAACGTGACACGAAATGCGTATTTGCAATTAAGCGACCAGCGGATGTCCCAATCAATGTATTGAAATATCAAAAGGTCTGTTTATCGTGTGCCGTGTTTTTTGTATAATATTTTATGCTCGTCTCATTTGAAGACATCTGAAAGGTGAACACGTGCGAGTATATATTTGATGCGGACTTTAAATCATGCTGGGCAGACGTCGTAAGCGTCAAAAATAAGAATTTAAGAGGGATGCTCTTTGAAAATCAGCCCTAAAACATTCGCGACAGGAGTAGATCAATATCAGCAAATATATCTGGGCAGTCTGGTCTGGCTCTGCAATATTCGCAAATCAGTCATAGAAACTTCTGTTGATCCTTTAGCATGTACATACAGGTAGGCATTCTTGACGTTAAAGTGTGTTTACCTGGAGCAACGTTCATATACACATATGATAAATACGATAAGGTTGTTTTACCTGGAGCAGCGTTCATATACACAGGTACTAGACACACTAAGATTGGTTTACCTGAAGCATCGTTCATATACACTTGTAATAAAAACACTAAGATTGGTTTACCTAAAGCATCGTTCATATACTCTTGTAATAAATACGCTAAGGCTGGTTTACCTGGAGCAAGGTTCATATAAATATGTAATAAATACGTTAAGGTTGGTTTACTTGGAGCACCGTTCATATACACATGTAATAAAAACGCTAAGGTTGGTTTACCTGGAGCAAGGTTCATATACACATGTAATAAATACGCTAAGGTTGGTTTACCTGGAGCACCATTCATATACACATGTAATAAATACTCTAATGTTGGTTTTCCTGAAGCAGCTTTCATATACACATGTAATAAACACGGTAAGGTTGGTTTAGCTGGAGGAAGGTTCATATACACATGTGATAAATAAGCTAAGGTTGGTTTACCTGGAGCAAGGTTCATATACACATGTAATAATTATGCTAATGTTGGTTTATCTGGAGCACCGTTCATATACACATGTAATACATACGCTAATGTTGGTTTACCTGGAGCACCGTTCATTTACACATGTAATAAATACGCTAAGGTTGGTTTATCTGGAGCACCGTTCATTTACACATGTAATAAATACGCTAAGGTTGGTTTACCTGGAGCACCGTTCATTTACACATGTAATAAATACGCTAAGGTTGGTTTACCTGGAGCACCGTTCATTTACACATGTAATACATACGCTAAGGTTAGTTTACCTGGAGCACCGTTCATTTACACATGTAATAAATACGCTAAGGTTGGTTTACCTGGAGCACCGTTCATTTACACATGTAATACATACGCTAAGGTTGGTTTACCTGGAGCACCGTTCATATACACGTGTAATAAATACGCTAAAGTTAGTTTACTTGGAGCAAGGGTCATATACACATGTAATAAATACGCTAAGGTTGGTTCACATGGAGCAAGGTTCATATACACTTGTAATTATCATACTAGGGCTGGTTTACCTGGAGCCCCGTTCATATACATATTTGATAAATACGCTTAGATTGGTTTACATGGAGCAAGGTTCATATACACTTGTATTAAATACGCTAAGGTTGGTTTACCTGGAGCATGGTACATTTACACATGTAATACAAACGCTAAGGTTGGTTTACATTGAGCAAGGTTCATATACACTTGTAATTATTATACTAAGGCTGGTTTACCTGGAGCATCGTTCATATACATATGTAATACATACGCTAAGGTCGGTTTACCTGGAGCAAGGTTCATATACACATTTAATAGTTATGCTAAGGTTGGTTTACCTGAAGCACTGTTCATATACACATGTATTAATTACGTTAATGTTGGTTTCCCTTGAGCACCATTCATATACACATGCAATAAACACGCTGAGGTTGGTTTACCTTGAGCGCCACTAACTCTTTGACTTATACTGTGCACATGCTGGTATTCTCATTCCTGACCTTGATTTGTATGATAAAGCACGCCACAATATAGAAGATCTTCGGATATTTGAGATGAACGAAGATCCCCTGATAAGCCTGTTTGTTTTCGCAGTTTGATCAGGATGTTTCCTGCTTATTTTTCATTGGTTTAATGTACAAGCAAATAATAAGCCGCTGGAGGTCGGTTCTGACCAATAAGCAACTTATTCACCTATGGTATATCATTTGAATGTAATGGTTTTACCAAAAACTCAAGAGGTCGGTTTTCATAAGACGTTTCTTAAAATAGTAAAGCTTATATAGGTCGTGTTTTGGTGGTAAAGGTAGTATTTTGTTTTACGTGACTCGAATAATGAAGCGACCAAAGATCGTTTAGCATGTCACGTGACTTGAAAAGTAAAGCTTCCAAAGGTCGTATTTCGCGTCCATTTGGAACTCGCTGGCAGACTACATCTAACTTCGGATGTATGATGTATTCTTCCATATAAGAACTATTTTTAAAAAATATTCCCAACAACAAACGTGTCTATGATATAAGAATCTCAATGTCCGTTCATGTTTCTCTTCCAAGTTCAAACGGTTTTCTTTATATTATTTATTTACATATATGGCTTGAACACATTGGTTCCACGCCTAATTACATAAAGGTCATGCATGACAAAACAATACAATACACGTTTAACAAAAACACAGGAAAAAATAATTACAAAAATGATCAACATATTTAATAGTAATATCAAACATAAATATGATAATGTCACATGATATGATCAAGTATTGATATCAAATACCAATCTAAAATGCGGCAGTTTGCGAATTACTGGAGAAAGTACTAAACGTATAAAAATACTACTGGTATGAATGAAAACTAATTAATAATAATAATTATAGTAATGATAATAATGATAATAATAATAAAGGACAATATCGCACCGCAAATTCAGCACACTCTTCGATGAAGACGCCATTTTGAGAACTTGTTTTTAAGGGCGACAAATTGTTTATGTTCGTAAACCGGCAACTGCACCACAATCTATCGGTGTATCTACATATCACTTACCATCATACATCTGAGGTTAGATGTAGGGTACAAAAAGTCCCGAATGATTTCACGTCATGTGACTTAAGTAGTAAAGCTTCCAAATGTAAAGGTTTAATACATTAAAATAATTGTTTTTGTGTGTGACAAGACTTAACAATAAGAGGATATGACTATCTTTTCAGAATATTTTCAAAGGATCTCTCCACATGGGATTTAAAATTCTGCTGCTCTTGGTATATTTGAAACGCAAAACAGTGATTAATGTAGTTTTGTATTTGTTATACTCTAAAACGTGAAAATTGAGTCGTCCCGCAAGAAAACCAACATTATGGACTCTGCGTAATGTATCGACCCTAATCCGGGCCGACACATTCTGCCTGAGAGGGATTGAGGTAAAGAGTAATAAGTCGAGAAATAAAAAAATCCACATGAGGCGAAAAGTGTTTGTCCGGGTTATCCTGCGCCTCATGCTTTAGCTGATCCGGGTCGATACTTTACGCAATCTACAATGTTGGTTTTCTCGCGTGACGGCATATATTTCTTTTTCTGTTAAGCTTCTATGGGAACTGAATTTGTCGCCGTATTCCTAGTGGCTACTCCTAGAACTGGTCAGGGATTTGAAGAACACAGTCTAACGATAACAACCGAAGACACAGCTAACGTCAATATACAATCGAACTCTGGACCGATTAACAAGACTGTGTTTGTGGACTGCTCCAATGTTATTGAATTCGAAACATCTATAGTTCTCACAGAAAAGAACCATGTCACAAACAAGGTTTTGTCGATTGTTTCTGACGTTGATATAACTGTTCGTGCCCTTACCTACAGGAATGGAAAGCAAAAAGCCGCGGAAGCCACTCTGATTCATCCAACAAAATACCTTTCTAACTTTTACATTTTAATGACTTCCGGCCAAACAACTCATCTTGCTATTATAGCTATTGAGGATAACACGTTTGTACAGATCTTCTATCCAAATGGAGTTCCGTTCTATTCGTTTTCACTTAACAAATTTCAAGTATATTCGTATCGCTTGAAAATTTATGATTTAACGGGTTTTATGGTAAATACGAGCACGAATGCCGCTGTCCTTTGTGGACATAACTTTGCGGTAGTCCCAAATTCTGTACAAGGCAGTAAAGACGCGGGCTTTGTACAGATGCTGGGCGTCCAGTATTTTTACAAAAAATGTATCATGGGTCCCTTCATTCCAGACAGTGTGTATGTGTATAAGATCGTTGCAAGCCAAAACGATACGGAAATTAATATTACAATAGACGGGACAACGAATACTATTAACCTGAATGCCTATGAATATTATGAGAATCAGGTACAAAATGGTTTCCCGTTAGAGATCGAGTCTACAAAGCCGATCCTGGTATCTCAATTTTCGCTCACAAGTACTGCGACGCATCGAAATCCTGGCGATGCATCAATGGTACAATGTTTAGACCCTTCCATGTATTTAAACATCTACAAATTCTACGTCTATTCTGAAGCTTTGTTTTCGCAAGATCGCTATGTTAGAGTTGTCATTCTGGTCGGCCATGCTCAATATCTACAAATAAACGGTGTACCTTTTTTAGCAGTTAGCACGAAACTGATTGGGAATTATTCAATTCTGTACTATAAGTTAAATGCAGATGTTACCTATACTATTGCCACAACTAATGGCAAGACCTTTGGATGTGATATGTATTTAACAAATTCTGTAATTCAGGTCACCGCGAATAACGGATTTCGCCTATAAAATATCGTATTTTGGAAATTCAAATCGGCGTAATCTCAAATACCCTGATTTTTTGTTATATATATATCTTACATCGTGTTGCAAACTCAAATACAATAATTCCTGAAATATTTACAATTCTTCAATTATTTTGAAATTAAAGTCTGTAAACCTTTCGTATCTTAAGCGCCTGTCTCAATGCCGATCTCAAATACTTACAACCTAGTTTTTAAAAAAGTCCCATTTATGTTAAAGTAAAGAAAAAGAAATGGATGTAATAGCTTCCTTCTTTGGCGCTTATGGTTGTGGGGTTAGCATTACGCCTGACTTACTGGTGTCAGGATAAATGAACCAGTATTACTGGTAACTTACTAAGGAAACGCCGCGATATAACTGAACAAGTATTGTGAACGTCATCAAACACCATGCAAATGCAGAAAAAGGTATATATTATGGTAAAAGACAAGGATTCTCGTATTGTCGGAAACTATTTCAGCTAAACTCGTGAACTCAGACAGGCGTCTTTTTTTCACAAATAGGTCAAACATACGAAACCGTTGTTTTATTACTTTCTGCAATGTGATGAAGTTCCAAATTCAACGTGGGTTAATATCCGAGTAAGCAGCTCAAACAACTCCATTCAGCTGACAGTTGTGCAGCGTTTTCCTACACGAAATAATAACCTGTTTTTGGTTTTTTTTAAAAGAAGGATTCGTTTGGTCGATGCCTCTAGTAAAGCGTCTCATTCTCTGTCAATTGCGTCTTTCATGTTTTCACGACTATTGAAGACCTTAGTTGGACATTTGCAACAATAACGTTATACCTATAGTGTATAGCATGTACCAGCATTTGGGGGATGGGGGGGGGGTGGGGTATGGGGGCGGGGGGGGGGGGGGGGGGGGTTGTTTGCATATTTTACTAATTTAACGCAGGTTAATCCTGTTATTGTACCGTATGCAAAACAGATACACGAGTACATGTATCTGTTCAACTAACTGTTACAGTGTAATTGAAATTCTTCTTACTGACGATTGGCTTGGTACTTTGACTGATACTGTTTAAGTGTTCCTAAAACAGTTTATCTTACACCTAATACAATCACTGGCGTCCGAATTTTCATTTGAGGAAAATAATGCGAGAAAAAACACACTACAAATAGTCTCGCTATAGTGTCCATATGTTATAATAAAAATGACCGTAATGATTTCCAATGAGAACAATTTGGAAATTCCGACAAGGACCGTGTTACTATAAATATCATCTATATGGCTTATAAGTATGATAATAATGATTTTTTTTTATATTTACCATTTAGAGAGGCTATTTATAGTAACACGGTCCTGTGACGGATTCCACACTTGTTATCATACAGTAACATTACGGTCATTATTATTACAGCATACGGACCTTACAAATACCTTAACGAGGTAGTGTGTGGTTATTTCCCATATTTTTCTGAGATGAAAGCTCGGACGACTGCGATACAACATCTAACTCTAGTTACATTTATGATAAATACTTTCAACTCTTTTCCTTGACAACTGATATGCATGGGTTATCTTTCGCTAGTCAATCGTGCTATAATGTGACAACAAACTTCTCTTCTACTTTTGCCACAGTGTTTTCAAAAGTCGTATGCTACATTTGCATCACAATTCGTCTATAAGTGGGAATGGGTTAATTAACGTAGATGTTCGGGATTTTCCATTTTCTATGCGAAGAGTGACAACTCTTGACAGTAATGGTTTAGTGATTTAAGAGTTATTTCCCTTTAAGCAAAGCAAAAGGCATGATAATATTTTGGAAACTGTTGTTTAAAAACTAAGATATATCATAACCGACCCGCATGAGTTAATATCTGGTACGTTACAAAATTAAAATAAAAAATATTAAAAACAAAATAACGAACGCTTTGTTCTAAGCACTATATAAAAATCATTGAAGCAAAAGTAAAATTTGAACGTACATGCAAATCCCCAAAAGATAAAATTAATTTTAATTGGAAAACAAAACCGCGTTAATTATAAGTTAAAATTAAAAGTTGTGTAAGGTTTTGATACGTATTAAAGCTAAGCTATCACATGTATAAGTAATCGATGAAAGACATTTGAAACATTGCCTTCATAGGTAAATGATCTACTTTACAAAAGTAATGGACCCATTGGTTGAAAACTTTTCAGTGGAATCGATGCATATTCAGAGGGAACCGATGCTCAGTGGGAATTGATGTACTTCTCAGTGGGAATCGATGCATATTCAGTGGGAACCGATGCTCAGTGGGAATCGATGCATATTCAGTGGGAACCGATGCTCAGTGGGCATCGATGCACTTTTCAGTGGGAATTGATGCACACTGCATGATACTTTATTAACTCTTTACTATTTGCACACGCAAACGAAATTTGGAGCGTTTACATACGGTTTTTGAAAACAGTATAGCAGACGTACAGCAGACGATTTTTGAAAACAATCTTACAAAAGGAGAAATTACTCATAAGGAGCAAATTCTCACGTTGCCACAATGATTTCAACTCTATTCAATTAACAAATTTCCATTCGTATAACGTAGATATTTTCAAAGTCGTCTGCTGGTTGTTGGTAGTACCTGTATATACATTTGGGGGTAAAGATATATTAAGTAATTATAGAGGGACTTTTCTTTTTAATATATACATGAGCAGTCCCACGAGAAAACCAACAGTATGGACTCCGCGCAGGCTAATCAAGGCCGATACATTCCGTCTCAGAGGAATAGAGGTATAAAGTAAATACTCCTGAAACAAAAAATCCACAGGAGGCTAAAAGTGTCTGTCTGAGTAAACCTGCGCGGCATGCTTAGGCTGATCCGGGTCGATACTTTACGCAGAGTCCACAATGTTGGTTGTCTCGCGGGACGGCTCATATATATATATATATATCATTAATAAAGGGTAATATAAGAGGGCATATGCATTTTATTTTATTGATGAAAGTCAAGCGGGATTTTGAAATTTATTCACAGTTCAAGGTATGATACAGAAATATATTTGCAAACCTGGTGGTCGTTTTTATAGTTTATATGTAGATTTTAGTTTAAGCATTTAATTAATTCGTACTTTACAAAATACATTTGAAAGACAATTTCGGAGGGAAAATTTTAATACATTGTTATCACAGTACTCAAAATCTACTAATTAGCTACACAAGATATCGTTATTCTCGCAAGTTTGCTACAAAATAGATCAATATACTCGCTATTCTGTAAATTTGTTACAACATATATTAAGATACTCGCCATTTTCGCAGTTTGCTACTGAAGAAACGAGATGCTCGATATTCTGCCATTTATCTACCAAAGATATCAAGATGCTCGCCATTCTGGCAGTTTGCTACTTGACAGCGATAGTCACGCAAGTTTGCTTCTAAAGATATCGAGAATCTTGCAATTCTACCAACATGATTCAGATTCTTGTCCATCTAATACGGCATTTGCCTGCACAGCATCACAAGTATCTCGGCATTCAACTCCGCTTGTTTATTCAAATCAGGCTCAAAATTATCGCCCCGATTTGCTACCAGTTTGCTTCCAATTAAAACTCGTTCCTCGTTCCTCAATTCCGTCGGTTTGCCTCAAAAACGGTACAATAATCACGTCTTTTTATTCCGTCACTTTGCTAACGAGCAATATGAGATTATTACAATATCTGTTTACTTACTTTATTGGGCTTTTGAAAGATGTCATTAAAATATATTTTCTGTATTATCAAAAACTTGCATTGTTTGTATGTGTAAACTCCTTTATTTGTTTGGTCTGAAATAAACTCTTATCCTGTTCAATTCCTGGTATTGAGTTGAAGTAGTACTGATAAATACCGTGATATAACTAAACAATTGTCGAAATCGACGTTTAACACCAAGCAGTCAATTCCGAACAACATTCTTCCCACAAAGACAAGTTAGCCCATTGGTTGAACACGAATGAAGCTAGTTACGCACCATCTGTTGCCATATTCGATTACTTAACTCCCTGCCCCACACACAACACATTGAAAACGTCTAGGAAATGCAAGTATGATTATTAAATACAATCAAAATCGTCGTGGACATGTCTGGCAATGTACCAAAGGTGCTAAACTCAAGATGGGGATCAACCTTTTGAAATAGTTCAAAACATTTTTGGCAGTAAATGTTGTCAACTAATAAAGTCAGTTGAAAGTACAGAAAATGTACACAATTTGACTTACTGGGTATGTCTACTAAGTACAAATGCAAGATAAAAAGATCAATAAATAGATTTTTATTGTACTGTAAAGTAAATTTATTACTCTTAATTTGATCCCAGATTTATGATTCTAATATTTCAAGACAACTATTGAAAAGTTTTAAAACTTGACTATACTATATTCAATCAAAATTCAGCACCTTTAAAAGCCCGGCCCATGCAATTGTATCAAACTGCATCTGTATGTAGGAATTTTAAGTTACGAAAACAAAAAAATGAAATACAGTCGAACGAATACGGACACCATTAGCGTTTGCATCTTTGTATAACATAGAAGTTCATAGTTGATTGATTGATACATTGGGTTAAACGCCGTTTTCAATAATTGTTCAGTCATATGACGGCGGCCAGTTCCCATACCAATATGTTTCCTGACTTTCGCATACCAGTACTAACAAACAAAAGACGAGCAACTAGCTGTATTTCCACATATGCTATTATCCCATATTGGCCGAGCTAAGGTTTAAACAAACAACCCCTGGATTGACAGCTCGCGTCGCTACATACTGACCTACCGGGGATCGGCTGAAAGGGAATGGAATTGTTTGGATGGTGTATAATGCCGCTTACAACTTTATTCCAGTTATGTCATTTCGTTTCATGGCTAAATTCAAAGATCCGAGAACGTTAAGTAAGCCATGCCAATCGTCATGCATCACAATCAAACCAACAATAAATTGTGCAACGCCTTTACTGTCTTAGCATGTTGAATTGTATCATACGCAGTACATTTTCATGTATACGAGGTACATATTTCAGTTGACATGGTACTTTGTTCATGATATGCAGTGCATTTTCTATAATATATGGTGGTTATTTAACAATATGCAGTGCAAAATCGTGTCAATGCAGTAGAATAATCATATGCAATACAAACAACATTATATGCTCATTTTGAGCATTTTCTCAATTTGCCACAACGTTCATCGGAATTATTTCCGGAAAATTCCGAGTATGACAGGTAGATAGCTGAACAATCTATAAATAGAAGTGTCACATGTTCTGAATACACGAGGAACAGATTGACTGAAATCTGCACTGAGATGCTGAAATTAAAAATGTTTCAAATCCGATGACTCTTGAAATATCTTCTGCGGTAAATGTGTAACCCTTTCCGACATAAAACAAATCTTCAGCGGACGAATTTGACAACATTGAAGCCAAATTATGGAAAATCTCTGTAAATGAAAGTACCATTTTAGAATAGATTATAAAACAATTATGACATAAGCAGAAATTGCTTATTAAGACCAATATCTCCATTGACCACACTGTTTTCATATTCAATTCAACATATGCAGTCACGCAAGAAAGCATCTGCTTATGGAAAAGGGTCTTAATTCCTCTTAGAATTGATTGATTAATTGAGATTTTACGCCGTTTTCAACAATTGTTAAGTTATATCACGGCGGCTAGTTCACCTACTCATGTGTCTCCTTTTTCACACTTCACACACTCCACACAACATACTTTCCAAGCAACTGGCTGCTTTTCTCATAGACTGTTAGACGATTGGTGGAAGACGAATAACGCTTGTCGCAATGAGTGCTGTCAAACCTCGGAAAGAATGTTGGCCGAGCTGGGGTTAGACATCACAATCCCCGAATTAACAGCCCTCATCGCTACCGGGCTACTCTTAGAAATACAGTTTATATTAGCCCTTCCATGGAAAAAAGGTATAAAACCGCTTTTGGGAATATTGTAGATCCAGAGCAGTCTGTTCATTCGCATCCTGATCAAAATATACAGTCTCAATCTTACATGTACTTACATATGCTTGTTAGAAGCTTCAGTTAACTTGTGAATTATCTGATAAGATATAGCAAATATACAGGCTGATTTGAACCTACAATGTTGCTAAAATGAAGTTGTACATTTTCCTAAAGACAAACTCAGATATATTATATAAAGCTCTATTCAGTTATTTGCTGTGGCATTAAAAGTTGTTCTACTATAATGTTATAACATTATCTTTAATTTAAATCCATTCTCCCACATAAAAGAACTATGCATCAGATGACGTTAATGCAAAACTATAGAACATCTTAATGAATGAAAGTATATTTATTGAAGAGTGATGAAATCATTGAGGCAAATGGAGAAACATCTCCAGATAAGCAATTTGTCCTTTTGCCACAATGATTTCAATAGTTGTCTGCTTCAGGCATCATAAAGCGTCTGCATTCTGTGTACACTTCTATTTATAGATTTATTTTAAATCAACTGTCATACTCGCTAAATTCCGGAAATGATTCCGGAGAATGCCGGAAAGTATGATCATCATAGTGATAATGCACCGCATATAATGGTAAAACTACTGCGTATAATCAAAATACCACCGCATGGTTTAAGACTGACTGAATAAAATGTCATTTGAACTGCATATAATGTTGTTTGATTTGCATATGACGCTGTCTGCATACCATATACTGATTATTCTACTGTATCTACACACATTTACACTGGATATTATTAAATAACCACCATATATAACATAAAAGGCACCTCATATCATACAAAATGTACCATGTCAATTAAATATGTACCTCGTATACATGAAAATGTACTGCGTATGATACAATACAACAGACTAAGACAGTAAAGGCGTTCCATAATAAATCGTTTAAACTACCTGGTTCGGCTATCGAGTGTGCCGGACGGAACATATCTTGATTGGTTAAAATACTCCATCTGATTTGCATATAGGATATATGACTTTCCAGAATTACCAGTATAACCGTAGCAATCCCTGAAACCCTGAGCGCCAAGGATGGAAGCCATTTCTACCATTTTGATAGTAATTGGAATGACTCTACCGGGGATCGAAACCCTTTATTCCGCTTCCTTGGCAGACGCTTTAACCACTACATCACGTATACAGAAGAAGGACATGATAGTTTGGGGCTACGATTCTAGTCTTGATCCATAGTACACATAGTTCTCCTTAACCATTTCCATAATACAAATTCGTTTTGACGCAAATTCAGCAAACAACCACTAAAAAATATTGTGTTATAAGGAGAAGTTGCTCACAATGAACCATTTCTCCTTTTCACACAGTGTTTTAAACTGTATTTCATCAGGATACGTTCATTAATTGAGATGTCATTTACGGGTATGTTTTATATTCCTCTGCTGCAGAGTTGCTGTATGTGGGAAAGGGTTATGTAGGCGAACAGTACAGGCTGAAGTGAGAGTCCCTGTAGTTCAGTCGGTAGCGACGCGAGCTGTCAATCCAGGGATTGTCAGTTCGAACCCCAGCTGGGCCAACAATCTTTTCGACGTTTGACAAAAGTCACTGAGACAAGCGTGATTCGTCTTCTATCACTGGGAAAACAGTCTACATGGAAAAGCAGACAGTAGCTTTGAAAGTCCGTTGTGTGGAGAACTGGTACGAGAAAGCCAAGATTAGGTGAATTATGACCGTGATATGACAGAAAAAATGTTGAAAACGGCGTTAAACCTCAATCAAGTCAAGAGTGAGAGACATCTTTACGTTAGTCACCACTGAAACTGGTTGTAATAAATCATATGCTCATTTTACCACTATGCGTTCAACCAATAACTTCTTCAGAAGTGCCGCATCGAAGACAGTAGTAGTACCAGTCTGTCTAAGCGAAAGCTATATCGATGTTCATGGAAATGATAAAAGCTATTGGAAATTGCTGTTGTAAACTCAAATATGTTAAAGCTGTGTTAGAATCAATCGCTTTATCAGTACTCCGACAACCGGAAACCCGCCCACATGTTATATATACAGATGAGAGCAATACTTTGTATATGTGTAACCTTCTCTCTCTCTTTTTCTCTCTTTCTGAGTGCATAAACATCGACTTACAGGCAACTCATTTCCCAGGACAGTTAAAAATTAAAAACAATAATTCCAAAACTAGCCAAATTCAATAACTGCAGAAAGGTTCTATACATATTTTCAAGCAACACTAACAAGTACATACAATCGACATTTTTCACAATCTAATTAGTGGTACATTTTAAAATGTCAAATAAAAGAAAGAATATTGGTCAAAAAACGATATATTTTACACTTTTTCTAATTAATCCAAAATATGTCAATATATATGTTACAGAAAGTTGTAGAAGGTCGTACAAGTCTTCTATTTCATTATTTCATAGAATATAAGCAGTTTAAAAAACGTCCGCTCCGTGTTATCCCGTTTAAAAATACCGTGGAATTTCTTCTAGCGAGCACCTCTCGGGTCATGTGATCGGACACCCATGTGATAATCAGTCGATAATGCGCATGTGCACGAATTTGAATTGGACCCACATCGGTTGTAGAGGTCACGTGATAAATATACAGCGATATTTTTAGATTTACTGGGTTATTAACCCAGTAGATTTTACAATGTAAAATAACGAAAAATGTCCTCAATATTAATAATGTGCATATAATCTAGTACACCAGTCAGCAAATCTCAATGCCCTACATGCAAAAACATCAAGATAATAGCAATTTTTAACAATTTTCTTTTTTTTTTCGCTATTTCCTCATATGGGATTCAGTCCCTTTAAGACACACGTTTATTTTATTATCACTTCCTTTTATGCTGACATTCTTTAACGCATCTGCAGCAGACGACTTGTGAACGCATTATGTGAAAATGAGAAATTGCTTATAATGATAAATTGTGTCTTCCTGCTTCGGTGTTTTCAACTCCATTTAATAAAAATAATTTCCTTTATAGCAATTTCTTATCATGTTGAATGATACACAGTAACCGAAAAAAGTGTGCTACAATTGACTGCACGCCTGCGCTTATATCGTGAAAATAAACCATTGCTCATCATGAGCTTTTTTCTTCCGTTTACCACAATGTTTTCAGTTCGCATAAAACATAAGAGACGCAATTGACAAAATATAATATGACCGAGGTGGTTTGACCAACAAGTACAACTTTTACGCGATAAGTTGTACATCAATGTTGCTTCGAAAGACCCCGGATAGTAAATTATACCCTAACTATCTTGACCTGGCGATCGCCTCCACAATGGTGTAGTGCTAGAGCGTCCGCCTCGGGTATGGGGGTGGGGGTGCTACTGGTCGCGTGTTCGATTCCAAGTTTGATCATACCGAAGACGTTAAAAATGGAAGTAATGGCTTCCCTACTTCGCGCTCAGCTTGCGGGGTAAGCATTACGACTGCCTGGCTGGTGTCAGGATTAATGGACCAGCAGTACTGGTAACTTAACCAGGAAACGCTTTGATATAAAACTGACTTTTTTTTGGAAAGCGGCGTAAAACACGTAACAACCCATCAATCAATGTTGACCTGTTTCAAATAGAATAGATCCAATCAATAGTCTAACAATGGTATTAACATGACAACAGTCAAGTATAGTAACAGATAACAGGGGCCACACAAATAACACCACCCTTGGTACGAACGATTTAAAACACATCTACAGCAGACGCGTTTTAAACACAACATGAGCATTCACTTTACCCACAATATCTAAAACAAGATTCTCTTTGCTTCCCATCTACAACAGATATTTTAAATGCAGACGGCTCTGATATAGTTCGGTAAACGATTCAAAGAACGCATTACAATGAGTATCATCCTGAGACCATTTGTCAGACGTTTGTCAGACCAATGTCGGCTTTTATAATATGTTTGTTTTCCCAAAGTTATCAAAGAAACAGATTTACAAATAACGAAACCGTTAACTAACTTATTTAACCAGTCGATGACATATTCTAATGTACCTACTGAATGGAAACTAGAAAACATAATGCCCTTTCACAAAACAGGACCTATAAATCTTGTATCTAACTATAGACCAATAAGTTTTCAATTATAGGGAAGATAATGGAAAGTGAAATTAGAGATGCAATAATGAACCACATAGAGACAAAACCACTTATTCACAAACCCTCAACACGGATTCAGGGGTGGTAGGTCGTGTCAAACTCAACTCTTAGAAGCCATTGAAGATTGGACAAGCAACATACATATAGATGAACAAAACAACAAGATGGATATCATATACCTAGACTTTCAGAAAGCATTTGATACTGTGCCGCATAAAAGGCTTTTAAACAAATTAATTAAAGGGATATGGAATATTAAATGGATAATTGTTTTCCTAAATGGACAAAAACAACGAGTAGTCCTAAACAACTCACACTCAAGGTGGGTGCCTGTTATTAGTGGTATGCCTCAAGGCAGTTTCCAATTGTGTTCACTATCTACATCAACAATCTTCCGGATGTGGTATACAACCTAGCTAAACTATTTGCAGACGACACAGATATATACTCGGTAGTCAATCATATCAATTATAAAGAAAACCTTCAACAAGATTGGAATAAACTAATAGAATGGTCCAATTCTTGGCTTCTAAAATTAATAACAATAAATGTAAACACCTTCATCTAGGACAAGAAACCAACTACACCTATTACATGAGCGGTAAACTGATAACAACACTTACAGAAGAAAAAGACCTAGGTATCATAGTTGGCAATACATTAAAATTCAATCATCACATAAATGCTTAAGTAAAAAAAGTAAACCAAACGCTAGGCATTATTAGACGACCATTTTCATATCTGGACAAAGAAATGCTACTAGTCCTTTACAAAAGCCTAGTGAGGCCACATCTTGATATGAGAGCTCAGTGTGGTCGGTGATAAATACAAGAATATCCAGAGAGACTCAAGGAACTTAAACTACCAACACTACAATACAGGAGATTAAGAGCTGATATGGTGGAAACATACAATATTTTAAACAACTTTGACAAAGTTGACATTCATAAGTTATTCCACTTTCATCATACCAACACTAGAGGTCATAATCAGAAACTATATAAATGCCACTGTTAAATAAACATTCGAAAAAAATTATTTTCACAAAGAATCATAGAACCATGACACAATCTGCCAGAACACGTCATAAATGAAAAAAAGGTAGTTAGGCCATATTAAGATAAAGTATTTTGTACACTTAAGAAATAACTAAATTATCATAGAAAGGAGAGAAAACAGTATACATTTGTTTGGTGTTTGTTTCAATGATGTCCGATATTGAACTGGTCTGTTCAATTTAGTTCCTTCACATTGAGGGTTTTCTCCCTAGAAAAAAAATAACTGCTTTGAAACATTTGAGAGCAAAAACAAACACAAAAAATGCTCATAAAGCACAATTTCTCTATTTGCCAAACTGTTCAATTGATACAAATATAGGCATATATGATAATGCTCGATCTCCAACTAAATTAGGCTACACTTTCAGCATTGATTGATAATTGACTCTAGAACGTACAGAGGGTTGAGCTCGAGCGTGTATAACTTGTTCACACTCTGACATCGTGTCCTTTAAACTTGTGTAAACCAGTCTTATCACCTAGACGCTTTCACATATTGCAACAACTAGAACATAAAGCGTTTATAATATTGAGATAAACAGTCTCGCGAGCTACTTATAGAACCTTTTGGAACCTTTTGGAATTTCGTGACACCTTCTACTGCGTCATTGGGGTGTTTTGAGTATCAGGAGAATTCTTTGCAAGGCAGATATATCGAACAATAATATTTATTATCTGCTCAAACATGAAGAAAGATAATATTTACATAATTTAACTCTATGTAGATATTATCTCGATAAAAAGTAAACGGGCTGTCCAAAACTGACTATGTTTTCTTTTTCGTTGTTGTTGTTTCTGTTAGCAATGTGGCGATTGTCAAACCAATCGCCACAAAAATGATATACGTTTTAAAACGGGAGTTGAATTACAATGACAGGTCATATATACCGGTATAATGATGTTTATTACTCAAGGAACGTCTGTGTCCCCTTCATTTCGAACTATCAAGTGATATTTGAACTGATAAGTTGATTGATTGTTTGGTGTTTAACGCCGCTTTCGATACCTTTTCAGTACTACTGGTCCTTTTATCCGGTAACCAGCCAGTCAGTCGTAATGCTATTATTTATATTTTGATAGCTGAAATCAAAATTAATGGCAACACTATACTTTTTGAAGTACAAACAACTGCATACTGTTGACTCTTAGGTTTTTAAACACGGTATGTCCGAATTACTTGCAGCTTTGAAAGAAAAGAAAATTAGCATAATGATAATCATCGTCGGATACCCACGGTTGTTGACTCCGCTATGCTCCTTCATCACCCATGGAAAATGTCACTGTCGTTCCGCCGTTTTGACGTATAGCCAATAGTGTTTCTGATCGGAAAAGTACAAGGTTGTATTGCGCAAAACAGCCATCAGATTCCTCGTAATAAAACTATTATTGCTTCACTTTAAGAAAAGGCTGCCTAATCTGAATAACGACTTTACCTTGGCGTGGTAACTGTTTAGAATAATTAAGTTGCGTGACTACCAGAAAGATACAGTTCGTGCATTGATAAGAGGAAGAGATGTGTTTTTATCTGAAGACAGGCGTCGGGAAAAGTTTGTGTAACAAAACAGTTTGGATCCAATTGGATCAGTCGCTAGAGTACTCTCGTCTCGTCCTGAAAGCGAGGGGTACCGATATCGAGTCCCGAACTGGCAACATGTATTTTTCTCTCACTGTGACATGACGCTTCTTGATTTCTGATATTTAGATCAGTAAATATGAAATCGTGCCGCTCCTTGCTGCATTTTTTATTTTAAATTTAATAATCCTTAGTTTTTACAGACGAGAAACAGAACGCACAATTACATGTACGATCTGTAGGCGCAGCCATTTTTCTATGCGTCTCCACGGAGGAGAGTTTCTGAAATGTAAAACGGTGGAACGACACTAAAACAAAACACGAGTGATGTTGGAGCATACCGGAGTCAACGATCGTTAGGGTCCGACGATGAATGCTAACATACACTAACAAATTCCCACTTATCAAATTGTAGCTAGGAATTTTTCGAAAGCAAAAGACTCCTGATAAAAAAATCACGCAACTAAAGCTAAATAGCACTGGTTTATAATATACTTGAAGTTCATTGCGATCATAAAAACAGGTTCATAGACCCGTTAAGAATACATGTGACACACTACGTTGGATTAATATCGAACGTTATAAGCTCATGTGACACGAACTTCTTATTAACCGTATTTTCTTTTCCGTCACATTTTATGGTTTTAAACCTTTCCCAGATATATACGCTTTATGACGCTTTAGCAGCGGACGACTTTGGTTTGTCACAATGTTTTAAAAAAACACACCTTTATATATACAAAATATAGTATACTATATTATGTATTTATAGTACGGTAGTGTATATTATACGATAGTGTGAGAAAAATGACACGCCGGGTACCTGTGATTTAAGCATGATTAGGGAACACGATATAGTACAATTTAAACTTTAAACGAAAGCACGTGAGAAATATAAGGTTTAATAATACACATGTATACATTTTTAACGGTTTTTTTTAAGATCATGATTTATATATAATTGTTCATAAATTCAAAATAGTAAGCTAAAAGATTTAATTAACCTCCAATCACCCTCTTGTTTTAGAATAATTGTATCCCTTATATGTGCATTTTGAAACATCATTCGCGAACCAGTCCTGCTTCTTCTGCAATGTTTTAAAAGTTGTCTGCTGCAGAGGCATCAGAATTATTGATGGGAACTTGAGAGTCTACAGGAAAACTAGTGCCAGTCCGTCTTTTTGTGACGTCATGTGACTTGTTGATTTACATTCTGCGAAAACATATGCATTTACTTCTAGTAAAACGTCGGAAACGATCATCGAAAGCTAGCATATGTGACCGGCATTTACAGACAAAGGAAATAACAGGGACTTTAAGAAAAAGAAAGACACTTTATATGAACTTTTAAGGCGTAGACATGGTTTGTCTCGAGCTCGAAACAGACAGACCGGTAACAGTCTTTAATAGCGTCCGCCTTGGTTGCGGAATGTCGCGGTTCCAATCAACGGCCAGGTCATACCATAGACTTTAAAAACGAGTAGGAATGGCTGTCCTGATTGACGCTCAGCGTTGCGGGGTTAGCACTGGCTGGTGTCAGGATAAATGGACCAGTACAACTGGTAACCAACCCAGGGAACGCCGTGATAGACCTTACAAATTGTTGAAAGCGGCGTTAAACACTTAACTCCTGGTCATAGTAGTAATACCATTTTTTCGGAGTTGGCAGCCTGCCAATCGCTGTTAACACCCTACAAAGCATTTCAGGGTGAAACTGCGCGAGAAAAATAGTTAATCACGGAATCAACAAAACTGCATTTAAATGGTTAAGATCACCCACAAAAGATCATCATAATGTTATTCGAACATCAGTGAAAGACCAAAGGCGTGAGAAACTAATATAAGTTTAACAAATGCTTAGAAATTTGCGCCGAGAGGTCAAATAAGGAAGCTTATTGTTAACAAAGAAGTCGCGTGACAAATGCAGTGGTGGATTTACCGGGGGGCCCGTAGAGTCCGTGCGAATAAAAATATATGATGAACAAAGAATTCGCGTGACAAATGGATTGTCTAAAAACGAGCAATTTCATCTTTTGCCACAATGTTTTCCACCTTAAGTCATAGTTTATCCATTAAATTATGGAGATTTTTCTATTTTTTGACAAAATATGTTAAGGGTTAAGACATGGAAAGATGCCATTTCCTATAAACATACTATATATTGATAAGGACCTTATTGCGTCCCAAGAATGTTGAATTCTCTGGTGATAATGGAACAATTGAATTGATAGATCTATGAACGATCTATGAAAGAAGTTTAAATTTTACTTGGAGAATAATTTCCTTAGGATACTAAATTTTGAATTATTTGCAAGTGCTAGCTTACTTTTGAACATAAAAGTGATGGAAAGGGAGGCGTTGCTAGCCAATGTTTTCCAATGTGGTTTCGTATTTCTTAAAATTCTCCATCTCCTTCCAAAGCTTCTGTCACTCTTAACTTATAACTAGGGACATTAAACCTTAATATGTAACTATTTAAGCACCTATGGTTTTTGTGGTGATAGCAACGAACTATTTTACATAGTCAGTTTTGAACAGCCCGTTGACTTGTTATGCAATACTGCAAACCAATTAACCTACATCCGTTAAACCGCCAAATATATAGTTTCATCAGTGATGCAGAGACACGATTAATAATAATCATTTAGTGCTACTTTGGTACCGGATTGATACTTAGACTTGAGATATATCAAGATAATATATACATAGAGTTAGATATATGTAAATATTAACTTTCTTCATGTTTGAGCAGATTATAAATATCATTGCGCGTTCTATCTCGCCAAAATGGAAGTTCCAAAAGCTTCAATAAATAGACTGAATAGTCGCGAGATTGGTTATCGATTGTTCTTAAATCTTAATATTATAAACGCTTTATTTTGTAGTTGTTGCAATATATGAAAGCGTCTAGATAATAAGACTGGTTTACAAAAGGACACGATGTCATGCAGTGTACAAGTTAGACACGTCTGTACGTAGCGTCAAGTAGCAATCAATGCTGAAAGTGTAGCCGAATTGAGTTGGAGATCGAGCATTATGGTATATGCCAATATATACTGAAACTCGCACGGCCTACACCGAGATACTGCTTGATACTTTGCAGGATTTCCTAAACGATCGCCACTACTGTGCAATCGACGCTTTAATTTGTTATCTAATTGATCTAATTAGAGCATATTTAAAACCATTAATTGGTAAAGATTTAAGAAACTTCAGTTTGTATGACACATTATAGTTGCAGTCAATGTTAAGCAAACTGTAAATTAAATGGGTTCAGGACTGATCTTGTCATTTCAAGTCTAATCCCTACATTAAAATTGACTCTTTCTGCTCTTGATAACCTTTTATTATAGGCTATGGTAGCCAGGTAAGCATATAGGCACAACGTGACCTTCTTGTTTAAAATAAAGGGACATTTGACCTTCTTGTTCTAAATATTTACATCCTGTCTGTTAAAATATTCAAAATGTATCTGCTTCCTTTAAGTCATGCTTCAAAATCATGCGCGGTGTCTTTGATGCTTTGCATAATAATTCATTTTTTTTAATTGTGTAAATTGATACTGCGATTGCCAAGTAAGATCATATTTTGGAAGTAAATTCATTCTTTAGTTGACAAAGCAAACCGCTCGCGAGCAATATCTGCGTGAGGTATAAAAAATGCAGCCATTCTAAAGCGATGTTGCTCTTTTTAAAGTTATAACCTGAACCTATCAGAAATACTTGTTGACGCATTTAAATGCAGAAAACATTAGAAATAATTGAAGGAAAAGAAACGTTCCCTTTTCCTGTAGTTGTTTACTTTATCGCATAATAACGTTCTTATTCGAGGTGTGGAATCCGCCATGGTCCAGTGGTTAGCCTCGGGGATTTAAAATCGGGTGTCCTGGGTTCGATCCCCAGTCTCGGCACAACGATCATGGTGGAGTGCCCTTTGACAAGGCACATTACCCAGCCTAGTACTGGTTTAATTACCCAGGGATCATGAATAAGTGAACTGTTGCCGTGATATAACTGAAATAATGTTGACAACGGCGTAAAACCCCATTAAAACATTATTTGAGGTATATGCATTAATGTTCACACGGCTCCGAAACTAAACAAATCTAATCCGTTCTCAAAGATTTGTGCTCATGTATCCGATTGGTCACAAGCATATTCATTCTTTAAATTGACCAATCAGAAGTCTAATTTGGAGCATGGAGTTTATTTCTGAGCACGGTGAACGTTTAAAAAGTGTTATAGTTTTGGGCACAGATGTTGTAAAAGAGCGAAAATCATTGTATAGAGGTTTCGGCTTTGCAGATTTGCCGATTTAAGAAGTTTCAGTGTACGAAATAAAAACTTGTATAGAATTCAGCATTGGTCTCAAACGCTCTTTAAATGCTTCAAAAAGTCAACGTTTAATATAGCTGGCAATAGGGACGATTCTAATCAAAGGCGCAGCTTCAACCTGATGTCTCTGATCGCAAATTCCCGAAGATTGGATCGTTTAGTGCCACTTTCCCACATGGTGTATATGATTAAAGCATAATTAGTTTTCATTTCGAGGGCTTGGCATGAAACGGTTTTTAACTAAATGTTTTATTTGTTACCAAGGTTAATCACCTCGCCATGAAGTCTTTATAAGCGTTAAATCATTTTTCTTGGTAAACAATGGAAATGTAGGTGCTCGTTCTGAATTTAAATTTGTATTGTTTACAAAGGGGTCAAAATTGCCCCTAAACCAGGGTTTTCAAAAAAAAAAGTTTTAGTTGTAACCGTTTCACGCCAAGTCCTCGATTTGTTATCTACATTGTTCGTTCAGAGACTCAGACAAATCACATTATTTTTAAAAAATAAGTTTATTTCCGAAACGTTAAATGTTGAGTTCTTTGATATTTTACACTCGGATGGCTTTGATGTACATGTATGTCAAGCGTTTCCTGGTTCTATCGGATCATCTGTATCATTTCGAACGTGAACATTTCCAACCGCGATAGAAAATGTTCCTGGAGTGGTTGATGGCTGTTTTGTAAATAACCTATAATCAGTAATCATGTGTGAACCTCGATCAAACCACTAACGACAACCATAATTAGAGCTCTGAGTATAAGGTGAGTATTTCAAGTTTCAAAACCCTTATTGGACACTCAAACCCTTTGTTATGGGTACTCAAACGAATCGTGTCAGTAGAACTGTGAACATAGTGTTTTTACAAAAGAAGGTAATTGAGCCGTTCCACGAGAAGACCAACATTGTAGGCCGAGCACCGGTAGCTTAGCCGGTAGCGACGCGGACCGTGAATTTAGGAGTTGTGAGTTCGAACCCGAACTCGGTCAACATTCTGTCCGAGGTTTGACAAATGTTATTGTGAAAAGCGTCATTCTTCTTCCACTAATGAGGTAACAGTCTAAGTGGAAAAGCAACCAGTGGCTTGGAAAATCTGATGTGTGGAGTACTGATGTGGGAAAGCCAGGAAACATGTGAGAGTGTGAACTGCCAACCGTGATAAGAACATACAAGAATATTCCGACGCTTAAGATCCAGCGTTGTCCATCTTGTTATTTCCCTGATGGCTGCCATCCTTGGCGCTCAGGGTTACGGGGTTAGCATTACGACTGATTGGCTGGTGTCAGGATAAATGGACCGGAAATACTGGTAACGTACCCAAGAAACACCGTGATATAACTAAAAACGTGTTGAAAGTGGCGTTTAACACCAAACAATCAATCAATTAATCAATATTGCTTCGAGTATATGACACGCCAGGCCAGGTTGATAGAGTTATTGAAGTTGTTTGCCTTTTACGTCGGTTCTTCAGCTAATTCACAGTGACCGGTACACCCTCCGCCTGTTTCCCGGCTTTCTCCCAAATGTAGGCAACACAAATTGATATCGGAAAATCGGTTTGGGTCGTAAATAGTTTTGTTAACCTTGCCAATAGGAACCGCCTTGATCTGTTGGTGGTAGAGCGTCTGCCTCGGGCGCAAAGGGGTCAAGGGTTTTATGCCTGCCGGGTCATAGCAAACGATGAAATGGGCCTCTCTCCTCGGCGCTCAGTACCGTTGGATTAAACTTACAACTGACTCTCTGGTGTGAGGATAAATGAACCAGTTATTCAGGTATCCTACCCGGGATAAAGCCATGATTTAACTGAAAATTGTTGAAAGCGGTGTAAATACTTTCAAACGAATTACCTTGTCAATCATAATAACTGATCGGAAGCACTCGAGCATTTTCGGGTATCACACAACTTGCACGCACTAAATTACGGTCGGTAATATCTTATGAATACATGTAAACATTTAAACTGTAATATAAGGAACAAACAAACATTTGGTCACACGTAACGAACATTTGGTCACACGTATAACAAACATTTGGTCCCATATAACGAACATTTGATCACACGTAAATAACATTTTGTCACACATATCGAACAATTGGTCACACTTTACAAACATTTGGTCACACGTAAAGAAACTTTAGTCACACGTAAAAAAAACATTTGGTCATACGTAAGGAACAATTGGCCACACGTAGAGAACAATTGGTCATACGTAAATAGCATTTGGTCACACGTTACAAACATTTGTCACACGTAAAGAACATTTGGTCACACGTAACGCACATTGGGTCACACGTAACAAACATTTGGTCATACGTAAAGAGCCTTTGGTGAAACATAACGAACTTTGGTCATACGTAAAGAACATTTGGTGAAACATAACGAACATTTGGTCACACGTTAAGTACATTTGTTCACACGTAAAGAACATCTGGTCACACAAAGAATATACGGTCACACCTAAATAATATTTGATCTCACATAAAGAACATTTGGTCTCACGTAAAGAACATTTGGTCGCACGTAAAGAACATTTGGTGAAACATAAAGAACATTTGGTCACACGTAATGACTAAATAATTACAAAGAACCTTGTATCCCTCAAACGTTTAGTGATTTTTTTACAAAGATATATTTATGTCACATAAAATGGCGAACCGTTGCATGTATTACAGGTGTCATTACATGTATAAACAAAAATGTCACACATCGAAGTAAACCTGCCATACAGAATGTTGAATCCACCACATGGAATGACTTTTCTGTATCAATTGTGTCATCACATTTATGATAAAAGAGTGTTACATATCAAGATGAAACAGCCACACTTAATGTTGACTCCAATACATGGAATGATGAAAACTTCACATGTATAAGAACTGCCGTCACATATATTAGAAATGTCGTCACAAGTATGAACACATGTGTCACATATTAAGGTGAAACTACCGTATATGATGTTGACTCCAACACACAAAATGACTTTTCTGTCACATGCAATGATAATACCGTCACATCTATAAGAATTGTCGTAACATGTATGAACAAGAAACCGCTGAAGACGGTAAGGCCGGATTGTCGGCAATTTGTGCTTGAAAATCGACAAACCAAGATCAAGGTCAAAGTAACCATAGAAATTAATAGAACTTGTTACGGGTTACCTTCAGGCAAAGTTTCAAGTTAATAACCCTTTCCAGTGCAGAGATTTTGCCTCAACCTGAAACTTTAACCAAAATGTTGACGGACAGATAGACAGACGGACGGACGGACATCGCCAATCTATAGACCGGAATTGCTAGAGCAATCCAGCCAATACATTATTCACACATCAGGGTAACACTATCAAACGTACTGTTGACGCAACCACCTGTAATGACAAGTCTGTCTCATGTAATGAAGAGAACGTAACATGTAATGACGAAACCGTCTCATACAATGTTGTTGCGACTGTACATCAAGTTGCAATGTCAAATAAGGCAGTTTTGGCGTATAGTAATATAACTTTCCTTTACTGAATTTGTCATATTAACGAAAAAGTGTGTCTGTCATACGCGTTATTTTAGAAAACGTTACTGACATGGCATGAACACGTTACTTTTAAGATGTTTGGACAGGATAATCTAACCTATTTTGTTATTGTTTTTGAAGTAGATTTTAAGCAAGACCTGAACACGTTGTTTATGTGTTAATGGTTCTTGTGTTTGAAGTTTAGTACTAGAAAAGGTACTATTTTCTTTCTTACATGCAGCTGCGTCTTGACGTTACTGTTGTATGCTTTTTTTTAAACTATTGTGGCAAAAGGAGAAGTTGCACATGTTTTGCCACATAGTCATTTATAGAGAATTTCCTATTTTTGCCTGGATGGATCCAACATGCGAACCATAGAAACTGTGCACATGTAATTTTTACGCTACTGAGTAAAAGGATCTTGAATCTTAAATCAATGTATTCATCAAGAGACGGTTGAATTTAAAGACACCATAGAACATGTGTACAAGTACAGTTTATGTTACTGAATAAAAGGATATTTTAATCTTGAATCTTGTATTCATCAAGCGATAATTGAATGTACAAGGACCGTAGAAACTTTGTACATGTACAATTTACGTTACGGAATAAAAGGATCTTGAATTTTAAATCAATGTATTCCCCAAACGAGGGTTGAATTTAAAGACACCATAGCAACTTTGTACATCAAATATTAACGATAGTAAATAAAAGAATGTTTTAACCTTGACTCTTTGTATTCATCAAGCGATAATTCAATGTACAAGGACCGTAGAAAATGTGTACATGTACAATTAACGTTACGGAACAAAACAATTTTGAATCTGGAATTGTTGTATTCATCAAGCGATAATTCAATGTACAAGGACCGTAGAAAATGTGTACATGTACAATTTACGTTACGGAATAAAAAGATTTTGAATCTGGAATCGTTGTATTCATCAAGCAATAATTGAAAGTACAAGGATGGTAGAAACTGTGTACATTTAATATCTACGTTACTAAATAACATAATCTTGAATCCAGAATCTTTGTTTTCATCATGCGACAGTTGAAAGTACAAGGATCGTAGTAACTTTGTACATGTAAAATCTGCGTTACTGAATAAAAGGATCTTGAATCTTATATGTATTAAAGCCGTTAACATTGATATAACAACAATGCTGCCACGGGTTAGACCGTTTTGCCTTATATGGCTATAGTGAAAACATATTCTCCTCCGAACCATCCTTCGGAAGTGATACTCTATATGAAAATCTTCACAATGCAAACCAGATATTACAGAGAAGAAGAAATGTAACGAACTGATAAAAAAGTCACGTTAAGCGACAATCTACAGTTGAACGTACAAATGCGCTGCGGTCGAGTGGTAAGGGTCGAGAAACTGGAAATTGGTTGGATCCCCAGTCAGGGTGGTCATGCTAGAATGCCCTTGTGTAAGACACAATTCCTAGCCTCGTACTGGTTTGTTTACCAAGGGATCATGTGAATAAGTGAACTATCGCCGTGAAATAACTGAAATAATGTTAATGTGGCCGTTAAATCAAAATTAAACAAACCTACGGAAGTATTGTATATACAGTCTAACCTTTTTATAAAGACCACCAATGGGAAGAGAAAAGGTATGGAATTTTTCCACAAGTAGTCTTTAATTGCAGGGTCATTTATGCAGAACATTAGTTATCGGATAATTAAAAGCGTGGTTGCTATACAAAGATGGGCTTTAGCACTGGTTTGATTGTACTAATATAAGCTATCAAATCAAATACTTGTATCATCAATCCTTGGTCATAGCCGTAATGATGCAAAAACCACGATGCCTGTACGAAAAAATGACGAACAGGTAAGATGATTGTCTGATTGCTCGGATATTAATCAAATTTGGTCACAAATCCGGGAATGTCGATTTTCTTGTGACGTATCTCATTTCTCTATTATTTCCTATTTTTTGTTACTGAAATCATTACTGTCGGTGACAAGATTAAGGGTTTTTAGCCAATTTAAAAAACGCACACACATTTATTCTCTGTTGATTTTCTTGCTCCAGGGGCTTTTCGCACCAGGTAATTACCGTAAAACACATCCTTTTTTAAAATTTTATTAGTTTTTTTCCCCCTGTTTGAGTCTCGTCAGCATATTGTGTGTCTTGTTTCATCTGTAAACAGTAATGGACTTGAGTACGTCTGTGCATACGATACGTTACACGAGCCTTTCATATCTACCTACATGAAACTCTGCACTAAACGAGACTATTTAACTGTTGCGGTAATTGTTTCACTTCCACGAATCTTTTCAAACATGCATACAACATATATTATGGACTCTGCGTAATGCTTATCCAGGCCGAAACATTCTTTCTAAGGGGAATAGAGGTATAGGGTAATGATTCCTGAAACAAAAAATGCACAGGAGGCGAAAAGTGTCTGTCCGGGTTAGACTGCGCGGCATACTTAGGCTGATCTGGATCGATACTTTACACAGAGTCCACTCGTGGAACGGCTGAAATGTATTAATCACATTACAAACTTAAGCATATAAGTTGCGATTTGTGATTTGCTTTCCTTTCAAGTGATATTGACAAAGAACTAGTAAGATCATACGCCTAGGGTGTGTCCTGATGTGCGTGTGCGTCTATAACACATACAGGCGGACAGTATATATTATGATGAGATCGTGTGTATGCAACGGCTGCCCTGAATCTTCATAGTTCGCAGATGCAATAAAACACATATTGATTGATTGTTTATGTTTTACGGAACATTAAACACTTTTTCAGCTATATCACGTCGTTTCTTTGGTATGTTACCAGTACTACTGGTCCATTAATACTGACACCAGCAAGTCAGTCCTAATGCTACCCTGCAACCCTGAGCACCAATGAGAGCAGCCATTACTACCATTTGTAAATACTTTGGTTTGACCCGGCCGCTGATCGAACCCGCGACCTCCCGCACCAGAGGCTGACGATCTACCATTACACCGCCGATGCGGTTCCAATTAAACGCACACATGCAAGATCTGGCACATGTATTTGAAAGCAATATATTTTAGTAGATAGATTTGGACACATACAAATCAGTTAACTTGACGTCAACGTCATTTATAGGGCGATCAATGGAAATAACCTTGGGATATTAAAGCAAAATATCACGATTTTAAGTTGTAAATCTGAACGTTAAGGTGTGCATGTGTGTCTTTATTTCAAATAACAACTCGTCATTCATGTGTGGAAGACAGTGATGCAGTTGTAGAGCGTCGGCCTCTCGCAATGGTCCCGAGTTCGAATTCAGTGTTGAACGGTTTATGTTTTTGGAACTGTTCCGTACATAATGAAGGAATACGTGTCATGTCACAGGGAAGCTGATATCGAGTGTAATTGATATAAACTGAAAGCTCGTTTCTCAATCGATGTAAACTTGAATGGCCCTTGGAAGTGGACACGGATCGTGATTAATATAAGATGAAAGCCTGTTTCGCGATCGATGTAAACTAAAGAAGTTTAATACTTATGTGACCAATTGAGTTTATTAGAAACTAAACGCAATTACTTTTATTGACTTGGTCGGTTTCATCATTGACATGTGTCAAGAAGTTCAATTACATTTTAGAGATGATCATTCCATCCACGTCAGCTTATGTTCCTACTGATTTTTTAAGCAGTCTCAAAAACATGACACGTTGCTGGGGGTGGGGATCTGCAATGTTCGCCAAGCTGTCAAACAGGGAGTGGGTGTCTCTTCTGAAAATAAGATCCGTTAGCATGGCTGCACAAGCAGATTAGTAACTACAAAGTCTAAGCATCTTCATAAATATATTTATAGATACAGTATAGGGCTTATTATTTATATATGTGTTATATATGCATGAAGACTTTTCTGGATAAATCGCTTGTAAATGATTTGTATGCTGTCAGATGTATTTAACGTCGCCATAAGGTTTGCATCATTCTTGCAACGATCAATTAAAATCATCATATAGTGGAGCGGATGTTCAAATGTTGAACCTAAACGGGTGATCTGCGTCTAGGAAAGAGTTCATGTGTGCGCTGGTCATGTGACCAATTGTGTTTATTAGAAAATTAACGCAATTGCTTTTAGTCACTTGGTCGGTTTTCAACCAATCCTATCGAGCTATGCACGATCATTCTGAAACAACAGCAATTATTATATAATAACATGTTTTTGTTTTGTTTGTTTTTTTAAGTGTTAAGTTTCTCGAGTTTCAAATGAAGCTAATTTATGTGGCTTTAAGGAAAACAATAATTAATCAAATCGCCGCTTCATTTTAACACCTCTTTTCCTTAAGTATATATCGAGTTAACTCTAAAATTATAGTTTTTACTTTGTTTGAAAATTAAGTTATAACTAGTTCCACTGTCATTGTCTGTCATTTTCATCAACACTAATTACATAATGCCCAATAACGCCACGTAATTTCTAGTCACTTGGTTATTCAATATCATTATAATTGGTGCTACATTTCCCAGGGGCATTCTTTGTTTGATTAAAGTAAAATGTTCAGCCATTAGAAAGTTCTATTGCTAAATTCAAAGCGTCATAATTATTCATAATCAGTTTATATCTGACAGCTTTCAAAAAAATGTCAGAAAAGTACTAGGTAACCGGCAATTACATGTACTTCAGGCGTCCGCTACATGCAGAGGGGAAACATTAAGCTTACTCAATCCATGTGTACCTCAGCCTCGATGGTGTAATGGTAGAGCGTCCGTCTTGATGCGGGAAATCGTGGACTTGATACCCGGCCGGGTCATATCAAACACTTTTAAAGAATGGTAGTAATGGCTGTCCGCCTTTGCGCTAAAGGGTGCGGAGTAAACACTACAACTGACTGGTGTTGGAGTAAATTGACCAGACGTACTGCTAACCTACCCAGGAAACGCCGTGTTATAACTGAAAGATTGTTGAAACCGGCGTAAAACATCAAAATAGCAATATAAATGTTCAAAAAGAACAACATTTATTTATAAAATAACGATTTCAATTAGTACAAATGAAAAAGAATAATTCTGCATCTTGCACTGTTTAAAACAAACCGATAGGATGTTTTTAATTGTCTTAATAAAGCAGAATAGTGTTTAGCTCCTTCTTCTTTCAGTGTTACTTTGAGTGCCCAACAAAACCGAAAAGAGGACCAAAATGTAAAAACCATCGAATCATATTAAAAATATCATATTAAAGAGCAAAGGTTTTCCTAACATAATCGTTTGAAATGGAAAAATCCGTTAATTAACTAATTCTTAGGAGCAATTTAACGTTTTTTCCGCTTTATAAGTGAGACACCGGCAAGTTGGCAATGGTATAGTATAAGTTTCAAAACTTTTTAAAAGTTGTCTCGAAATTTTAAAATCATAATTCTGGGATAAAATTATTTCACTTTCAAATACAATTAACATCTAAATAGTGATCGTGTATGCTTCTTCTTAATTGGGTACACATACCCAGTAAGCCAAATTTTGTAAATTTTCATGACTTGCAAGTGACTGTTTTTCAACATTCACTTCCAAAATAGTTTTGAACTACTATTTATTACTTACTTTGTTGTCACTGGACGCAATATTTGCAGAAGTTTCAACATTTCAAAATTTGATCTCCATCTGGAGTTCAGCAGCTTTAAAATCGACAATAGGATTGTATTTGGAATCGTATTTCCTAAAACTATGCATAATTTGACTAAATAAATAGTTTCAACGTGTTTCAATCATACCTTATATTAACACCTTTTAACAGGTTTTGGCCGGATATATGAGTTTGCAAAACAAAGATATATAGTTTCATCGAAATCTGTTAGCCTTCTATTATTGAAAACAGGGTGGTTCATACCAAATACTTTAAAAATCGTATGTAGCTGCCCTACTTGGCGCTCGGTGTTCCGGTGTTATTATAACGGCTGTTTTGTGTGGTTTCAGGATAACAGGACCAGTAGTGCTTGTAACATACCTAGGAGACTACGTGATATAACTTAAAAAGTGTTGAAAGCGGCGTCAATCAATTACTGAACAGAAACTTTCTTTCTGTAAATCAGACTAATCATAAATGATGATCAAACTGCAGTGGTGTGGTAATACTCACCACTGATACACCGTTTCGACACCGAGTAAGTACGGGGGAATGATGGCTAGTTTCAATTTAGTAAATTAACACTACAATAAAGACAGGACACGTTGCTTGAAGCCTATCTTACTCTTTGCAGAGTAATTGCAGCATTTTACTGTAAATTAATGCACGTTTCCTTGAGGCGAAAAGTCTAGGGGGAAGTCGTCGAGATGAAGCTTGTTTTTTCTCGTTTGAGAAGTAAAACAAGTTGTAGACAAAGTTCTTGATTCAAGTGCCATCTACACCGACTTTTTTTTTATCAAAACAGAATTTTAAATTGACATAACGAGCCGAATTACGAGAAATCAAACATTGTGGACTCTGCGTAAAGTATCAACCCGGATCAGCCTAAGCATGCCGCGTTGGCTAATCCGGACAGACACTTTTAGACTCCTTTGGATTTTCTGTTTCAGGAATCGATACCCTATAGCTCCTCACCCCACCCCCAACCCCCACCCTCCCCCATTCCCCCCACATGGTTGTCAACTATTCGGACATTGATTCTGATTATAATCTATTAATCTATATTTCCTAGTTCGTTTGCTAAATTCAAAGCGTCATAATTATTGATAATTAGCTTATATCTGACAGCTTTAAAAAATAATGTCCGAAAAGTACTAGGTAACCGGCAATAACATGTACTTAAGACGTCCGCTACATGCAGGTAAATATTAAGCTTACTGAATTCATTTGTACCACAGCCTCTATGGTGTAATGGTAGAGCGTTCGCCTTGGTGCGGGAGGTCGCAGCCTTGATCCTTTGCCGGGACATACCAAACAGTGCACAGTCGGGCAGCAAGTCCAGTTCAATTATTTAATTTGCTTTAATCATCTCACTTTGAAAAAACATTACTTTAACATTCGCATTCCGCTTTGAAAATGTTATTTTACATGCAATTAAGTTTATTTAATTAGATTAGAAAGGAAATTCCTTCAAATGTAACAGTTATGATGCATGCTTGTGAATTATGCAATGTAATAGGTGGGTTTTGTGGACTACGCATGCGCATCAAACTATTATTCAACCTGTTGACATGTGTCAAGCATAGCTGTATCGGTTAGCTAACCTGCGATTATAATAACCATCTGCATTAGACGACCAAATCAGGAATTCATACATCTGATCAAGACTTATAAATGGTAGCAATAGAATTCCCTCATTAGCGTTCAGTGTTTATGGGGTTAGCATTATTACTGACTGACTGGTGTCAAGAAAATGGACCAGTATTAATGTAAATGTACCCTGGAAACGCCTTGATATATTTACAAATGTTTAATGCTGCGTAAGCCACCATACAAACAAAACTAGCAAATCTATCTGTACCCCTGCAAACATACGGATATATTACAACCCTATTAAATAGGCAATGTATGACTCACACAAACGCGGTATTCGTTTGGGGTTTCTATCGCCTCACTAATTGGGATGGCACTGATGTTAATTTACCTGTCAATAACGACACATTGACTATTCAAGCATTGACTAGTCAGGTATTGACTATTCAAACATTGACTAGTCAAGCATTGATATAAATCCATAGTAAATTCGGGGAAAATACTAAAAAAATGTATCAACCAAATATAAGTATACCAAACAGCAGTCAATATATCTGAATTTTAAATATGATATGTGTACAATGTTTCTATCAAGATCATATGCTTATAATCAGAAGCAATGTAGGAATATTTACAACCGTGTTTACATTTTTGTAGCCAACACATATTGAACTTTTATTTATCTCTGTGAATCAAACCGTGGAGTTTTATACACTCCTATAAACCACAAACTGATAAAAATACATAAACTTACGTACATAGACATAATCTTATGGGGCTTGGTGTTTTTATAACAAACTTTGTGTTATGTTCATTATATGCTATACCATGTCACTTAATAATATATTTACTTACTTACTTACTTACATGTACGTACTTACTACATGTACTATTCGAATAGAAAATGGACATATATGAATAAATTTCTCCATTTATACCACGAGACGAAAGAAAAAGCAATTAAGACCAATGAATGAATGAATAGAATGCAGGTAAAGAGCAAAGAGCCGTTCCACGATAAAACCAACATTATGGTCTCTGCGTAATGTATCGAATTAGATCAGTCCGCGCAGGCTAATCCGGGTCGACATATTATCTCGGGAGAATATTGTATAGACTAATGATTCCTGAAACAGAAAATCCACAGGGGTCAAAAAGTGTCTGTCTGGATTAGCTTGCGCGGCATGCTTATTTTGATCAGGGTCGATACTTTACGCAGAGTCCACAATGTTGGTTTATCTCGTAATGTGACGCATAAAGTCATTTTCCAATACTGTTTTTAAAAAAAACCTTGGTGTAAATGATACTTGTATCAAGAACTTTGTCTACAACTTGTTCTAATCCCCAAACGAGAAACACAAGCTTCATCTCGACGACTTTCCCCTGGACTTTTCGCCTCAAGGTAACGACGTGTATTATTTTACAGAAAAAATGCTGCAATTACTCTGACAAATTACTCTGCAAAGAGTAAGATAGTCTTCAAGCAACGTGTCCTGTCTTTTTTGTATTTTTAATTACCAAATTGAAACTAGCCTTCATTCCCCCTGAGCTACTCGGTGTCGAGACAGTTTATCGGTGGTGACTCGTACACACCGTTGCATTTCGATCATCCTTTCTGTTAAGTCTGATTTACAGAAAGAAAGTCTCAAAAAAGGTCGAAATACTAAACGTTATCAAATCAATCATTTCCAGTGCATACTAACTATATTTAAAATGAATTTAAACTCAATGACATATATTCAATGCAATATGGTGATGGTATACACCTATTTCTACGATTTCTTTGTTTCTTTTGTGACTATTTTGACCGCGGATGTATTTAGCGTAATTTGACCTTAACTTGTGCTTAAACCCAAATACCAGTGTATGTGCTCTTTTGTTTTCCAGAATATTTCTCCGGGTTTTGCAAAGGTTTGATTTGATTTGATTTGATTTGATCTGTATATTTGATCTGTATATTGATTTGATTTGATCTGTATATTTCGCTTGAAAAAAGTTGTGTCTAAGTCCACCAAAACCGTATAAGTCAAACATGTGTTTAACACCCACCCATTGGATATGAGGAATCAAGTCTTTGTTCATAGCTGGTCTTTAATTGAACGGTAATTTAAACAGAACATGAGTATTTGGAAAACTAAAGGCATGGTTGCCAAAGACAGGGAATTGCTATTCCAAGGTGGTTTTAGCACAGGTTCGTTCGACTGTTAATATTTTTCTTGTTCATAACATGTGTCGGGTGAGGTTCTCAAGAACTCCTCTCCCCTTTGATTGTATCGAATGATTACCACTTAACGCCCTTGCTATAGACAACCAATAAAATGCGCGTGCAGGCATATACATGATGGACTGTTAACTTATGCAATGTCGACGCAGAAAAGCAAATTTATTTTCCTTCCTAATGTAAATCTTACAAATACGATTGTAGCTTTTAACAGCATGTTTCTATTGCGAACTGAGTCAAAGTTCAATGACATGTGAAGCACAGCATTTATTACAAGACATTCAAACAGCAGACTTGGCCGTTAACGTCTTTTAACGAGAACACCAACATTGTGGACTCTGCGTAAAGTATCGACCCAGATCAACCGAAGCATGCAGGCTTATCCTGACAATCACCTTTCGCCTCCTGTGGATTTCCTGTTACAGGAATCATTTCTCTATACCTCTATTCCCCCTGGGACGGAAAGTGTCGTACCGGATTTGCCTGATCTGGGTCAATACATTATGCAGAGTCCTTGGTGTTGGTCTTCTAGTGGAACGGCTCATAAAAGGGTTATTTTAAAACAAGATAGATTGTCACGCGAAATGGTTTCATTGGATTTTTATAATGGCATTTTCCTGTAAAATAACAATTTAATTATTCATTAAAATCTCAAAGTCGCTGAATAACAACCACTCTTCCTTGAAAATAATACAACTGATGAATTCTTGAATTGGAAATGACGTCAGGCTTTAATTGAATTGCGCTTTGAGGTAAACATAGTCTATAAAAAAGACAGGCTTCAGGAAGATCAGCGTAGATTTTTTTAAGATAAGGTTTAATCGAATAAATGCTCGATCTGTACATCGCGTGTTGATTAGAAATAGATAAAGTTCAAACCAAATGACATTTAACTCTGTCACTGCCGAATTTCGCAAAGTCGACTCTTCGATGTTGAAAACTAGACCAAAATGTTCCGTCCAGCAGGACATTTGGTCAACTTTAACGTCTTAGTGGCAAACGATTCAGATTTTAGGTTAGACAGCTCGTTACGATCTGTCTCACCTGAATCTGCATTTTAACAAAAACCTTTAATTGCCTTTCGGAGCGAAAGGGTAAAAGACACGCTTTAATTTCCTGGTTGGCAATGGAAGTAGCTTTTGCAAATCATTTCTGTTTTACTTATATATGTATCTTTTCTGTTTCACATTTTATTCATTCAGACATTACGCTATAATGTGTGCAAAAGTATTAACCCATGTATGTGCCAATGACACTATTGAGGTCAAGGGCTTGACTAAATCATCATGTAAAACGTTTCATATTCGTAAAAAATCATCTCTTGCACTTTAAGTGAATGTGAGCAGACACTGTCGGGAAAACAGGATAACATTAATTCGAGACAGCGATATTTAAATTACTTTAGGAAGCGACTTATGGTGTTTTATTTTTGTATTCTGTTACACGCAAAGTGCTCCAATTTGAAACTGAATTAAATCAGAATTTGCAATCTAGAATTCCTGAATCTATTTATTTGTTCACGGTTTTTTTCTGGTCTTCAACTTTCGTTTAAGTTGTTGAAGATAAATATTTATCGACAATATCGTGCGTTGCGTTATATGGATATTAACAGCTAGAATTAACGTAAAGATATCAGGAAACGACTTTGTACTTTAAACGGATTAACCGGTTCGTGCGTGAGTGTTGTTTTCTGTTTGTATATCGCTTTTCCCGCTAACAATTATCTAGTCAAATCTGATCAAAACCTAGATATACATCACATTGTCTATGGACATTGTCTCACATGTCAGCTACATATTTTGAGGGGCGTGATCTGGGTCCAAAATGTTTTTTTTTTTTTTTTTCAATAACCCATGAAGCTTTCTGAAATGAAACTGGCCAAATCCATGGGGGCCGCCATTTTGAGTATGTATAAAATGAGACGAGAAACACGGATTGAAAAAAAATTATTGTCGTCTTTTTAATATTTTTTTTTAAATCGATATTTTGGGTATGTATAAAATGACACGAAAAACACGGATTTTTTAAATTATTGTCGTCTTTTTAATATTTCTTTTTTTTTTAAATCGATATTTATTAAAGTGCTGTGTTTTGTGGGAATTAACATTTGTACGAAAAGTTAAAAATAAATGGAACTGTAAGAAATATGTTTTCCCGTTCGTCAAAAAAACGACAGCATTAGACTTCTACGCCCGAACCTAAATGTTGACTGTATCGTAGCCAAAGAAGGACGTGACGTCATTTCCGTAACACTTCATCTTAGCGTAACGTCAATGGAGCGACGTCGTTTCCCGCAAAAAAGTGGTATCAGCATGAAATACCCCAAATTTCTATACATGAGCTATTTATCAAACAGTGTGGCAAAAGGATAACTTTCTCATAAGGAGCAATTGTTCTTTTGGCGACAATCTTTCCCTAATCGTCTGTTGCAAAGGCCTCAGAAACCGTCTCTAATAGGGAAAGGGTTTAGCAGAAATGTGACCCCTTACATCATTTGTTCCAGTCATATTGACTGGTTGAAAAAGGAAGTCGCCAGGTGGAATCAGCAAAGGGCTGATCGTTTTGCTTCTTTACCATAATGCAGGTGATCGATTAAGGATCATCTTGGCCATCATGTTTTAACCTCGTTCATTATAAATGTATTCCTTGATTTTCTGAAAGTCTTTACTTTATTATTTTCTGTTCGTAATAATAGTCGACAGCAATACGAATTCCAAATATTTTTTGATAATGCACGAAACATGACATTAACATAATTATTGTCTAGTCAATTACTTATAAATCCTTTTTTATGGCCAAAGTATGCTCTTTAATTTTTGTTTATAATTATCTTGCGTATTTTCGTAAATAGGTAGCACCTATAGATATATTAAATATGTAATAATACTATTAAGCCGGTTAATCTGCCCCATTTATTGGAAGAATTTATTATCTAATCAAAACATCCAACAAACACGAGCGTGTAAGATTAGTAAACAAATATATTTGTATATCAATATTCATTTTAACTATTTTGTTTTTTTTCGTGATTTGTGAATATTCCCCCTTTTAATGATCTATTTATGTTTAAGAATTGAAAATATGTTTCTGAGGTTGACTTGAAATAGTTTTTACCATTGACACATGATTATGTAAAATTGTTGTGTATACCTATTCATTGCATCAACTTTCAATTTAAATAAATACTGAATATATGTTAACGCTGCTATGATGTTATACAAGATTGTATGAAAAAAGTTTATCTGCATCTGCGAAAAGTAAATTGAATACTATATAGCCCTCAATACGGTGTTGAACTTATAGTCATAGAAAAACAAAAACCGTGTGATTCGGTTGAAAAATATTGGTAAAAAAATTCCGTGCATTTGCGAGCGTTAAAGAAACAGATCAGCGTTCAAATTCATACAATTTAATCCGCATCTAGGTGTATAGGTAGAACCCTTTGTTATACTTCGGACAAACAGTATACACCTGGTTCATGTGTGATGTATGTGTGGGTAGATCTTAATCTACACTTGTCGAAAACATCATAGACAGTAGAAAAAAGCTCAATATATTATGTACACAACATACCGACTCCAGTTAAACAGTGCTGTTAGTACGATATTGCTTACGTGATTTGTAAGAAATATTGATCATGAAATAATTTCTTAACGGGTGTTGCACTTGCAGAAGTTTGACCTGGAAATATGTTTGTTTCATTCTACATGTACTACATCAATCTGCATTTATAATAGAAGATATATAATATGTATAATCTGTTTAAATGCGTGTTTCATCCTCAGAGGATTTAAATGCATCAGTCAGGTGCAAAACCGTAAAGTGACAGTATAACCAGTGATACTGCTAATTATGTGGCTATCTAGATTTTGACATGGATTAAGATCATGGAGAGATTAATCTTCTATCAAAATGGTTTGTATAAGATGACAAGAAGAATCCTGGAATCACTGTTTATGTTGTAATATAATGATCTCCTGAAGCATATTTTCTAAACCATGGGGAAAATGCAGTTCGATGAAAGGATCTTGACCAGTTGTTAGGTTTATGCTGTATCCTGTGATTCATGTTGGATAATTGTACTTTCAACGATACTTCTGTTAATACAGTGATAAGATGTAGTTTTTACTATGATTTTCTTCTAGCAATATTCAACCCATTCTTCATTCTAGGCAACTGACTGTCTGTAAATGTAAAGGGTATTTTTTTCTTTTCAATACAATGAACTGCCGCTATGCAGCGGTGGTGTACACTATTTACATGATGCCAACATAATGAAAGATCTGCCTGGTGGTTGTTATTTATTCTGCATCCAAATCAAGATGTTACATGGTACATGTCATAGGACATTAATGTAGAGTTATGCTATATTTTATACATATGGTAATATCATCTTCATGAATATGTGACTAATGAATCCTGATAAGCTTATGCATTTGTTCAGTCTGGTCAGGCTCGCACATGTCCATGCAGTTTTACATTCTTCCTGAGAGAAAGTTTGAAAGAAATGTTAAAAGTCAACTTAAGTATGAAATACAAATGAAATCGGTATTGATTGCAAACCTCTGAAGGTCGGTTTGGTATTGCATGACACATCGTTATCTAGTTATCCCAGCTGTCATGAATTCAAAATATTGCAGATATGAATAATTGATTTGACAAAAACACACCTGAACATGTTGTTATCTATTTATCCCAGCTGTCATGAAAGCAGAATAATGCAGACCTGAATGTTTTATTTGACAAAAACACACCTGAACATGTTGTTATCGATTCATCCCAACTGCCATGTCTTCCCCCACTGATGAACAAAGTGTTGTTTGATTATAACAAATTTAAGCACAGAATGTTGCTTATCTGAATTTAAATAAGAGAAAATGATAACAAATATCATCATTTGTTAAATTAAATGTACTTATATAACAAGGCATACTTCAATTGTGTTATTTGTTAAAAGTCATTCAACACTTCATTTATACGTACAACACAGATAGACCGGAGCGTTCGTAGTACTATCCAAACAACCAAGAGCATTAAAGAGTGGGTTTGACTATTTTCGATTGAGAATAGGTATTGCACCGACATTGTGACAAATGCAGATAATGCTCAATATAAGCAATTTCTCCTTTTGCCACAACGATTTCAATGATGTTTAACTTGACAGACTTTGAAATAATCAAGTGCAAAACATAGAAAACTCCATAAATGATAGTAAGAGTTGAAATTATTGTGGCAAATAGAGCAATTGAAAATCAAAGCTGTCGAGTGGACGACAATAATGTGAACTATTGTCGTGATTACCATTCAGAAATTCAAGGAAACGCATTTCAATGTTAACATAATCCGAAACACTAACAAGAGAGAAAATGTGGGCACGTCTACAATGTTCGTACAGTCAGCATTTATCTTAAAGCGGCCAATCTTTCACTGGTAAGTTTTTCAATGAAACAATAAATGCAAAATTCAATGGGTGGGTAAAGTCCATATTTTGTTAACCATTTCCTTATAACATATGCATTTTGAAGCTGCTGCAGCAGACGACTTTTGAAAGCATTGTGACAGAAGGAGAAATTGCTCACAAGGAATTTATGTTTTCTACGTTATGTCCATAAATTATACCTTAAGTTAGCAAGATGTTCTAAGTTTTGACCGTGACATGATTGAACATTGTTGAAATAGTGTCAAAATCTAAGTTTTGAACACAGTTTTGCCTAGATGGTTTCAAAGTTGTCTGGTGCAGATTTGCCGTATGTAGGAAAGGGTTAATTGTCTAAACCTGTCCATTATGTCTTATTTGCACCCCATTCCGTTTAATTTCAATTATGAGATATATAATATATTATGATTATCGGTATACCCACCAATTAATTTGGATTAATTCGGAAAATCTTATTTCACTTCTGTCCAAAATTTGTCGTGTAAAGGATTTGTACCAGACCATACGAAAAGGGGGAAAACCTTGCGAGGAAGAGATCAGTCTGATCATGAATTCATGACGATTCATTACCAAAAACCTACCACACAAAAATGCAAATTGATCTTATTATGCAATTAACACTAAAACTATGCAAATGCGGAATTTGTGCTGACGCGGTTGATTTGAGTAAAATCCTCACGCGCTATGACGTATAGTCATTTCCCAAATAAGGCTCTCCCAAATTTTGGTGTTAAAATCTGTGACCTTTTGTGTTTGTGGCAGACGACTTTTGAAAAACATCGTGACTAAAGGAGACATTGCTCAAAATTAGCAGTTTCTCCTTTTGCCATAATGTTTTCAACTGTTTTCATTGATTATACTTTATAGAATTTCCTAATTTCTGATGTTTTTTTACAAATGTCAAGGTCGTGTTTTTGTTTCTCCTTTTGCCATAATGTTTTCAACTGTTTTCAATGATTATACTTTATAGAATTTCCTAATTTTTGATGTTGTTTACACATGTCAAGGTCGTGTTTTTGTTTTCATTCCATGGTCACGCGATGTAAGAATTGTTGGTTTTCTTAAACAAAGCAAATGAAAAGTTAGGATGATTGAAACAATGAGATGCCATTTATGTGAAATTACGAAAAAAGAAAAAAAGGGAAAATCTATAAATAGTTATAAACTAATGCATGGTTTAATTGAGATCGGTTTTAAACGCCTTGGTAAATACGGACTAAATCTAAATTACCGGGAATCCAAAAAACGAACTAAATATTAAGATTTAGCTTTAGCCAAAAATCTTAGTTGAAAAGTTTGGTGAATATGGGCCGTGGCTTCTTCGTCTAACTACTGCGTAATATATCATAGCATGTAAGGAACCAGATTACATTTAGCGCGAACCTCTTGTTTAATGGTTGCCGGTTTAACATACTATCAAACTAATTTAGCGTATGAGGCAGGTAACCAATTCAGTTTTACTGTTTAGACTAGATACGGTATGAATTTCGCTTAAATAAAAATGTAAATACATTCAATTAATATACTGGCCTTTGTCTTTTGTTTTTAATTTGTAAAACTCACACATGTATATAGAGTGTAAAAGGGATGTTTTAAAAGTCAAATAATCATGTGGTTGCGTAGAACTATTGTTCGTGTAGAACAGGAAATAAGACTTCAACACCTTGTCATACATGTACTTGTATTTAGCAAGACCCTAACATCTTGTTCAAAACCCCGTGCTTCATGGCGCTGTCGCACTATTGCGTATCGTACTAGCGTATGCCAGCCTATGAAAAACACACGCATACGCTGGTATACGCTGACATACATTACTCTGAAGTACGTTACTCATAGGTCGAGTACGCTGATATATGCTGGCATGAATGTGTACCGAACAGCTAACGTATTACGTACCTGCAACGTATATATCTTGGCGTATGCCTGACGATTGAGTAACGTATACATAGCGTACAACTAGCGTACAACTAGCGTATAACTAGCGTAGAACTAGCGTATGGCAAGTGTATCCCCTGCGTATTGCCAGCGTTTTGATAAAGTGTATTTAGAGGATCCCATTTTTAGATATTCTACAGTTCTTCTTGGACTTATATGGGCATTTTGTCACGTGATAGTGGTACGCTGGGCATGCGCAGTTCATACGCTATTCATTCGCTAGCCATTTGCAGACTTCGCTGGTAATACGCTTTACATACGCTGGTGATACGCTACTCATACGCTATTCATAGGCTCAGTACGGTAAGTATACCAATAATTTTCAATTTTCAAGGGCTTTTTGTGCATATGAAAATAAATTTATGAATTTTCATACGGAACAAATACGTTTCTCTCATACGCAATAGAGTGACAGGGCCATTAAATTGCACCACCATTCTATGTAGTACTGCTTTACAGGTGAAGTTATATGCTGAATGACTTAAAATGTACTCAAACCATTTTGATAAAATTAAGAATAACTTTTCTGTAAATGACGAAATTGTTTGAGCGTCGAACATAAATCATGAAAATGACGTCGAAGTCATTTCAGCAATTAGTAACACATGTCTATTATTGACGTCCATTACCGCGTCAATATGTGTCATACGAAGTCTACTTATATATCAAACAAAACTAGACAGGTTGGACAATAATAACACTATCACTATCACCGGTTTTCTCATGGAGTGGCCCATATATATTTTAACCAAGTATAGCGCTTTCGGGTCTTAATGGATCTCTTTACGGTTTCAGTTCGAACTCCAGCTCGTCATTCGTATTCCACCAATGGGCTAACAGATAACTAGGAAAAGCAGTCAGTTGCTTTGGAAGACTGTTGTGTGGAGTACAGGTGTGAGAAAGCCAGGAATTACATGTATACATGAAGCTAACTTGGCCGCCGTGATATGATTGAAACCTTGTTTAAAACGGCGTTAAACCCTAATCAAACAATCTATGTACGGAGAAGACTCTCGTGCATCCATAAAGTCCTTTACAAATTGTCTTTACCGTCCGTCGACCTACATGTATATATCATATATACCCAAGTGCAAAGTCAGATAGACAACTGGACGCGTAACTCCAGTATCGCATTTGATATTGAACATGGCCCTCAATGCAAAAGTTCATAGCAATAATGTCTTTAACAAACAAATAGAAAACCTACAATCTTGCTAAATATATCAAGGAAGCTATGCCAATTAGAAAAAAAAAATGATGATATTGCTGGTTTTTTTTTAATGTATATTAACATTGAATTATTTGTATTTGTATGTAATTTTATGTATTAATGTATTATGTCTGTCTTTGCCATATAATTATTTTGTAAATGACCAAAGGCAAAAATATTGCTGATTGCCAATAAATATGAATGAATGAATGATATTCCTCTTTTCAACAGATAAGACAATTAACTATCAAAATGTCCACAAGGGGCGGGAACTATTGTAGCTTTAACGATAAGACATCGCGCAGTTTTGAAGGATGAATATCTACATCAGATATCGAAACCATTGAATTAAATCTGGTTGCTATGTTACAGAACGAAACCCATCTATTTCAATTGTTATCTGACGAGAGAAATAATTCGACTAATAGGCAACGTTCATGCGACATGGTATAATTTACTTTAAATGCAAGATTTCCAAAGTTCTCGAACTCATTATAGCAGTCATAAAACATCCAATTCATGTAGCAATCGATCAAGACTGTCGAGAAAGTTCTCAGAGACATTGCTCTTATTTTTTGTTCTATTAAACAAGAAATGAGCCGTACCACGAGAACATCAACAATTTGGACTCTGCATATCTCTGCATATCGAGCCGGATCAGGCTAAGCATGCCGCGCAGGCTAACCCGGACAGACAATTTTCGCCGTCTGTGGATTTTCTTTTTCAGTAATTATTACTCTATATCTCTATCCCCCAGAGATGGAATTTGTCAGCCCGGTTTAGCCTGCACGAACAGCGCAGGCTGATCTGGGTTGATATATAACGCAGAGGCCATAATGTTTGTTTTCTCGTGGAACAGCTCAAATATGGAATCTTAGTATGTCTACTTTTCAAACAATATTATCAAAATAAAATCTACAATTTACCAGATATGTCACGATTGTCTGTTTAGATGTTTTCAAAGCAGGCATTTCTAGACAATGATATTAGGTAAAATGTCAATTTTAAACGAGCATAAAAGAATGTTTAGCTTGTCATCTATCAATGTTGTTGTTTTCTTTTATTGAATAGGGTTGAAAACATTATGGCAAAGTGCAAATGCATTAAACTGAGTGAAGGGATTAACGCTATCAATCAACTTACTCGAGCAGATTAATGTGGTTCATATGAACTGCTACAGGATACGCACACTAAAGCAAACCATTATAGATGTGGGATTAAAACGTAAACAACCTGTATCATGTTCTATCACTTCCGAGTAGATTCGGGCCGGATATACGTCACAAAAACCTTTAATTACGTAATTGAAATAGCGCGTAACCTATTCCGACGAGCAGTTTCGCCTGTCCCGATACCGCCCAGGTGGCGTAGTGGTAGAGCGCTGGCCTCGGGTGCTGGAGGTCGCGGGTTCGATCCTCGGCCGGGGTCATACCAAATATTTTAGTAAATGGACCCTCCTTGGCGCTAAGAGTTGCGGGATTAGCATTACGAGTGATTGGCTGGTGTCATGATAAATAGATCACTAGTATTGGTATCTTACCCAGGAAACGCAGTAATATAACTGAAAAACTTTTGAATGCGGCGTTACACACCAAACAATCATTAATCAATTATCGTGTCCCAACGACATTTATATCTATATCCATATTCCACCCAACATGTCATACCAGGTAAATTGTTAACCCTTTCCAACCAAATATTCAGCATTGACTATTCAAGCATTGAACATTCAAGCATTGACTATTCAAGCATCGTCTATTCAAGCATTGATGAGGTATAGAGTATCGATTCCTTAAATATAATATCCAAAGGAATCGAAAAGTGGCTGTCCGAATTAGCCAACGCGGCATGCTTAGGCTGATCTGGGTCGATACTTTACGCAGAGTCTACAATGTTAGTTTTCTCGTAATTTGGCTCGTTAAGTCATTTTCAAATTCTGTTTTGAAAAAAAAATATCGGTGTAGATGACACTTGTATCAAGAACTTTGTCTGCAACTTGTTCTACTTCTCAAACGAGAAGAAAACAAGTTTCATCTCGACGACTTTCCCCTAGACTTTTCGCCTCAAGAAAACGTGCATTAATGTACAGTAAAATGCTGCAATTACTCTGCAAAGAGTAAGATAGGCTTCAAGCAACATGTCCTGCCTTTTGTGAAGTGTTAATTTACTCAATTGAAACTAGCCATCATTCCCCCGTAGTTACTCGGTGTCGAAACAGTGTGTGGCGAACGTAGAGCGGTACGAACAAACTTCATTGTGTAAGGCCGCTTCCCCTGTAAACATATAACCCCTTTTTATTAATGATCAAAGCGACACTTGAAATCATATTTGAAGGTAAATTCACTAGTTTTTATATGCAGTACATTAATAAATACTCATATCTTCATGCATGAGTAGAGTAAACGCCACAAGTGTATCAGTGGTGAGTCTTACCACACCACTGCAGTTTGATCATCATTTATGACTAGTCTGATTTACAGAAAGAAAGTCTCTGTTCTGTAATTGATTGATTGATTGTTTGGTGTTTTACGCCGCTTTCAACACTTTTCAAGTTATATCACGTAGTTTCCTAGGTATGTTACTACTGGTCCTGTTATCCTGAAACCACACAAAACAGCCGTTATAATAACACCGGAACACTGAGCGCCAAGTAGGGCAGCTATTACATACGATTTTTAAAGTGTTTGGTATGAACCACCCTGTTCTCAGTAAAAGAAGGCAAACAGATTTCGATGATACAATATATCCTTGTTTTGCAAACTCATATATCCGGCCAAAACCTGTTAAAAAGTGTTCATATAAGGTATAAATAAAACACGTTGAAACAATTTATTTAGTCAAATTATGCATAGGTTTAGGAAATACGATTCCAAATACAATCCTATAGTCGATTTTAAAGCTGCTGAACTGGAGGTCAAAACTTTGAAATGTTGAAACTTCTGCAAATATTGCTTCTAGTGACAAAGTAAGTAATACATAGTAGTTCAAAACTATTTTGGAAGTGAATGTTGAACAGTCAATTGAAAATTTACAAAATTTGGTTTACTGGCTACCCAATCAAGAAGAAGCATACACGATCACTATTTAGATGTCTATTGTATTTGAAAGTGAAATAATTACTGTAATTTTATCGCAGAATTATGATTTTAATATCTCTAGACAATTTTCTAAACAGTTTTTAAACTTGTGTTTAAAGCCCACCCATTGGATATTAAGAATCTGGTCTTTGTACACAGCTGGTCTTTAATTGAACGGTAATTTAAACAGAAAATGTGAATTTGTGAAACTAAAACCATGGTCGCTATAGTCCTTTAAGACCTTCTCTCCCCATTGATTGATTCGAATATTTACCACTCAACGCCCCTTCTATAGACTACCAATAAAATGCGCGTAAAAGCAAATACATGATGGACTGTTAACTTATGCAAGATAATGCTTTTAAGCTGTTCAATGTCGACGTAAAAAAGAAAATTTATTTTCCTTCCTAATGTAAATCTTACACAATACAACACTTTATATGATTAAAACTCTTTAATAATCATATAAAGTGTTTTACTGACTTTCTTCCCTTTGGAAGACATAATATACAAAGAGCTTACACAATAAGATTGTCACGTTTAGCAGCATGTTCCTATTGCGCACTGAGTCAAAGTTCAATGACTTGTGAAGCACAGCATTTATTACAAGACTATCAAACAGCAGACTTGGCCGTTAACGTCTTTTAACGAGAAAACCAACATCGTGGACTCTGCGTAAAGTATCGACCCGGATCAGCCGAAGCATGCCGCGCAGGCTTGTCCGGACAGTCACCTATCGCCTCCTGTGAATTTCCTGTTACAAGAATCATTTATCTATACCTCTATCCCCCCCCCCCCCCCGAGACGGAAAGTGAAGGCCCGGATTTGCCTGATCTGGGTCAATACATTATTCAGAATCCAGAGTGTTGGTCTTCTAGTGGAACGGCTCATATATAATGGTGTTTTTAAAACAAGACAGATTGTCACGCGAAGTGGTTTCATTGGATTTTTATAATGGCATTTTTCTGTAAAAGAAACCCAACTTAATTATTCATTAAAATCTCAAAGTCGCTGAATAACAACCACTCTTCCTTGAAAATAATGCAACTGATGAATACTTGAATTGGAAATGACGTCAGCCTTTCACTGTGAATTGCGCCTTGAGGTTAACATAGCCTATAAAAAGGACAGGCTTCAGTAATATCAGCGTATATTTCTTAAGATAAGGTTTCATCCAATAAATGCTCGATCTGTACATCGCGTGTTGATTAGAAATAGATAAAGTTCAAACCAAATGACATTTAACTCTGTCACTGCCGAATTTCACAAAGTCGACTCTTCGATGTTGAAAATTAGACCATTCCATGTTCCGTTCAACAGAACATTTGGTGAACTTTAATGAGGCAAAAGGGTAAAAAGACACGCTTAAATTTCCTCGTTGGTAATGGAAGTAGTTTTTGCAAGTCTTTCTGTTTTACTTATATATGTGTCTTCTCTGTTTCACAGTTTATGCAGTCAGACAGTACGCTATAATGTGTGAAAAGGTATTAACCCATTTCTGGGCCAATGGCACTATTGAGGTCAATTTAAGGCTTGACTAAATCTTTATGGAAAACGTTCCATATCCGTAACTAAACATCTCGTGCACTTTTTGTGAATGTTAGCAGACACTGTCACTCACATTCACTGTCAGGGAAATAGGATAACATAATTCCGAGACGGAGATATTTAAATAACTTTATGAAGCGACTTTAGGTGTTTTATTTATGTATTCTGATACACGCAAAGTGCTCCAATTTGAAACTGAATTAAATCAGAATTTGCAATCTATAGTTCCTGTCAATTAACGGTAAGCACATGACGCATTGCTCTCAACATTAATCATTTATCACATACGACCACTCTGCAGCAGACGACCAAACTTGAAAAAACTGTTGCAAATGGAGAAATTGCTCATTATAAGCAATTTCTCCTTTTACCAGATTGTTTTAAAAAATCGTCTGCTGCAGGTTTAAGAGGTAATAGATCAAGTACAGCTAGCATGTTGCATACACGCATCATGTAAACATGATGTATACGATATACAAACTTAAGCTGTATAAGCGTTAGACAAATCAATGGATATCTTTATTTCTAGTTTCTAGATCACATGCCAATAATGCAATATACAATGACGTGTAACAAGTGAATAGAGAGTGACAATGATATAAAACACAAATACAAATCATGATCTATCACTAAAATATTTGAAATTTCAAAAATCTATTTATTTGTTCAAGTTTTTAATCTCGTCTTCAAATTTCGTTTAAGATGTTGAAGTTGAAATACGTTTTGACGTAACAATATTTATCGACAGTATTGTGCGTTGCGTTAAATGGATATTAACAGCTAGAATTAACGTAAAGATATCAGGAAACAACTTTGTACTGTAAACGAGTTAACTGGTTCATGCGTGAGTGTTGTTTTCTGTTTGTATAACGCATTTTCCGCTAGCAATTATCTAGTCAAATCCGATCAAAACCTAGATATACATCACATTGTATACGTACATTGTCTGAGTTCAAAACTGTTTGGATCAGATGTCAGCTCCATATTTTGTGGGGCGTGATCTGGGTCAAAACTGTTTGCATTGATCATCATAAACAGTTGGCGAAATCTGACGATAACGTACAAGGTGTTAGGGAAATAGCAGCTCTGTGTATCAAAAGCAAATAACAAAAATATTACTAACAAAAAGTATTGTAAGGTTGAAGGGGCATATTCACGACCTCCTTGCAACCTTTGTACGTGGCTAATACAGTTTTACAAAACAGAAAAAAAACACGAAAAAACCCATGTAGACAGATATTGACACTGACAGTTTCACATGGGCATTCTTTGTAACCATGTGCTACAATATCCTCTATGTTGTGTTCACATATTTCGAAATACATATATATAAACCGAGTCTAGTGCTTTCGGGTCTTTATACATCTATTTACGGTTTGAGTTCGAGCCCCAGCTCGTCCAATATTCTTTTAAACGTTTGAAAAAAGTAAATGCGACAAGCGTCATTCGTATTCCACCAATCGGCTTTCAGATAACGTGGAAAAGCAGTCAGTTGCTTTGAAAGACTGTTGTGTGGAGTGATGTTGTGGGAAAGCCAGGACAAACATGGGTACTTGAACTGGCCGTCGTGATATGACTAAAATCTTGTTGAAAACGGCGTTAAATCCCAATAAATCAATCTCTGTACGGAGAAGAGTCGGACGCGTCTGTGCATCTACAAAGTCTCAAAAGAGTCTTTACCATCGACCATCATGTGTATGTCGTATATACCAAAGTGTAAAGTCAGATAGACAACTGGACGTGTAACTGCAGTATCGCATTTGATATTCCTCTTTTCAACAGATAAGACAATTGCCTATCAGAAGAGCCACGAGGGGCGGTAAATATTGTAGTTTTAACGATAAGACATTGCGCAGTTTTGAAGGATGACAGTCTACAACAGATATCGAAACCATTGAATTAAATCTGGTTGCTATGTTACAGACCGAAACCCATATATTTCAATTGTTATCTCACGAGAGAAATAATTTGACTAATAATAGGCAACATTTATGCGACATGGTATAATTCACTTTAAATGCAAGATTTGCAAAGTTCTCGAACTCATTATAGCAGTCATAAAACATCCATTTCATGTAGCACTCGATCAAGACTGTCGAGAAAGTTCTCAGAGACATTGCTCTTATTTTTTGTTCTATTAAACAAGAAATGAGCCGTACCACGAGAACATCAACAATTTGGACTCTGCATATCTCTGCATATCGAGCCGGATCAGGCTAAGCATGCCGCGCAGGCTAATCCCGACAGACAATTTTCGCCGTCTGTTGATTTTTTTTTTTAAATAATCATTACTCTATATCTCTATCCCCCTGAGACGGAATGTGTCGGCCCGGTTTAGCCTGCACGAACAGCGCAGGCTGATCTGGGTTGATATATTACGCAGAGGCCATAATGTTGGTTTTCTCGTGGAACAGCTCAAATATGGAATCTTAGTATGTCTACTTTTCAAACAATATTATCAAAATAAAATCTACAATTTACCAGATATGTCACGATTGTCTGTTTAGATGTTTTCAAAGCAGGCATTTCTAGACAATGATATTAGGTAAAATGTCAATTTTAAACGAGCATAAAAGAATGTTTAGCTTGTCATCTATCAATGTTGTTGTTTTCTTTTATTGAATAGGGTTGAAAACATTATGGCAAAGTGCAAATGCATTAAACTGAGTGAAGGGATTAACGCTATCAATCAACTTACTCGAGCAGATTAATGTGGTTCATATGAACTGCTACAGGATACGCGCACTAAAGCAAACCATTATAGATGTGGGATTAAAACGTAAACAACCTGTATCATGTTCTATCACTTCCGAGTAGATTCGGGCCGGATATATGTCACAAAAACCTTTAATTACGTAATTGAAATAGCGCGTAACCTATTCCAACGAGGATTTTCGCCTGTCCCGATACCGCCCCTGTGGCGTAGTGGTAGAGCGCTGGCCTCGGGTGCTGGAGGTCATGCGTTCTGTTCTCGGCCGGGGTCATACCAAATATTTTAGTAAATGGACCCTCCTTGGCGCTAAGAGTTGCGGGATTAGCATTACGAGTGATTGGCTGGTGTCATGATAAATAGATCACTAGTATTGGTATCTTACCCAGGAAACGCAGTAATATAACTGAAAAACTTTTGAATGCGGCGTTACACACCAAACAATCATTAATCAATTATCGTGTCCCAACGACATTTATATCTATATCCATATTCCACCCAACATGTCATACCAGGTAAATTGTTAACCCTTTCCAACCAAATATTCAGCATTGACTATTCAAGCATTGAACATTCAAGCATTGACTATTCAAGCATCGTCTATTCAAGCATTGATGAGGTATAGAGTATCGATTCCTTAAATATAATATCCAAAGGAATCGAAAAGTGGCTGTCCGAATTAGCCAACGCGGCATGCTTAGGCTGATCTGGGTCGATACTTTACGCAGAGTCTACAATGTTAGTTTTCTCGTAATTTGGCTCGTTAAGTCATTTTCAAATTCTGTTTTGAAAAAAAAATATCGGTGTAGATGACACTTGTATCAAGAACTTTGTCTGCAACTTGTTCTACTTCTCAAACGAGAAGAAAACAAGTTTCATCTCGACGACTTTCCCCTAGACTTTTCGCCTCAAGAAAACGTGCATTAATGTACAGTAAAATGCTGCAATTACTCTGCAAAGAGTAAGATAGGCTTCAAGCAACATGTCCTGCCTTTTGTGAAGTGTTAATTTACTCAATTGAAACTAGCCATCATTCCCCCGTAGTTACTCGGTGTCGAAACAGTGTGTGGCGAACGTAGAGCGGTACGAACAAACTTCATTGTGTAAGGCCGCTTCCCCTGTAAACATATAACCCCTTTTTATTAATGATCAAAGCGACACTTGAAATCATATTTGAAGGTAAATTCACTAGTTTTTATATGCAGTACATTAATAAATACTCATATCTTCATGCATGAGTAGAGTAAACGCCACAAGTGTATCAGTAGTGAGTCTTACCACACCACTGCAGTTTGATCATCATTTATGACTAGTCTGATTTACAGAAAGAAAGTCTCTGTTCTGTAATTGATTGATTGATTGTTTGGTGTTTTACGCCGCTTTCAACACTTTTCAAGTCATATCACGTAGTTTCCTAGGTATGTTACTACTGGTCCTGTTATCCTGAAACCACACAAAACAGCCGTTATAATAACACCGGAACACTGAGCGCCAAGTAGGGCAGCTATTACATACGATTTTTAAAGTGTTTGGTATGAACCACCCTGTTCTCAGTAAAAGAAGGCAAACAGATTTCGATGATACAATATATCCTTGTTTTGCAAACTCATATATCCGGCCAAAACCTGTTAAAAAGTGTTCATATAAGGTATAAATAAAACACGTTGAAACAATTTATTTAGTCAAATTATGCATAGGTTTAGGAAATACGATTCCAAATACAATCCTATAGTCGATTTTAAAGCTGCTGAACTGGAGGTCAAAACTTTGAAATGTTGAAACTTCTGCAAATATTGCTTCTAGTGACAAAGTAAGTAATACATAGTAGTTCAAAACTATTTTGGAAGTGAATGTTGAACAGTCAATTGAAAATTTACAAAATTTGGTTTACTGGCTACCCAATCAAGAAGAAGCATACACGATCACTATTTAGATGTCTATTGTATTTGAAAGTGAAATAATTACTGTAATTTTATCGCAGAATTATGATTTTAATATCTCTAGACAATTTTCTAAACAGTTTTTAAACTTGTGTTTAAAGCCCACCCATTGGATATTAAGAATCTCGTCTTTGTACACAGCTGGTCTTTAATTGAACGGTAATTTAAACAGAAAATGTGAATTTGTGAAACTAAAACCATGGTCGCTATAGTCCTTTAAGACCTTCTCTCTCCATTGATTGATTCGAATATTTACCACTCAACGTCCCTTCTATAGACTACCAATAAAATGCGCGTAAAAGCAAATACATGATGGACTGTTAACTTATGCAAGATAATGCTTTTAAGCTGTTCAATGTCGACGTAAAAAAGAAAATTTATTTTCCTTCCTAATGTAAATCTTACACAATACAACACTTTATATGATTAAAATTCTTTAATAATCATATAAAGTGTTTTACTGACTTTCTTCCCTTTGGAAGACATAATATACAAAGAGCTTACACAATAAGATTGTCACGTTTAGCAGCATGTTCCTATTGCGCACTGAGTCAAAGTTCAATGACTTGTGAAGCACAGCATTTATTACAAGACTATCAAACAGCAGACTTGGCCGTTAACGTCTTTTAACGAGAAAACCAACATCGTGGACTCTGCGTAAAGTATCGACCCGGATCAGCCGAAGCATGCCGCGCAGGCTTGTCCGGACAGTCACTTATCGCCTCCTGTGAATTTCCTGTTACAAGAATCATTTATCTATACCTCTATCCCCCCCCCCCCCCCCCGAGACGGAAAGTGAAGGCCCGGATTTGCCTGATCTGGGTCAATACATTATTCAGAATCCAGAGTGTTGGTCTTCTAGTGGAACGGCTCATATATAATGGTGTTTTTAAAACAAGACCGATTGTCACGCGAAGTGGTTTCATTGGATTTTTATAATGGCATTTTTCTGTAAAAGAAACCCAACTTAATTATTCATTAAAATCTCAAAGTCGCTGAATAACAACCACTGTTCCTTGAAAATAATGCAACTGATGAATACTTGAATTGGAAATGACGTCAGCCTTTCACTGTGAATTGCGCCTTGAGGTAAACATAGCCTATAAAAAGGACAGGCTTCAGTAATATCAGCGTATATTTCTTAAGATAAGGTTTCATCCAATAAATGCTCGATCTGTACATCGCGTGTTGATTAGAAATAGATAAAGTTCAAACCAAATGACATTTAACTCTGTCACTGCCGAATTTCACAAAGTCGACTCTTCGATGTTGAAAAATTAGACCATTCCATGTTCCGTTCAACAGAACATTTGGTGAACTTTAATGAGGCAAAAGGGTAAAAAGACACGCTTTAATTTCCTCGTTGGTAATGGAAGTAGTTTTTGCAAGTCTTTCTGTTCTACTTATATATGTGTCTTCTCTGTTTCACAGTTTATGCAGTCAGACAGTACGCTATAATGTGTGAAAAGGTATTAACCCATTTCTGGGCCAATGGCACTATTGAGGTCAATTTAAGGCTTGACTAAATCTTTATGGAAAACGTTCCATATCCGTAACTAAACATCTCGTGCACTTTTTGTGAATGTTAGCAGACACTGTCACTCACATTCACTGTCAGGGAAATAGGATAACAAAATTTTGAGACGGAGATATTTAAATAACTTTAGGAAGCGACTTTAGGTGTTTTATTTATGTATTCTGATACACGCAAAGCGCTCCAATTTGAAACTGAATTAAATCAGAATTTGCAATCTATAGTTCCTGTCAATTAACGGTAAGCACGTGACGCATTGCTCTCAACATTAATCATTTATCACATACGACCACTCTGCAGCAGACGACCACACTTGAAAAAACTGTTGCAAATGGAGAAATTGCTCATTATAAGCAATTTCTCCTTTTACCAGATTGTTTTAAAAAATCGTCTGCTGCAGGTTTAAGAGGTAATAGATCAAGTACAGCTAGCATGTTGCATACACGCATCATGTAAACATGATGTATACGATATACAAACTTAAGCTGTATAAGCGTTAGACAAATCAATGGATATCTTTATTTCTAGTTTCTAGATCACATGCCAATAATGCAATATACAATGACGTGTAACAAGTGAATAGAGAGTGACAATGATATAAAACACAAATACAAATCATGATCTATCACTAAAATATTTGAAATTCCAAAAATCTATTTATTCTGCAACTCTGCAGCAGACGACCAAACTTGAAAAAACTGTTGCAAATGGAGAAATTGCTCATTATAAGCAATTTCTCCTTTTACCAGATTGTTTTAAAAAATCGTCTGCTGCAGGTTTAAGAGGTAATAGATCAAGTACAGCTAGCATGTTGCATACACGCATCATGTAAACATGATGTATACGATATACAAACTTAAGCTGTATAAGCGTTAGACAAATCAGTGGATATCTTTATTTCTAGTTTCTAGATCACATGCCAATAATGCAATATACAATGACGTGTAACAAGTGAATAGAGAGTGACAATGATATAAAACACAAATACAAATCATGATATATCACTAAAATATTTGAAATTCCAAAAATCTATTTATTCTGCAACTCTGCAGCAGACGACCAAACTTGAAAAAACTGTTGCAAATGGAGAAATTGCTCATTATAAGCAATTTCTCCTTTTACCAGATTGTTTTAAAAAATCGTCTGCTGCAGGTTTAAGAGGTAATAGATCAAGTACAGCTAGCATGTTGCATACACGCATCATGTAAACATGATGTATACGATATACAAACTTAAGCTGTATAAGCGTTAGACAAATCAGTGGATATCTTTATTTCTAGTTTCTAGATCACATGCCAATAATGCAATATACAATGACGTGTAACAAGTGAATAGAGAGTGACAATGATATAAAACACAAATACAAATCATGATATATCACTAAAATATTTGAAATTCCAAAAATCTATTTATTCTGCAACTCTGCAGCAGACGACCAAACTTGAAAAAACTGTTGCAAATGGAGAAATTGCTCATTATAAGCAATTTCTCCTTTTACCAGATTGTTTTAAAAAATCGTCTGCTGCAGGTTTAAGAGGTAATAGATCAAGTACAGCTAGCATGTTGCATACACGCATCATGTAAACATGATGTATACGATATACAAACTTAAGCTGTATAAGCGTTAGACAAATCAATGGATATCTTTATTTCTAGTTTCTAGATCACATGCCAATAATGCAATATACAATGACGTGTAACAAGTGAATAGAGAGTGACAATGATATAAAACAAAAATACAAATCATGATCTATCACTAAAATATTTGAAATTCCAAAAATCTATTTATTTGTTCAAGTTTTTAATCTCGTCTTCAAATTTCGTTTAAGATGTTGAAGTTGAAATACGTTTTGACGTAACAATATTTATCGACAGTATTGTGCGTTGCGTTAAATGGATATTAACAGCTAGAATTAACGTAAAGATATCAGGAAACAACTTTGTACTGTAAACGAGTTAACTGGTTCATGCGTGAGTGTTGTTTTCTGTTTGTATAACGCATTTTCCGCTAGCAATTATCTAGTCAAATCCGATCAAAACCTAGATATACATCACATAGTATACGTACATTGTCTGAGTTCAAAACTGTTTGGATCAGATGTCAGCTCCATATTTTGTGGGGCGTGATCTGGGTCAGAACTGTTTGCATTGATCATCATAAACAGTTGACGAAATCTGACGATAACGTACAATGTGTTAGGGAAATAGCAGCTCTGTGTATCAAAAGCAAATAACAAAAATATTACTAACAAAAAGTATTGTAAGGTTGAAGGGGCATAGTCACGACCTCCCTGCAACCTTTGTACGTGGCTAATAAAGTTTTACAAAACAGAAAAAAAAACACGAAAAAGACCATGTAGACAGATATTGACACCGACAGTTTCACATGGGCATTCTTTGTAACCATGTGCTACAATATCCTCTATGTTGTGTTCACATATTTCGAAATACATATATATAAACCGAGTCTAGTGCTTTCGGGTCTTTATACATCTATTTACGGTTTGAGTTCGAACCCCAGCTCGTCCAATATTCTTTTAAACGTTTGAAAAAAGTAACAAGCGTCATTCATATTCCACCAATCGGCTTTCAGATAACGTGGAAAAGCAGTCAGTTGCTTTGAAAGACTGTTGTGTGGAGTGATGTTGTGGGAAAGCCAGGACAAACATGGGTACTTGAACTGGCCGCCGTGATATGACTGAAACCTTGTTGAAAACGGCGTTAAATCCCAATAAATCAATCTCTGTACGGAGAAGAGTCGGACGCGTCTGTGCATCTACAAAGTCTCAAAAGAGTCTTTACCATCGACCATCATGTGTATGTCGTATATACCAAAGTGTAAAGACAGATAGACAACTGGACGTGTAACTGCAGTATCGCATTTGATATTCCTCTTTTCAACAGATAAGACAAGGCCACGAGGGGCGGTAAATATTGTAGTTTTAACGATAAGACATTGCGCAGTTTTGAAGGATGACAGTCTACAACAGATATCGAAACCATTGAATTAAATCTGGTTGCTATGTTACAGACCGAAACCCATATATTTCAATTGTTATCTCACGAGAGAAATAATTTGACTAATAATAGGCAACATTTATGCGACATGGTATAATTTACTTTAAATGCAAGATTTGCAAAGTTCTCGAACTCATTATAGCAGTCATAAAACATCCATTTCATGTAACACTGGATCAAGACTGTCGAGAAAGTTCTCAGAGACATTGCTCTTATTTTTTGTTCTAGTAAACAAGAAATGAGCCATACCACGAGAACATCAACAATTTGGACTCTGCATATCTCTGGATATCGAGCCGGATCAGGCTAAGCATGCCGCGCAGGCTAACCCGGACAGACAATTTTCGCCGTCTGTTGACTTTGTTTTTTTAAATAATCATTACTCTATATCTCTATCCCCCTCAGACGGAATGTGTCGGCCCGTCTTAGCCTGCACGGACAGCGCAGGTTGATCTGGGTCGATATATTACGCAGATGCCATAATGTTGGTTTTTTCGTGGAACAGCTCAAATATGGAATCTTAGTATGTCTACTTTTCAAACAATATTATCAAAATAAAATCTACAATTTACCAGATATGTCACGATTGTCTGTTTAGATGTTTTCAAAGCAAGCATTTCTAGACAATGATATTAGGTAAAATGTCAATTTCAAACGAGCATAATAGAATGTTTAGCTTGTCATCTATCAATGGATTTCTTTCTTTTATTGAATAGGGTTGAAAACATTATGGCAAAGTGCAAATGCATTAAACGGAGTGAAGGGATTAACGCTATCAATCAACTTACGCGAGCAGATTAATGTGGTTCATATGAACTGCTACAGGATACGCGCACTAAAGCAAACCATTATAGATGAGGGAATAAAACGTAAACAGCCTGTATCATGTTCTATCACTTCCGAGTAGATTCGGGCCGGATATACGTCACGAAAACCTTTAATTACGTAATTGAAATTGCGCTTTACTTTTTTCAACGAGCAGTTTCTCCTGTCCAGAGACCGCCTAGGTGGCGTAGTGGTACAGCGCCGGCCTCGTGTGCGGGAGGTCGCGCGTTCGATCCTCGGCCGGATCATACCAAAGACTAAGGTTTGCGGGGTTAGTACAACGACTGATTGGCTGGTGTCATGATAAATAGATCACTAGTACTGGTATCTTACCCAGGAAACGCCGTGATATAACTGAAACACTGTTGAATGTGGCGTTAAACACCAAACAATCATTAATCAATGATCGTGTCCCAACGACATTTATTTCTATATCAATATTCCACCAACATGTCATACCAGGTAAACTGTTAACCCTTTCCCACCAACAGCAAATATGCAGCAGACGATATTGATAGCATTCTGGAAAATCTCTATAAAGTACTGCAAAAAGATGAAAACATTGTGGCAAATGGAAATATTGCCCGTTTTGAGCAATTTCTCCTTTTGCCACAATGTTTTTCAAAAAGTCGTCTGCTGTAGTGGCGTCAGAAAGCGTTTGCAAGTGGAAAAGGGTTAACGTGTTTGCACTTTTAGATGTACACGTTGATGTCGCGGATTCACGGTAAAACTAGTGATATAATGTATCTGTGAAGAGTTTCTCCTACTTCAATCTCCCTGTGATGTATTCAAACTGATTTGGGGTTTAACGCCGTGTTCAACAACGTTTCAGTCATACCACAGCGACCAGTTCATTTACTTATGTGTTGCCTGATTTTCTCACACTAGTACTCCATACAACATACTTTCCAAGCAACTGGCTGCTTTTCCACCTAGACTGTCTCCCATTCGTGGAAAGTGAATGACGATGGTCACAGTGACTTTTGTCAAATGTCTCAAAGAATGTTGACAGATGTGAGATTTTAACTCTTATCATTGGATTGACAGCCCGCATCGGCGCTTTATTTACATTTACTCATTAGAACAGTAGTCGATAGAGGGTTGCTAGTTCTAACGGTATTTGAATGGCCAGTTACCATTACAAGTATGTTATATTTATGTTCTCGGAGAGCAATTCCTTATATCTAACGAAACTCGCTGTACTAAATGAATCCGAAAGCATCCACGTTCAATAGACTCAACGCTTCACAACGTTTAAGAGTGCCTTCTGCCGATTTCTACCAGCCGTCACCGACCGGTTTTTCTTTTTCAAAACTCTAATAACTCCGATAACTCTTCATTATATTCCATAATAGCATTCGATGTCATTCCATGTCATTCCACTTGCAAACTCATGGACATTCGTATAAATCAGGAAAATGTTTTGTTTTTAAATAGGTTTCAATTGTCGTGTACTGTACTCTTGTTTATATAATAGTATAATGGTGACGAATCCATAAAATACTCTCAGGTTTTAATTCTTACGTATTTGTAGTGATTCTATTTTAAAACATTAAAAGAACGCACCTTTTACTGGGATATATTGACTGGCACCTAAGAAAAGGAGCCAAACATATAATTCGAAATTGCGACACGTTACGGCTTATTACGACAAAGATATATTGCCTTTGACAGTCGGAACATGGTAAGTCTAGAGTAACCTGGCCCTACTTTAACATTATATGGTCAGACATGCTACAATAATGGCGACGCCTTTTTAAAATGGTGAGGCAAGCAAAAGGCTGTTGATACTGACGACTGAATTCATAGTTTATCGTAGATTAAATTAAAACTGTCATGTCATGTTTGTGACGATCGAGTGATAATCATTAGCCGGCCATAACTAGTTAATTGAAATACTCAAACCTACGCGACTAGATGTATGTTGTATAAGACCTGCGCGACTTAATTTGTTTCTTCGTGCCTGGGGCCGAGCCCCGGTAGTTCAGTTGGTAGCTACGCGGGCTGTCAATCCAGGAGTTGTGAGTTAAAACCCCAGCTCGACCACCATTCTTTCGTACGTCTGAAAAAGGTCACTGTGACAAGCGGCATTCGTCTTTTACCTAAAGGATAACAGCCTATATGGAAAAATAAACCTTTACTCGACTTTCGATCTCGAGAGATATCAATTTCTCCACGTAAGTCGTATTATATAAAATAAAGAATGACGTTCGGTACTGTAAAAGTTCCTGAAAATAAGTCCGTATTTGATGGTTCTGCTTAAATTATTAAATATTTTCCCTTATTCAATCTAGATTTAGATGTCCTGCTTGCATTTGTGTTACCATTTTATTTTTTTCATTTGATATGGACCGAAAATGATTTACTTATATAATTTAGAAAATCTGTCTTCACTTGTTCGAATATTGCATACTTAAAATATGTAATTCACCGAGTGGTATAGACCGAGAATAAAATATTTACCTCATTGTCAAAAATATCTCCGAATTAAATTATACGTGTGACCTACCTTAATCACGACTCTTTAAGTGTATTTTAGGCGACTTTGTCCTGCAATGTTTAAGGACCATTTTATTTTTAAAATAGTCTGCATTGAAGAAATACTGAATTATGTGATTCAAATTACCTTTAGACTGATTTTGCTACGGAATAAGGAACTATTTATATTTCCTTATTTTCATCATAAAGGGCGTTTGTTTCTGGCAATCGCGTAGAAAACCAGTACAGAAGATGTATTCATAGACTTGAACACATATGGCTTATTGCCAATATTATTACAAAAACATGTACATTCGAGACAAATAGACTTAACACTATAACATGATACTAAGGTGAATAAAAAGATGCACTTCACTAGAATGCGACACAATGTATTAATGAAAGGAATATGTAAGAGCCGTTCAACGAGAAAACCAATATTATAGACCCTGATCAGCATAAGCATGCCGCGCAGGCTAATCCAGGAAGACACTTTTCGCCACCTGTGTTTGTTTTTTCTCCAGGAATCATTACTCTATACCTCTATCCCCCTGAGACGGGATGTGTCGGCCCGGATTAGCATGCGCAGACTGCGCAGGCTCACCTGGGTCGATACATAACGCAACGCAGAGTTCATAACGTTGGTTTTCTCTTTGAACGGCTCATATATATTCGTTTTTGCTTTTGTGAAAGCGCCAATAATTGCCTTGATTTCACCGTGAGGTTTTAAATGGTGTGTCTATAAGACTAAGAGATCTCCGAATTCTTTACATGTGTCACATGATTTCCGTAATTGTACATGGTATTTCGTTCATGCTTAACCGACAATGACTATAAAGCTTGCCTAATTTTTAAGAAACATACATGTATGTTACAGTGTATCACCTCTCTTCAAAAAAGAAAAGCTTAACACGGCATTACATAAATAAGTAAAATAATATATCGTGTCTAGACTACCCTAAACTTAAATAGATCTGAACGTCTCTTTAGAGAAAGCGATATTAGACACTCTCGGCATTGAAGAATAATGCCTCTTCTACACGTTGCGAATAATTTAAACAACGACACGACATTTATTTTAAAGCTATAAACTTTGAAAGGAGTTTTCCAAACTGGTTTGCATAAATTAGTCACGAAACACGCAGACATACCTACAATTTCTCTCTGAGCATTTATTATCGGAACAGTCTAATCAAAGCTCTAAATAAGGGCGTATTGCATGTTCTAAAATTCTCTTTTGACTATATAACCCTATGGTTTGGGTTCTAAAAAGAAACGTCTCCATGTTGAAAATTGGACATCTTGATATTTCGTCCAACAGGAAATTTGATAAAAATAATGTTAACGTGGCTAACAATGCAGTTTTCAGGAGAGCCAACTCCTGACGAGTTGTGTCACCCGAATCTACGTTGTTTGCAGCAGCCTTTAATTGCATTTGGCAACGAAAGAGTTAAAGGGACTTGAAAAAAGAAATGGATATGATATGATAAAGATGCTTAATCATAAGGGGTAACGGACTCTCATGTTGGTAAGCTAACAGGAGCTGTATAACCCTTCTTATTGATATTATTACATACATTTAAGGAGAACGATCTCCTATATTTATTAATTATAGATTACATCGTTTACCGCATGGTTATTTTTGTTTCAGTTACATCACATATCCATTAACTATTGGGAAATAACCAGTGCCAAAATAGAGCATTTCCAATGCCAGTCGCACCCGTGAACAAGATCGAATACTGGGTTTCCCGTTTCAAATCTCGATCGCTAACCACCGACAAAATTGGATTCTGTCGGATTGTGTGTGTCTATACTCAAAACGTTTCCGTCTCGAATGATGTTTTAACAACTGCATTTGCTTTCCTTCTACAGCTGACGTACTCTTGACATTCAGAGACGGCAATATTTATTATTGAATGTAGGATAACTCGTCCTAAAGACAACTCGCCCCAAACCCTTAGACAACTATCCCCCGAGACAACTAGCCCCACATCACTGTAACGTTATTTTTTACAACTTTTCATTACGATGAAATATTATAAAGATATCACATTTCACCAGTTTCTCTTGATTTAGTTGTATTTATTCTGAAAGTTGACTTTGTAATTTAGTGTAATTTTAACCTATAAAATCCTAATATTTGTAAATATTTATTCCACAATTGAAATTACCCTAACACATTAAGTCAATGTAGTGTTAAATTAATTAAGAGCGAGTTGTATTATTTTTTGGAGCGATTTGTCTTTGGGCGAGTGCTCTGGAAACCGTATTTATATATCCAAAACTAAATACTTTGATCGCCGATGTCACTCAGTCTATATTGGTCCCATATGGAAAAGAGATAAATTATATCTAAAGAAACCAAGTTATCGATAATTCATTTTAAGAACTTCCAGACGTATATTAAAATATAATCTAATATGTATCATACCTCACGTGGTGTCCGGATAGCGGAATTGATTCCTAATTTCATTGCATTGGGAGTTAGATCAAAACAAAAATGAATTTAATATATCTATAATACGCAGTTCGATCAGAAATCTTAAATGAACAATATTCGTAGTTTATAAAGATTTTATAAAGGCGTAAGGCAACTGCTAAAACTTATATATGCAGGTGCAAGAAATCTCCGCTTGGGAGTGGTTATCATCGAGAATTAAAAACTGGGCGTCTCGGGTTCGATACCAAGTTTCGGCTTTTATTGTTGAGTGCCCTTTGGCAACGTACATTTCCTCGTCAAATATTGGTCGCTAGAATATAACATAAATTATAATTTAAAAAAAGGTGTACCAAACAAAATGCTAATATAAATTTGTATGTGCCGTATCGATAGTATATAGACTTCGGTTAGTTTTAAAATGTCGAGGCTTGTATAATAGTTTTAAATCACAAGAAAAGACCAAGTTTCAGTCCTGTATACTTATGTAAAATCTTCAGGTCAGTTTGTCGTCTAAATGACAAAGAGAATCGGTCCATTTAATATATATAAACAGTAATTGGGGTCCCTTAATGATTTAAGCATTGAAGGATCAATCCTTATTCCTCAAACAAACCACTTAGTGGTGAAGAAATATAACAGTCCGACTTAGTTCCTTTATAAACCACAACTTATTGTAAAAGATACTTGGAAATAAAGCAATGTTTAACTTTAATAAACAACTTACTTTAGGAGACAACCTATGATCAACCCTAGTATTTCTAGAAACAAACAACTAAGTGACGTAGATATTGGAATGGGAATCCAAGTTTCTCTGGAAACAAACAACTAAGTGATGTAGATATTGAAGTGTCAATCCAAGTTTCTCTAGAAGCAAACAACTATGTGATGTAGATATTGAAATGTCAATCTAAGTTTATCTGGAAACAAACAACTAAATGACGTAGATATTGAAATGTCAATCCAAGTTTCTCTAGAAGCAAACAAGTATGTGATGTAGATATTGAATTGTCAATGCAAGTTCCTCTGGAAACATACAACTAAGTGATGTAGATATTGAAATGTCAATCCAAGTTTCTCTAGATGCAAACAACTAAGTGATGTAGATATTGAAATGTCAATCTAAGTTTATCTGGAAACAAACAACTAAATGACGTAGATATTGAAATGTCAATCCAAGTATCTCTAGAAGCAAACAAGTATGTGGTGTAGATATTGAAATGTCAATCCGAGATTCTCTAGAAGCAAACAAATATGTAGTGCAGATATTGAAGTGTCAACCAGAGTTTCTCTAGCAACACACAATTAAGTGATGTGGGTATTGAAGTGTCAATCCAAGTTTCTCTCGAAAAAACAACTAAGTGATGTAGATATTGAAGTGTAAATCCAAGTTCCTCTAAAAACAAACAACTACATGTAAGTGACGTACATTTACATATTAAAGTTTATGTAGAAACATACAACTAAAATGGAGTATGCATTACAGTTTCAACCCAATATAAAAATAGTAAAATTGGATGCTTCATCATAAAAACAAGGAAAAAGAGAAATGCTCATAACAAAATCGAAACACAAACTAAAAAGTAGGGCAAAACAATAACTCAACCATTTACAGTGATTGACAATTTGTAATTAGGTTTGAGAAAGCGTTCCGCATTCGTCCTTATTTAGAAAACCGCAAAACATAGCTGCACAATTAAAATATTCCAAGTGGGACTGTTCCGTGATTCAGAAAGTCTCGTAATTAGTTCCAATAATTAACAATTCCATCGGTAGCCCCGGGCAAACATGCCTCTGTAGCGAATGTGTGTGCACTGTGTCAATTCCCATCATAGGCTTAATCACTCGCCGTGAATAGTCTAATACTGTCAGGGTTTTATTACCGAACGGTTTTTGTTTTACTGGTCCCAACTCGTCCTCTCCGTATCACATTATGAACTGAGGAAAGGCAATGCGAATTGCGGTTTGTGCTTCGAAGAAAATACACATTCTTTCGTTATATTTTCCACGTCAACGTGAGTGACTTTTCTACTTACGTGTAGATATAAAGTATAAAGACCAATAATGTGAAGAAAAAATCTGGTGTTTGTTCGCAGTTGGTATTTATTTGCATGGTCCTTCCTGCAGAAAATGAGTAATTGCGAAGCTAAAAGCTTTAATTTCTATTTCAAGGTGTCTTTAATACAGGTTTGAATGTATCGATATGTCAATCACAGATCACAGATGTACATGTACAAACATGTACATGGTTAAACACAAACATGATGAACACATATGTAGTTCATCCGATGTGCTTACACAAGTTTATCATCCATGGTAAGCACATCAATGGGAAAACATGATTCTACCTTTTATTTCCATTGTGGTCAATTGTATTACGTGTATGTCCGTATGTTATATTTGCTGGTACATTGACACAATAAAAAATAACTATGAATTTATTTATTCAATTTATATAAAATTGGTGTTTAATTTGATATAGATTAATAATACATTACTTAAGACATTAATCCGCTGATGGATTTATCTTATCAAGGTTAAGTATTAAATTAACGAGCACAGTATATTTTTTTTAATCAAAATATTGATGAGTAACGATGGATCTTTCAATGGGCAAATTTAAAAAATATATGTACTTTTCATGCGTCCTTAAGTACAGACCTAACGAAAATGTATGAACTCTAATCCACTAAGCTTTAATTCCTAGTAATGAGGGACCAAATTCTTTGGAGTCTGAAGTTTCAGATGCACTTAAGCATGATTCAGTATCTGTTTTAAATAATTTTGCAGAAGCCAAACTTAATCCCTATCCTAGACGCAATATCTATACTATTGTGGTATTAAATGTATTATTGAATGATGGTCATACGAAAGGAAAGAAGAAAAAAGAAAGAAATATTGTTTTCGATATTTTTATATAGTTTTGGCCTTTTTAAACACTAAATTTGAAGAATCAGATTGGAAGCGCTATTATTTTTTGACTTAACTCTTTCAACGACAATGATAATATTGAGGTGTGTACAAACAGAGCCGTGACGAGCTGTCTCCCCTTGAATCGGTATTGTTTTCTTTTTACTTAGTTAAATGTATTCTAAACTCTTATAACATGAACAATGGACGTTTCAGCTTTTCGGAATTCGTTAAGAATTTACTGCATCTAAACACTTTCTGTCAGACACAAGTCAAGAAGATATTCGGTTAAATAAACGAACTCGCTAGCGACCAGCCATACTGTCATATCAGAACGAATTTAATGGTCACCACTTAGATTTAAACACGTGACCAGCCGCTACCAATGTGGAAGCCTAACCACTAGACTACCATAATTGGTTGTTTTAAATCTAAGATAAGATTAGGGAGGAAATCCACATATCCGTATAATTATATAAAGAATTTTTGAGTCGAGCTCCTTGAAGACCAAAATGAACGTAGTCATTGGATACTTTGATATTATTCCTTCTGTTTTCCATTGGAAAAAAGGATGCATTATCTGTTGATAATGTATAGTTTGATATTATAATCATATCTTTTTCACGTGCCACTAAGGACGGAAATATTTCCATAGAGTAACGTTACAAAGCGCTCTCATCCAACCTTTTCATGAGTTGAAAGACCAGCTAACAATGTTTACATACGTAGTTTCTGACGTAATAATGGGACGTGTTTTCAACGCATAATAGAAGATGCGTCTTCGCTAACGCGTTACTGAACTTACTATGAGCTCATAGAGGGCATCTAAATCGTAATAGAGAACACAAATATATACCCATAAATACCAGAATAAGATGAAACACGAGTTCTTAATGAAATCCAATGTAAGCAAAAGCGTTAAGCATCATTTTGTCGACGATTAAATATCGAGTCGAAACCAAATGGGGAACCAAAATAGCTGTTTGTTAATTGATATTTTCCACGACCCTAGCAACCATCCACAAAGACAATAATTGCGAAAATAAATCGTATATGTTAATTTATCAAAACAATTCATGTCAATTGTTAGTTTTCTTAATTTATGCTCGAGGTGTTTAAAACGCACAATACCACCTCGGTAGAGTAATGGTAAGAGCGTCCACCTTGCGAGCAGAAGACCAGGATTCGATCCTAGGTCGGGCCATGATATGACATCAGTAGATTCCCTCTGTAACGCTTATGGTTGCGGGGATAGCCTTGCCAATGATGCGTAGTCGCCAAGATAAACCTTACCGCAGTTCTAGTAATTACCAAGGCAATACCGTGTTTTAGCTGAATAACTGTTGAAAGCTGTGTAAATTACCTTCCAAACAGACACCGCGGTGGTGAAGTGGACGAGTGTCCATCCCAAGTTCGCGAGGTCGCGGCTTCGACATCAGGCCGGGTTATACCAAAGAACTTTGAAAATGTTATTTATAGCTGCACTCCCTGGCGCCCACGGTTGCGGGATAAGCATAACGACTGACTGACTGGTGTCAGGATGACAGGACAAGTAGTCCTGGAAATTTACTAAGAACATGCCGTGATGTAACTGAATAATTGTAAAGAAATCAGCGTAAAAAAAAAAAAAAAAAAATCATTCAAAGCATGCTGGTCCTGAATTATTTGAAAATGTTCAGTCAATCCGTAAAAGATGATACCTCGTGGTGCATCTTACAATGTAATTTCGCGTAACCTTGAACAACAATGTAGTTATCCATGAAGCAAAGTGTCTCTTTATTGCTTGTTTAGGGAATAATTAAACACTTGATTTCTACAGTAATTAGTTTTATTGCATTACATTTGTCTAGGGTTCACTATGAGAAAAATGAGTCCCTTCAGCTGAAAATATATGTTTTCACTGCTTGAAAGAGAGTTTTATCTGTATTTTAAATTCCTGTTGCTTCTACAAAAGAAATCACTCCGAAAAGCAACCATTAAATTCGGGTAAGCATTTGATACAAGAAACTGAATGATATTTAATTCGTAATTTATGCCATCGGCCATTAGTACAGCATAATATATATGTACGTATATACAACAAGATTGAAGAAATATATTATAACACTTTTAGATACACGTATATTGTATTTGATTCAATCGTAACACCTATACTTACGTGTACATGTATCAGATATTTAGGGTCACGAGGGAGTATATACATGTGTTGGGTACGAATAGCAGATGCAATACAAGTTTTGAAACTTCAGGTAAAACTTAAATGTCATACCAATTGGTGCATTTGTATGTCAACTATTTTATATATTAATGTTACCGTTCAATTTCCTGATGGTGCGTTCAGAAAAACTATATTCACAGGTTGACAACACCATTTACGTATCTAACAGTGATTTATTGATTAAGATATGAGCTGTATCTATCGATATTGGGTATTAACGCAGTCACGTACAGTGAAGGCACGGGTGGTCCTGAACTTATGGGCAATCGAATCGGAGACTTCACTGTCCGTCTGCATATAAATTAGTCCTTAAAGTATCTTAAGACCCTAACAAATAGAAACAAGTGTAACCCCATTAGTTTTACGTCCATTTAGACCGACCCGGTGGCACAGTGGTAGAGCGTCCGAATCGTGAGTGGCTTGGTTATACCAAGACTTAAGGAATTTTGCAGATGGCTGGCCTCCTTGGCGCTCAGGATTGAGAGGTTAGCATTACGACTGACTGGCTGGTGTCAGGATATACGGACTAGTAACTTACCCAGGAAACGCCGTGATATAACTGAACAATTATTGAAAGCGAGGTCAAACACCAATTAATCAATTTAAGTCAATTTACGTTTATATCATCCCAAATCCTTAGACGCGCTTCATTTGCAACATAAGTATAATAACATAAGAAAGTTGATGCAATGCATCAATGTCGCCGGAAATCCATACTGCAGTGATGCATAACACTTACATTATAGCAGTTGAAAATATAGTAATCAACTGAGGGGCATATTAGAACATCAGGGATAGGGTCAAGTGCAAATGTATCATAACTTGCATTTGTTTGTCAACGAAGTGAATATCCTTCATTGAAATATAATTGAAGCCTTTCATTGTTTATGATCAATCTCTATTCTAAGGTAGATTGACCATACACACAGCCAACTTAATGTTGATCATAAACATTAACGGAAATGAGTAATTTTGCCAATCATTAGTCTTAGTATTTATAAAGTGCTTTCATTTAGGAATAATTATAACAAAATTGTGAATTCCACATACACTTTTTAAGATGTTTGTCAGATTATTTGAATGTTATTATTTATCAATAAAGCTACAAAAAGAGACAATTTAGGATGTGCATGCAATAGCACGTCATTCTACCGTTCCCCTATTAAAGTTATTATTGGACACCTTTGCAGCAATCTACTTTTAAAACAATCAGAAAAGGGTTAAATCACAGAAGACAGTTTTCTTTTTTGTTTCAAAATGATCTTAGCTTGGCATCCTAATTATATCATACTTTGACAATTGTTAAAATGTAGTCCAATATTTATACATTGGACCACCCTCGAAGTATAATATCAGCTAAACAGTTAAATTTCATTGAAATTGTTGTATAATTTCAAACTTAATTTCGAACATAAACTGAACCCTACAAATTGTTAATTCATTGTAATTCGTTCCTTCCTTTTTTATAATGAAAATAACAAACTAATCTTGTTTCAAAATTATATTAAGATGAGCGCCCTTGTGTCAAAGATACATTACAATATGCAGATCGCAAACAAAATGCCTGTAGGGAATCTAATGACACATTTAAAATTGTCAAGGACGAAATAATTTTGTACGAAAGACCCGATCCGTGAACCCATTTTTCTTCGAAGAGTTGTAGTTCTTTATAGGAAGAGAGTGTTCATTCAAAATAATTTTTCTATCGAAACAAGTTTTATCTCAGTTTGTTCATTTCTACATTTGTTTCGAACCAAATAAACATTTTAAATCACCTATAATTAATTGTTTGTATGTGAGTGTAAAGAACGGCTCTCTGAAAAGGAGATTGATCTACGCAGTCGGTATTCGCTTTTCACGTGATCAACAGTTTGAGCTTAGAAACAGTTCATATTTGAGATATTCATGGATAAACATTATTAAATGCATTCTTCACAAATCAAGACATCTCTTCGAACATGAAAATAACAATCAGTAAGTGAAATTGCTATTAAAGGGAAAATTTGACGTGATTTTTGCTATTAAAAGGAGAATTTGACGTGATTTTTGACACTTAACAGTTTGCTGCAAGTATAATAGGGACTGTTTTGTCTTCGTAAATAAAATAAGTAACATAAATGCGAGTCAAAATAAAGAAACTGCAAATATTTAAAATAGTTATTTTATTTCAAACGTGTCATAACTCAGTGTTTTTAAACAAAAGCAATTGTAATATGTTCAAGACATTTAAAAAAATATATAATAATAACTGGTCCTCCAATGTCATTTCCAAAAATATATTAAAAATATAAGTCGCGGGCTTCTGCCCGGCGACTAATTAGATAAGGAGAACAGACAGTGATCCAAACATATATTTAATGGAGTAAGACATTGGTTGAATCAATGCATTTTGTGTAATGCTAAAGGTTAATGTCTTTTCCCTGGATGCAGCAAAGATATATAATATGATTGTCTGGTCTTCCCACTATATATTATGATTTGTGAAGTCTGTAACACTGTATTCAATCTACAGTGATAGACGGAAGTTTGAAAATGTACAAGATGACCGTTACACATTTTTGTGATTGTATAGGTAAGCGACAGGTTCGAAACCAGTTGTGTCGCAGAACATAGACAATTTCCACCGCTATAGCATAAGACGATTCCATAGCCGTTGCATATACATAGCCTTTCAATGGATGAACACGTGTAGCGATCACCCCCTCCCTTGGCACTCAGGGTTGCGGGCATACCATTGCGACTGAAACGTCGATGTCAGTAAAAGTAATACCGTTGTTGCATGACAATTAGTAGGTCTGTGGGATTATGTAGGTATCGTATAAATACGCATGCGCACTGGAAGTGCAACCTAGCCGGCATTCAAACCTTGAAATTTGATTGTTTAATTTAGCCAGTAAATTCCGTGATATAGTTGAAATGCTGTTGAAAACGGCATGAAAGAACATTCAAACAACGTAACAGTCACGAACATTTCAAAATCTCCGTTTTCCGTTGTCGATCGAAAACAGTGTCAGAATTTCGATAACATTTCTTCGACACAGAGCGTGTGTACTCATTTCAAATGCGATACAGCATACTCCATATAACTGTATAGCATGAAGTAACCGGATATTTCTTTAAACGGATTGGATTTGCATAAAACCGAATTCTTGGCGACTGCTAGTTATAAGCTGTAATTTAATTGGTTGAATTAATATGTGAAATCCCCAATGGATTGTTTATCATATCCACTCAAAGTACATACAAACATATTACGAGGCTGATAATACATTATTAACTTGAGACAGATTCTGACTTCCTTTCGACTTTTAGTTATCACGAGACCACTGTGTCCAAATGATGTGGGGTCCTTTGTCAATCCTGAAAATATGATGTGGGATCCTTCGTACACCTAGTCGAAAATGACACGGAGTCCTTAGTCCATGGTATTCTGTTTGAGTCTTGGAACCGTTATTTCCCTGTACCGTCTAAATGCTTCTTTAGGATACAATACACCAAATACATACCTTCTTTGTTTCCATATAAATCAACCAGTTTCAGTCCTCAATTGTCACACTTGTTAAGCGTTTCTCATGTAAAACGCCATATATCATTAAAAAAGGGTTACCTCTAAGCTTTAAAACAATCCATAGATGAGGGGTCATAAATTAGGCAAGAAAATTGTTACCGTCATTTTGGACCAAATCGGGCCCGGACAAAGCCGGTGTTTAGCATTTTCTACTTTCACTTTCAAACAAGGTCAAAATACTTAAAGTGATCGAATCTATAATTTCCAGTGCATCTTATACAGATTTACATGGTATACACTAATTTCTACGCCAACAAAGTTTCTTTAGGGACTATTTGGGTGACGATCAGCATGTCAGCGGATGTATTTGGCGTAATTTGACCTTTATATGGGGCAAGGAAACACTATCAAGTTTTGATTCCAACACAACTTGAAGAAACAATCATCCAATAGACGTGTATAATATATTAACAAAGGAAATTATTTCAATAACATCTTATCGTGACTTGACTTCAGACAAAATTTGTTTATCCCGTTTTGCACGACTTTAAATCGCAATTACGAAATACGTTTACACAGATAAGCCAGAACATTCTCGCATTCCAACAGTGGTATTCGATGTTCGCTATCGATTTATCAGTATTTAGCATAAACTAGTTCAAAGTTATCTAACAATATTTGCAGAACAAGGCATTGTGAAATTGGTTATAGTGGGTTAAGGGTTAAATATAACTTGATGAGAGAGTACAGATTCTTAAAATACTTTTGCAATTAATTTTATTTGCAGTGTAAAACTGATATAATAAAACGAGAAATAGAAAGAGGATTTAATTCAACCTTTCCGACATATCGACACTTTCTGACACCTCTGCGGTAGACTACTTTTAAAAATAGTGTGATAAAAGGGAGAAATTGTTCAAATTGAGCCGTTTCTCCTTTTGCCACAATTTATCCAACTTCATTCAATTATTAAACTTTCATTTTAGATTTGTTGTCATACTTTTGCCAAGATGTTTTCGAAATCATTTGTTGCAGGTTTTTCGTATGTTGGAAATGGTTAAATACGTGCATACAGTACATTGTCTTTATGCATTAACCGAATTGATGTCAGTAATGACTAGGCGATAATTGTTACTAAATACCCAACATGTTAAACTTCAACCAATAGTAATGCTCATCGGAGACGATGACAGGTTACTTAAAGATGTAAAGAACAGGAAATAACAGCAATTATGGAAGTCCGTATGTGAGAATTGTCCTGCTAATTGAATCATTAACACGTAATGTCTCGCAAATTCTTACGTAATTGTTACTTCAGATAATAAGGGCGGCACGTCATACCAAAACTGACATTATGTACTTTGCGAATGCGCAGTCAGATCAGGTTAATACCAGTCCGTTACCAAAGCTTGAGAAGCATCCTGATAAGCCACTAGAAAAAGCTTATGACCAATTTTCAACCGAACAAGAATAACATCTGATTTTAATTGTCATTAATTTCTAAACCCCCGAACGTTGTATTTTCGCGTAATGTCTGCTACTAGGAAGATTGAAACCTGCGATAAAATAAATATAGAAAACACAATCTTCTTTAATCTGATCTAAATGTACCATTTGCGAAAGTACATACCAGATGTTGTCAACACTATTAGCAGTAGAGTACGCATACATTTAAAAGATGCAACAAGCAGAAATAAATCCGATATAGTCACCACATGTTTAATACAAAGTCGTAACTTCCGAATAAAATGACTTAAATATCCTTTAATAGTAATTATAGTGTCATTGTAACTGTTCTGTGACTGTTTTATCACCAAAAACACCCATAAAAATGAGGAATGACGCGTTCCATTTATTTATATTCTCTTAGCTCTTTCATTGCCAAAGGAAATTGAAGGCTTTCGCAAACAATACAGATTCAGGTTAGACAGCTCGTTACGAACTGTCTCTCCTGAAATCTGCCTTGTTTGCCACTTAGACATTGAATTTTACCAAATTTCATGTAGGACGAAAAATGGAGTGGTCCAATTTTCAACATTGAAAAGAGTTGACTTTGTGAAATTCGGTAATGAAAGTGTTAAGATTTTACCAACTTTCCTGTTTTTCCTCATGTTTGTTTTCTTGCTTTGATAATATATCATACGTTTTAGATAAATACCTAAAACCGACCCAGAAAGCAAACCATTTGTACATTGTACATTGATTGATTGATTGTTTTGGTTTTCCGACACCGCTTTCATCAATTGTTCAGTTATATAACGGCGTATCCTGGGTATGTTACCACTATGCTCGCCAACTAGCTAATTATGCACAGCGAGTGTAAACAAAATCAAATAATGAATGAACGTTACCACTATTACTGGTCTATTAATCCTGAAACCAGCCAGTTAGTCGTTATTCTTACCCCGAATTCATGAGAGCCAAGGACGGAAGACATTACTACCATAATCTAAGTAATTTATACGACCTGGACGTGGATCAAAGCCACGTCCTCCCGCACCTGAGGCGGACGCTTTACCACTACAACATCCAGGTGGTCTAAATGTCATAATGGTCAGCGTTAAGTAAGTAGTTAGTTAACTAGCCATATGAACTGTGTTTGCCTTAAATGATAGTATATCTTCACCCGATTGCTTTGAATATGTCAAATTTAGTCCAATGTAATTGTAAAATACGAGTATGGTGCAATGCAACTATTCGATTCGAGCCGTTTTAGTATTTTGACATTGTCTGAAACTAGTAGTTACTAGAATAATGGAATAATGGAATATTTATTTATGGACCTGTCAGAGCTTTTGCAAAATGACTGGTACAATTTTTGTAATCTTTTTTAAAGATATATTTAATCCCGTCTCATTTTAGTTTTTTATTGATATACGATGTGTCAATGTTGTTGAAAGTGTGACAATTAAAGGCGGTCAATCGTAGGTCCACATTGAAATAGAAAAGTTTTCTTCTAATAGTGTCGTGCATCTAACGTACATACGGAACATTTGCAGAATCTACAAGTTCATCAGTAGACGTCTTATGTTCGACCGAAGGAAATTAAACGCTTGTTTTCAAATCCTTTGTATATACTGCCATATTGATAAGTATATGTACATGTAAATATGCAATAAATACTGTTTAAACCAAACGCTTATACTATTTAGAATGATGACGACCTCTACAAATATTGCACTGACAACGGAAACGAATTATGTACCAAATGTTTTCGGAACATTTCTGGAAAAAAGCTCATATAACAGCAATTTTGGAATAGACTCAATTTTCGCTGGCTGAAATAGGGTCCATAGATAATGTTTTAAATGACCTTAACTAACACCAAGACAATTTCGGTGATTCTATCATCAATCCAACGTTTTTCCACAGACACGCTCGACGTCTGGTAGACACATAATTGCATGTTCGGGGCGTTATATCTTTGATTCTTTTGCCATGTGCATACGTTTATTGCCACATCTGCAGCGGACGACTTTTGACACAATGTTTCCAACAACACTCACTAAGTACAAAGTATTTTGATTTATTCACTATTGACTTATCTATGGCTACCAATTTTCAAGGTATTTTGATTTCGATCTTTTTGTGTGTGGCAAGTACTTGTTGGGAGAAGTTTCATGGAAGACACTGTTAAACCTCATTATCTCCAATGTTAGACCAAATTATTGGTTGGAGTTAAGCGTCGTTTATAATTACATACTTAAGACATATCACGGCAAGCAGCTCACTTTACCACGTGTTCCCCGATTGTCTCGTTCCAGAACAATCCACAATATTCTTCTCTGGTTACTTGCTACCTTCACAGATAGATATTAAGCCCATTGCTGGAAGACATTACTGACTCTGACTTGTGTCAATGGTCGAGCCCTGGTTCCGACTCGCTAACCCATGGATCGATACATCGAGACGTGACCGACTCCTGACCAACGTATAGTACATATTGCAAGTGACAGGAAATCGTCCACAATGTAATGCCGTTCTTCATATAAAAGGTACATTGGAAAAAAAGTGTTTTGATTATTATAGTCTCAACCCTATTGTAAGGGTCAGCCATTTCTGACTTACCAGACACCTTTGTTCTGGACGCCTTTTTACTTCTTGAGTCCTAGCGCTATGCCGGGCACCGGACATACAGGCTTCTGGTACCTTATTCAACTAGATGGTGGCTCACAATTCTGCCATATCAGTGCGGACCCCACTGTCTATACTGGTATTCGAACCTCTGTCTCCTCTGGTCCGAAAGCGCATGCCTTAACCACTATGACTACAGGAAATGACTTAAGAGGCTTTTTTAGTGGTTGTTGACGTTATCATCATCACACGACTATGAGTCATACGCTGACGTCATCAAAGTTACCAGAAACACTCCTACCTGATTTAGAAAGCACGGACAGTTACAATTAACGAGAGCCACATCATCAAAGTCATAACGTCCCCGGAAAAATCCATACATTATATAGAAACGACGCAACGGATAATTACTCGATCTAAGCCACATCATCAAGTAAATGACGTGACGTCATACCAATGCCACTCGAGAACAATAAAAACGTAACGTGGCAACTTTACCGGAAACATTCATTCTTTATTAAGCAATAAAAGTAGAGGTACCGGTAATTTTCCACCCTAACTGACGCTATCTATACGAATATATAAGATATTATTCAAAGTTTATAGTATCAATAAAGTATACGTGTGACGTATTTTCTGGAAGTGACATTGTTATACCCTTGCACGGAATTTAACTGATTTCATAAAAAGGGTAAGCTTTACTCATATTTATCATTCACATACTTCACCCGTAAACCAAAAATGGTATATTTCGGCAATGATTTTGTATTACTACCAAAGTGACACACCTGTAGTACTATGCTATCGGGATCAGGACATGTAATCGGATCACACACTATTGTTAAAGATGTCAACCTTTTTCCACATAATACAACTCTGCAGAAAAATAAAAACAATTAGTAAAGATGTGGGAAATGTCTTTATTATTTTTTTCAATATAGGGGATACCATAAACGATTTATCTATCAGATGTCCTAATAAGAAATACTTTTGTTTGGAGTAAAAGAACCTTCTTTGAGAAACTTTGAAAGTGGTCATCTGCCGATAGTTGTTATAGGTGGGAGCTATAAGGAAATAGTTACATTGCGCCCTGGAGACACCTAAACTGCGAGGTGATAGACATAATTCGAGTTCAAGATAAGAAGGTTCCTCGTATGACGTCTAGAATTTACAGAGCGCTAGATCAAGGGCATTTTCCATATTTTAAATCTTCATTCGACACTCTAACCCAATGATCTGGGTACTAAACGGAATCGTCTCGGTGAGATAATTTATTCAAGTACCCCACACAGGGCCTTTATGAGTAAAAATAGAGACAGTGTGGGGGAAATACAAGTTTATTAGTCGCCGGGCAGAAGCCCGCGACTTCTATTTTAATAGGTTTTCGGAAATCACATGGGAGGAGGAGTTATTATTAGAAATAACCAAATTTAAATGTCTTGAACCTATTACAATTGCGTTTGTTTAAAAACACTAAGAAATGACACATCTAAAATGAAATAAATATTTCGATGCTTTAAGTATGTGCAGTTTTATTTACGAAGACAAAACAGTCCCTATTAGCTAGACTGGGATACTTTATTTTCATAAACTATGTAATCAAAAGGCGATAACTACAAACCTTTACGTCGCACAGTCTAATTTGTTTACATACGCGCACCTGCTTGCAGCAGAATATCGATATGAAAATCACGTCGAATTCTCCTTTTAATAGATAAGTATCAACATAAACTGGTAACAGAAACAAAAATTGGAAATAGTTTGTGAAAATATGTCTCAAATATAAGCCTGTAGGAAATGGTAATTACCATAAAATTGCATACTAATAAAGTGATATCACAAACTGATATAGGCTGCTAATTACGCTCAAATTACAAACCGCTTTAGTCCGTTAATTACGCTCAAATACATTAAACATACTTATGTATTCAGTTTATTAGGCTCGAAGTATACACACATTTCTACCTGTTGTGCGTATTTGTGTCAATAAATGTTCCAAAAGTAGTTTGTAGACAGCTTGGACGTGACGATGTTACAATAGGAAGACTGCTTTCGGAATAAGACCATGGTAGAGCGTCCACCACGGGTGCGGGAGATCGTGGGTTCGATCCAGTAGTACTGTTAATTACCCAGGAAACGATGTGATATAACTGAAACACCAAACAATCAATCAATCATATCAGATTGACATGAGACACGCTGATCTTGAGCATCGTTGGTTGCAATAGTTTGCCAACTATCAGTTTTCTAGTGACATAACTCAATTGAGGTTTATATATGTTCCTTCCTACAGATAAAGGAATACAAAAGGAGAAGTAAACTGGTATTTCCCCCGAAACATCTCTCTTGTAAAACTCATCCACACCCTCTATTGGGTACTAGAAGGAATCATCGCAGTGAGACGATTCTGATTAGTTCCCACATCATAGGGTTCGAGTGTCAAATAAATATTCTAAAATAAGGAAAATACCCCTAATCTAGAGCTCTGTAAATTCTAGAATCCAACGTGATACGATGAAGATGATTATCTTGAAAATCGAATTATGTCTATCACCTCGCAGTTAAAGTGTCTCCAGGGCGCAATGTAACTATTCCTTATGGCTCCCACCTATAACAACTATCGGCCAATAACCACTTTCAAACTTGCTCAAAGTAGCTTCTTTTTGCCCAAGGTATTTTTTATTATGACATCTGATAATAAAATCGTTTATGTAATCCCCGTAGACTGAACACATTATTTTTCTAAAGAAATTTCTTTTACTTAATGTTTTCAGTTTTCTGCTGCAGATTTGTTGTATGTGGAAAAAGGTTGACATCTTTAATAATTTTATGGTAATTACCATTTCCTATTTCCAAAGCTCTGTTTTGTATAGCTTAGTTCATATGCGCATAATACATTATGTATTAACCGTTTCCCACAAAAAAAAACATAAATATGTAGCAGATAACTTTGAAAACATATAGCAAATAACATGGAAACTCTCTACACATGAACAATTGTTGAATAAAGTTGAAATCATTTTGGCCAGAGGAGAAAATTGCTCATGATGAGCAATTTCTGCTTTTCCACAATGTTTTCAAACGTTGTCTGCTGTAGACACTTCAAAATGCGTATACAGGTAGGAAAGGGTTAAATATAAGCATGCTTAGTCCTGACAAATAAGATGAACTGGCGGATGTGATATGACTGATACGAAACTGTTGAAACGGCTTTAAACCACTCAATCCCTCAATCAACAAACACAGATACAGTTAGATAAACAATTACGAAACACGGCTGGAATATCGGATTGATACGGAACTTCCTTCAAGAACATCTCGAGGGCTTGGCGTGAAACAGTTGTAACTAAAAACCTATTTTGAAAACCCTGGTTTAGGGGCAATTTTGATCTTTTTGTAAACAATGCAAATTTAGGTGCCATTGCTCAGAACGAGCAATGGCACCTAAATGTCCATTGTTTACCAAGAAAAATGATTTAACGCTTATAAAGACTTTATTGCGAGGTAATTAACCTTAGTAAAAAATTACCAATTTTAGTTACAACCGTTTCACGCCAAGCCCTCGATCTTTACGTTTCCTTGTTAAGAGGTCAGGATGAGGTCAATATTGCCGGGTAATACGTCAACGAAAGATTCCTTTAATTCTATATAACCTGTATTTAAGACGATCGCGACAGTTTCGGTTCTATATTTTTTTTCATTAGCCATGTTGGAGGAAAATCGACCACAGTTCTGTGTAGTTTGATCCAATTCTGCACTGTTTGCTGATAAGTGACAGACATTTTCTTTTTGTGAATTTAAATCCGGCATATTTTATTACTTGTTAAAAATATGCCAAGATGTGTTTGTCCTGGAACACATCTCATATATATACAGAAGAAAGGGCCGGGACACTTTTTCCAGCCTAGTTACCCCATATTTTTATTTCATATTTTTATTTCATATTTCCGTAGATTACGTAATAAGCTATCAACAAACCAACCTTCATAAAATTCTGAATGAATGAAACTAAAGCGATCGCCTTTAACAGATCTAAATACATCTGACTCTGCATTGTTCGGCTATAAGTTGTATAATTTTGTAAAGCATTATCCGTTTCGATCCTTTGCACAGATGCGTATGCAATTCTTTTTACACGCCATTTATGGTAGCGTTATGGTTGACATTCGCAGAGCATCACTCGATTATTTACAGTCTTTCTTCCCTGTAATAAATTGCATCTGTTTTTCACAATTTTGATAACTTTTTATTCCGACGACTTCTCCGCCGAATTGCCAAATTTTCGGGCAACTTAATTTTTTCTTTTAGTTCAGTAGCTTTATTGCATTTCTGGTTTTCCAGCTTAACAGTTTCTTGGTGTAATAAATACGTTTATTGAATTCGTTAGCGATTGCATAAAACTCCCAAGCTTGAAATAAACCTGTCTATGTCGTGCGAAAAGTGTATAGACTGTTCTGTTATAAACTTGTCTACAAACAGACTCTACATGACGCCTCTGCCATCGACCATTTAAAACATTCTGACAAAAGGAGAAATTGCTTAATTAGAGGGAAATTTCCATATTTTTTACCTAGATATTTTCGAAGTCGTCTGGTGCAGATTTGTTGTATGTGGAAAAGTGTTACCTTTTATTCGTTGCTGCAATCCGAAAGCATCTTACATCTTTCAACAAATGTTTAGACATTGTTTAGGATAATTGATATATTGTTTGGTGTTTAACCCCGCTTTAATAAATATTTCAGTTATATCATGGCGTTTTATGGGTAAGTTACCATGTCCATTTATCCTGACACAAGCCAGTCATTCGTAATGTTAGCCCTGTAACTATGAGCACCAAGGAGGGCAGCAATGTCTACCCTTTTAATGTTTCGGTATGATTCAGCCGTTGGTCGAGCCCGCGACCTCCAGCACCGAGCCGGACGCTCTACCACTACACCGATTGAACTACCAAAGCAGATGCTCTACCACTATATCACGGAGGCGGACGCTCTACCAATAAACCATCGAGGAAGATGCTCTATATGTACCACTACATCATCGAGGAGGACGCTCTACCAGTACATAACCGATGAGAATGCTCTACCACTACACGAGGTTTTTTTTTAAGAATAAAGCCATCGTAGTAACATAAACCAAACGTTAGGCTTTCTGTGACCAGTGATGATTCTGATCATCATCGGAGTTTTACATTGTCTAACACTTTTCACCAATTAGTCATAGTATATTTCAAAACAATTCAGTGAAGTAGTTTTGTTATGGATGCTGTAGCATGAATCTGTGGACAGTTTTATTTAAACGTGTTGGGTTGGTGAGAGCGTCCGCCTCGGGAGCTCGATCCTCGGTCGATTCACACTAAATAATTCAACAGTTGTAGTAATGGCTTTCCTCCTTGGCGCTTAGGTTTCAGTATAACATACTACCGTGTAAATGTCATGCGTGATATAACTGAAATATTATTGAAAGTGGCGTTAAACAAAGCGTAAAATTATTAAAGGGCCATTTAATATTCTGACGAGATCATGAAAAGACGAATTTAATTTACCCGAAATATAAATACACAATTGTTTGCAAATCTTTGGACCTTAGTTTCTATAACCTTAGGTTATACAATTTTATTTTGCATGGATTGCGAAACAAGCTTTCAGGCTATATTAATCACGCTCGATGTATGCTTGTTGGAGACTTAACCAGTACTCGCGCCGCTTGTGTGTAAACATTCCAAGGGCAAAGCCTGATGTTAATCACCTCATTACTGTACGAGATGCCGATGCTCTACCACTGTAACTGTAACTGTTCCGTAGCATTAAGTAACGTTTCTTCTTCAAAAGGAAAATGTTGCAAAAGTAGACAGTTCACTTACTTTAGAAATTCACGGTGTATTAATTGTGCAAAGATGTCTCTATCACATTTGTCAATTCCCATGGTTAAGCCTTGCGTGAGCATACACAACAACAAACCATTATTCATTTATTTATGTTATTTTTTTTTTCTAGTTAAAGTCTTGAATGACGAAGGGAACGGTTAAAATGTCTCTGATATAACCCAACTTATAATAGCTATAGTCTCTGTGCATCCTTGCTTTGATTTAAATATCAAGGCACGTGCATACGCCGGTATTAATGGTTATAATATGTATACAGTAGACACGTAACGGGACTGTAAGTATACAATAGACACGAAAAAGACAACTTATATTAAACAGAAACATATATGACATCTTGTATAATAAAGACCTCGAACTGAGTGTGTCTCGCTCTTCTTGGAAAAACTGCATATTACATGGTATCAAAATGCACACAAAAATAAATAAAGTCGATGAAACGTAAACATGGTAAGTGAAGATCAATGCATTGTTGTCAACATTTCACGATAAATGTTATAAACTCACTGCAAGTTTCGAACTTGACTAAGATTTGAAGGAGACAACAGTTCTGATGATTTGTAATAACGATTGAATGCATTTTGCCTCAAGAGTGTTCAGAAAGAAAATCTGAAATTTGACCTACGGACAAAGTTTATTACTCCAATGACCAAGTTTCGAATTTGAGATTTGATGGAGACAAATGTTTTGGTTAATGTTTACGAAGATTGAATGTAAAAATGTACTTGTACAGTGTTCAAAATGGTATTCTAACATTTCACCTAGTGACCTAGTTTTTAACCCCCAATAATCCAGTTTTAAATTGAGACCAAGATTTAATGGAGACAACTGTTATGATAAACTTTCATGAAGATTGGACGAAAACTATGGGTTCCAGGGTCAATGTTAACCAAGGTTAAGTAACCTAACCAAATATTAGGATGTGGGACTGATTGAAATTGTTTCTGTAGATCCCCTTCCTATGACCCAGTTTTGAACTTAACCAAGATTGGTGGAAACCAATGTTCGAAACAAAAATCATGAATATTGTATGACAAATATGACATCTTCCGTTAATATTAAGCAATGTTAAGTTACCTAACCAAAGCTAAGGTCTGGCATCAATGGCATTGACCTTAGTAATTTTGCCGTTGCATGATGTCCCATAACCCAGCAATACATCTGAGAGAATTTAAGAAACATTCGACCAGGGTTTGTGAGGTGATAGGAAATTGTAAACATGACCGCTGTCGATGCCGCCCAAAGGTTGATTAGCGTGGGACGCCAGCCATTTGAATGATCAACGTCAAAGTAGTTTAAACCTATGTATGTAACATCGATTACGAAACAAGCTTTCTACTTATATTAATCACGCTCGATGTTTGCTTTCTGTAGACTTACCCAGTACTCGCGCCGTTTGTTTGGAAAATTCCAAAGTCAGAACCCGCTCATCACGGAACTCGAACCCGAGACCCTTGATACGAGAGGCCGATGCTATACCTCTGCACCGACAAAGATTAGCCGGTGACTACATGCAGTCAGATTAGGATATCCTCTGTTCGGCATTACGTAGAGCATACTGGCCCATTTTGTGACCGCTCCTGAAAACATCATAAGCGACAGAATCCCAAAAGTATATTATTCCATTTTGAAGACCGGACTCATTTTTCATCTATCAAGGCATTTTCGAATATTTTGTACTCGTCAAAGGCAAACAAAACTGATTTTAGGTGTGAAAGCTTACTACGAGATGGCTCACCTGAATGTGTATTATTTGCAATTACCTCAAATTTACTATTGACACTGAAAGAGTTTACACTTTACACGTTTGCAATGCATTTGGTCATAGAAATCATTTAGTTTAATCCTCCGAATGGAGGTCTGACACAGTCAATCATTTCGAACATAAATAAAATTTGCAGCAGACGAATTATTTGGTATTATCTAAGCAAAATATGAAAATTCTTTATATATTTATGACTGGCAAACATAGAGAACAGTTTAAAACATTGCGACAACATTTGGTACTGCCCAATATAATCAGTTTTGTCCCTTTGCCATAATGTTTCTCCAAACGTCGTCTGTTGCAGCTACATCTGCTGCGTGTATATTGGGACAGGTTAAATGTGCACGGAAATTTGAAAGAGATGTATCATATGCATCAAGCGACGGATGTTAGATGATATAACCATAATAAACCGTTCGCCTTTAAGATCAAAGTTGGTGTACTTCTCTGGAATCATTGCATTGCGGTAATATCTTAATATAATAGCACACAGGAGACCCATGGAATGTGTTCTGGTGTCTAGAAAATACTTATTTCTATCACGCATACTACATCAAACGACCCATTAGAAACGTTTATATTACATATCCATCTACTTTGTTTTTATTACTTTCCTTTTACCTGTCTGTTTTCTTCTACTTATGGAAACGGTTTTAAAACAAAAACGTTCTCGGTGCTCCAAAATGATGTCTATTCACCAATTCATTTTACTGATATGTCAATTTAGAGAACGATTTTGCTTCTGACAAATCAGACACTTGAAGAGAAATTCTGAGCACAGATTAAATCTTTCTAAATTTGGAGCCAATACTTAAACTGTGTTGCGCTCCCGGCTAACGATAGTTAAAGCAAGAGCAACGTGTATGGCAGATTCTGCACTATTCGCAAATTAGTTACAGGAGGTTGCAATATATTTTTTGTCTAAATTCGTCCGTTTGTAATAAGATGCGAATTCCGATCTTTTAACAGAGGTGTAAATTGATAAAAACTTCTACGTGAAGTTTTTATTTCAATGACTGTTAGCTGCCCGATTCGACGGAAAATTAAGACAGCATCTAAACTCGAAGAAATGATAAAGTTTATGGCAACTAAAGAAACTGAAGTAATCTTTAAAATTATGTGCTGATCTTTCACTTATGAATCAAAACGAAAATCGAGTAAGACCATGATTTCTCTAGTAAGACCATGGTTGTCCAATACATGTACCATGATTTCTCTAGTAAGACCATGGTTTCCCAAGACCATGCTTTCTCTAGTAAGACCATGATTGCTGAAGGAAGACCGTGATTTCTCAATTAAGACCATGATTTCTGTAATTGTTCGCATTTTAAAATGGTTAACTATTTTTCTAACCCTATGTTACCTATGGTTGAATTGATACTGCACGTGAAAGTTTTGAAGTTTCTACCTCTTGAAATTTGCAAATTCTGCAACCATTAAAAAATCAAGTTCAAAATTGCTTCTCCGGCAGAAAAAGTATACGGGTTAAAACATAACATTTTATTTAGACCTGCATGAAGACCTCTCTGTAAAATGGCGCGAATTCGATCATGTGATTACAATAAAGGCTGCTTTTCTAGGGAACATAAGGTCACGTGCTTCGCCATGGCAAATATTTAAGCCACCTTTAAAACCGCGGCATGCAGAACACCACTTAACTAAGTTGACTGATATAAACCTTACCAATTCTCATAAAAAACCCGATCAGAGAGATATAATACTTCATGACAGAGAAACAAATATATATCTCTAGCTGATAGAGATATAGAGAATATTCCGTCTTTGACGTTCAATATGAACGTTATCTGACGAGTTTGAGAAAACCGAAAATTTGCGAGACAATTATCAATTCTCCAAGCCAAGAAACATTTCAAATTGAAATTCAAGGATGTATAATTCAATTATTCGTTCAATCAGTTACATGCCTTTTAATGCGTTTAAAATGAAACAACACAAGGCGCATATGTGTTACGTCATACAACTGATTGCATTGATATCAAAATAAATATTTTACTTTTTGAGAACGCTTATTGTTTGTTACAATGACAATAAAATAATTATTATGTCATTCAATTTATAAGTTGTCCCTTCCCATCGAAACAATCAATAGATAATTCAAAATTGTTTTCAACTTTTATTTAAAAACGTGAGTTATAGTTAGTTGCCATTCACGCACATGAGGACTACGAGTGGTTATGTCGAAATATATTTGAGTCAGAGGATACTTTTTTAAACATTCTATTTAAAGTTACTGAACTCCAGATGGATATCAAATTTTTAAAATGTTGAAATTTCGGCATTGTTCAAAACTATTTAAGTTGCAAACTATGTTGAAAAACAGTCAATTGAAGTCAATTAAAATATTTAGATGTTTATTGTACTGGAAAGTGAAATTATTATCTCAGAAATATGATTCTTATATTTTAAGACAACCTTTGAACAGTTTTAAAACTTTGACTTTACTATCTATAATCTGGAGCACATTTAAGTGACACAACTTAGAACTACGAACGCATTGCATTCACAGATCATGTCGTCAAATAAAGTGTGAAACGGAATAGTGTGCCTAAGTAATGTAGCCATGTGAAAAGTATTTTTTGTTTAGCAACTTTACGTAGAAGATGTAAACGATTTTAAAAGGTGAATAAACTAACTCATATTTCTTATTTAAAAAGTTAGTCAGACTCTTCTACAATGAGTTATCTGCCCTTGTAAAGTTAAATATTTAGAATTTAAACATCCGTACAACTGTACTTTTATTTCTGTCTTGCTTTCCATTCATGGATTACGATGCAGACAATAAAACAATGACTTTATCATATATGTGTAGCGATCACTCGAACACGTTGATAACTCGAAGTCAAGCATGGGTCCCTTTCGACGATGATTCGCGAATCAACAGTTCTACCTGACAGTTTAAATTAACGCCACTTGTTTCCATACGCGACCTTAAGCAACATTTTCGTCTCTTATTATATATAATATATAATTGTAGACCAAGACAAGCTTTCGAATTCATACAATCTCCTCTCTGTCTACATGTTTCTGTCTATTTTATTTTTCAATATTAACTCAAGCAGTACATACATATGTCGGACATCTACACACATCAGATGTGATGATATCGGTTGCAGTGATTAAGCGGTATAAATGTTAAAAAGTTCTTTAAGACGTATGCTGTTATCTGATTAGAAGTGGGATTACAAATGAAGGGATAGTACCGAGACACTAAGTACAGACATTAAATGTGTCGGTAAGATGAGAAAACAATGTCAACTGAAATGATGTTGTTAATGCGATGTCTGACAGCTTTACAGAGTTTAGACAATATATCGAAGTAAAGTCTATATATTCTTAAAAGTGCTAAGCTATATAAATATCATATTTCATATGTGTCGAATAAATGTCTGGTAATGGAGAAAGACACCTTTAAGGAAATCGAAATTGTTCCCAAGATCAGAAATGATCTACACTGGGAACAGTTGTGTTTTCTCTTTGTTTATTATAGAACTAAATGTTACTGGAGACTGAGCAGTCTCGACCAGTTTCCTAGTAGCTTTTTTTGGTATCGTTTTTCTTTGTCGTGTGCGTCATACATCGTTCATTGTCAACATTTTGTTTTTAAACAACATCTTCTTCTAAACTGGCATGGTGTCATCCTCTTTCAGAGATGTTCAAAGAAATTAATTTCATGACGTATTTATGGTAACGGAAACGATTTTTAAAACTATTGTATGAGTCTCTGCTTGATAAAATAAACTTTCCCTTTGATCTTTTGGAATCAGGTAATCAGTTTATTCTTTATTTGATTTGTCTTTCGTTAAAGACTTAATGCAAAAACTTCCATATGTATTTAAAGGCAAATTTGAAAAAATCTAGCGTGTCTGGCTGCTCACTTAGTCATGTATCGGTTAATCTGTCAGCCCCTTATTCATTTAATGGAGTGTATCATTTAGACACATTTGGTTTAGGCATCTGGCAGGCTAAGTCTTTAATGAATTCACAACGCTTTTTAAACTTTGGTAACCTTCCAAGACAGTGTTGTAGATACATACTCTTGGATAATTATTCCCGACCATGCTGCCTTTTGACCACTATAACCATACTTTGCCAAACATTTTGGATGTATGTGATTGTTTTCCCTGTGGCCAGGTTACCAACTCCTTTTACGGAACAACACTCCTCATTGGAACTCTTGGAAGAAACTTCCTACATTTTTTCAATCTCTACACGAACAAGCAAAATCAATCAGTAAATTAACTAAATTAAATTAAGATGATTGCACATGTAACTGTTTTCAACCACCCCAATGCGAGTCTGTTTAAGTTATTTGTGTTTATCTGAATTGCGTGCAATCTCAAATCGACCAGGTCACTGCGTGTTGATGAATCAAACCTGATGACAGGACATCATTTTCATCTTCAATACTTAATTAAATATCCTTGTATTTACTTTTTTGTCACTTTCCCATCATTTCCCTTGAGGGTTTGTCCCACATATTTTACATTTGTTTTTGTTTCTGGACTCAATGTGATCATATTGTACTTGTGTATTTGCCTTTTACTGGTTAATGAGATTCTCTGTCTCGTAGAAAAGAAACTTTTAGAAAGCAAAACTCAATCACTTGTAGAACAAGGCGTGATATTCACTTCCGGTCAACACCTCTGTTCTCTCACTGTTTTGTTCTAAATTATTCATCATAACAGGTCCAATTATACCGAATGCATCCACGGACCTGTCTGATATACAGCCAAGTAGTCCCTGAAAAATGCATTTTCCAGGAAATTGTTTTACACCTACACCAAACAGCATTGAATATGTAACAATGGGTTTACATTCTTGAACGGAAACTGTTTGATTTGATCATATCAGATAGTTTGACCTTCTCTTATAATGAGACTAGAGTATGTGAAAAAACAGTTTAGTCCAAGTCCAATTGAGTTCAAACTAGCGGTAACCCCTTTAGTGGAGTAAATTCTTTTTCTCATGTAAAACATAACTCAAATCGAGAAGTTGCTCTTTTAAAAGATAAAGAATTTTCTATCGGTAAAAATTGAAGAAAGTGTGACAATTGAGCAAGAAATTCAATTGGTATTCTTTGACATACATCATAGGAATCTATGCACACTTTGTTGAATGAAAAAACAACATGATAACAGTTAGCAGCATGTTAGTCGTAGAGACATTTCAGCAGCAAAAAGACATAAAGTAGACGAGATAGGAGAAGACTTACCAAAGGAGGTAAATTTTCTAGTCACGGTAAAGTAGTGATTATTTCAAGCAATGTTAGTGTATTTGAGAAATAAATTGAGAACCGCTTCTACAAACAGCTGACCGAGCTTAAATTCAAACTGAATATCCCATGATTAAATAAAAATCTTATGACCTAACGAGACCCAGCCTACACTATAAATGCAATTAGCTAGGGATGAGACACCATGTTTGATGGCAAGTGTAATTGACATTACCAAGTTATATCGCTGTTACACAATACAGTTGATTAAAGCCCAGAAACCAATACAATAGCCGACCGGGTATATATATTCTGAACTTAGGAAATTTCTCCTTTTTTCAACCCAATATGTCATATTCCCAAAATCAAAAGTATTTTCATCAATCAGACGTCATTTGAAGCGTTTGCAGAATACGACATTAGTAAACATTGTTGGAAAGGGACGGAGAATTATTTATGACGAGAAAGTTTTTCAATTGCCGCAATGTTTTCATCTGTTTTTAATGATAATCATTTGAATCTCCCCGTCCATCTTAAACCTTCTGTTCAACCCACAATCGCTATCTAATACAGCGGGTCTACATATCTGGATGAGTTTATTTGTGTTGCATCTCTAGGGCAAAAAATAAATTCACTTTCATGTTTTGAAAATGTCATTTATTATTAATTGTGTATGCAATTTTAAAATTACCAAAATAAAGATTAGAAATAATTGTAAATGACGTAAGTAATTTGAAAATTACCAAACTAATGACTAGAAATATTAATCAAGAGTTTCATAATTAACCCATGTAAAGAATTGCTAACACATAGGTGTTTTACATAATCCGCCACAAGAAATAACATTGCATACCCATCCGAAAACCAGAAATATATAGTCGCAGAAGAAAAAACATTGACAAAAATAAATGATGATATAAAATGAAATGCATATTAAGGACATTAAAATATCAAGACAAAATAAGACAGCAGCCTTGTGCTGAACTTCCAAACGTCTGGCTGCTGAAGGATAATGACTATGACCTAATCGGTTAATAAGTTATTCAAACCAATAGCGTTGCAACATAGCATTCAACATACTTGTACATTGTTATGTCTGACAACTTAAGAATTTCTAGCCAATAGGTACAGCTGGTTGCGGTTTATAAATAAGACTTTTGCTGAATTTTGTCAACATCAATACTGTTGTTTGTAGATGTGTAAGAAAAAAGGAAGCCAGGAGCTAAACCCTGTTCGTTGAAAGAGTCGTTTTTCAATTGCATATTGGCTAGGAATGTACAAAACCAGTAATTCACTGATTGAGTACAAGGAAAGCATAATAAATATCCAATCTTAAAATATCTAACTACAACACATGGTATTACATCTATAGTAGAGTGACACAATTACAGTTTTACAGTACCAATTTGAACTGTGGTAAACGAATATAATGCTTTAAAGCATTGGACTGCCACCTTCCCATTTTTTATCATTTCTTCAGAAAAACCTTGCATAATAGCATGAGTTGCTGCTCCTATGTGAAAGGAATGTGATTTGTAACGATTTTCATCAAAACCCAGAAATATGATGGCATTCTTGAGATGAGAAGTAAAAAATGAATACGATACAGCTAAACTTGACAATATGGCGACTGATGACGCCCTCGATTTCCTAGGGCTTGTCTCAAACTACCTATTGACTTTATGAAAGGGGCAAACTCAAACTAATATAAATATATCAACTATGATCATGATATTACTAAAACACCAATAGCCCCAATCATCTGTATTAACCTGTTACATCTTACCCACAAAAGTGGTCTATCGTACTGTTGACGTATGAAGAATAATTATTTTAGCTAAATGCGTACGTGCTCTTCTTACTCTCAACCAATTAGTATGAATCGTTACCATTCAAATGATAAAACGAGCGCAGTCATACGAAAATCTCTATTCGGGACTTTACACCCAGCGAATATCCAGACGCTCCTGTGCTTACGTGCAGACTGGTCGTGATATGCCATGTTTGTCATCTAGTTATACAAGCATCATTGGATATTACGAAGTAGAATAATGGTCAACGGAAACTGAAACTGACGGTACATGTATGAAATTTGAAAAGTGATTTAATATCACCGAAAGTCGGGTTTCCTTCGACGTGGCTTAAAAACTAAACGACGATTAATTATATTACTTATCCTTTGGGAATAGCAATTAAATTAAATGTTTTATTAGTAATCTTGCCACTCAGTCTTTCAACGTCAATGACAATATTGGCAAAAGTATTTGGTATGACTTCACCGTTCAAGTTTTTCCGTTGACTGACATACTTTAAATCAGTGTGAATAGCGAAATTCATCTCCAACTATTGAGCTGACGGTCTATGTGATGACTGCATGGCAAACAGACGAGATGCCCAGCTGCCTAGGGAAAATGGAGAATGGAGTACTGGTACATAAGGGTCAGCCAACACCCGGTTTGGTGAACTTGCCTTCGTGATATGAATGAAATGCTGTTGAAGACGTCCGTTAAATCAACTCAATCAGATTACCATATTGCTGTGCCAACACGTGATAGATATGTGAGCAGTATTAAATGGAAACCAATCATCGGGCATTTCAACCAAGTTTGAAATAGATAGATAGATAGATAGATATTTCTTTATTTCCTCCATAAATGAAGAGTAAATACAAACATACATAGTACGACAAATAAAAGAAATAACAGTAAACAGTCCACATAGTAGTTATTTACAGGTTGCTACAAGAGACATACAAGTAATATCGAACATACGCAATTTAAGCATGTGTGTATATGTGTGTTGGAGGGATTTGTTTGGTGGTTGTGGATGCAATAATGGAAAAGGATCATGATGAGTGTACAGGTTAATCATTTATTGCACGCGTGCTACGCGACTATATCTGTAAGAAAGTTGATGCTTATCCTTAACGGAACGAAACTCAAGGATCGCTCTTTATATTTTTTAGTTGGATCGACAAACTGACAGACAGACAAACCGCTACACTAACTCACTGACAGACACACGGAATGAATGAAAATTATTGTGGCAAAAAGAAAAATTGCTTATCGTGACCATTTCCTCTTTTTCCACAAAGGTCTCAGCTATTTTCAATGAATATACCTTCGTTTACAGAGATGTTATATGTTTCAGGTTATTCAAAAAAAGTGCATGAAAGGGGGGAAGAGAAAAAGACTGCCTGTAGTAAAACGTTTAAATATCTACAATATTATCAATGTTCGTCTGTTTCTTTCACGGAAAGTGTATAGCTATCATAGAAACGATTTAACCCTTTTCCGCTTACAGACGCATGTGAGGCAGACGACATTTAAAAACATCGTGACAAAGTGAGAAATTGATTATCGTAAGCAATGTCTAATTTTGCTACAATATTTTCAAGTCCTTTCAGTAATTAATAAGTTATTTATAGTGATTTTCATATTTTTTCTAAGTCGTCTGGTATAGACTTGTTGGGGTCACAGTACGGTCGCTGTTTACAAACAAAACTGACATTTAGGTCATGCTGTGATGCTATATAATCATTTCTAGTCAAGCACATGTTGATTTAGGGACTATTTGGCTGTAGATTAGCCTGTTCGCGGATGTATTTGGTAAACTTTAGACTTTAAAGCTGATAAACCATGGCTTCCTTCCAGGGAGGGAATTACGACGAATGCATTAGTGTCGGGTTAAAAATTCCAGACGTACTAGTAAAATACCCACAGTATTTATATTACTAAAATACTGGTGTTAGCGGCGTAAACATAACATTTAAACAAATGAAATAAACGTTTGTTTGGTTGAGTAAAGGGTTATCTGAGCTAGCCTGTCACAAGGTCACTAATCAAGGTTCTATTCAATCAGGACAGACCTATTGTCAACAGACAACTCGGTTTTCTGCCATATTTCTAGCCCAAGTCAATGAATTTAAATGGAACATTATTGACACGGGGAACCGCAAACCTCATTCCGCATCGTAGATAGTCACTAATGCTTAGAGGTCATCTCTTATATCATTGAGGCCGCGTCACACGAAAACCGACCTTCGGGCTTTTGCGACCAGGTTTGGTCCAGATTAACGTAGCTTAGTCTGATCAGGATATTCATTGTTCACTACAAACATCATTGAAGCGATTGGAGAACGATTGTAACACAAACTGTCCTAGAAATGTGCAATTCGATCACAGGAATTAGCAATGCCCGAGTGGGTACAATGTTAGTTTGAGGGATTTGGAACAGGTCATTACGGGTTCGATCCCAACTCGCAGCATTTACTAGCCCAGAACTAGTTTATCAACCTTGGACCTTGTCTAAGTGTTCTATAAAACTTATGTACATACAAGACCGCTGACAAATGTAAAGGCATATAATCGGTGTTCTTATGCTCCGGCTAGTCTTTATTATGTAGATACAATAGATCATACCATAACTCCAAACAACTGTCTTTTAAAGCAACTGGCTGCTTTTCCGCAAGGACCGTTAGACTGTTGGTGGAAGACAAATGCCGCTTGTCGCATCGACTTTGGTCAAATGGCGGAAAGAATGTTGGCCGAGCTGGGGTTCGAGCTCACAACCACTGGATTGACAGCCCGCGTCGCTACTAACTGAAATACCGGAGCTAGCCTTAATATATGGTTTCGTATATTTAATTTGTTGAACCATAGTCGTCTAATTACAAAATTGCAACTATCTTTTCCTTTAATGTGTAGTGTGAAGCTATTGTAACTATCCTAACACTTTATTTTGGCGGATCGATGGTTGGTAAACAAAAGGGATCTAACATTCAGTTGTAACATTCCTAGCCGTTCCCCGATAAAACCAACATTGTGGACTCTGCGTAAAGTATCGACCCAGATCCGCCTAAGCATGCCGCACAGGCTTATCCGGGCAGATTCTTTTCGCTTCTTATAGAATTTCTGTTTTAGGAATCATTACTCTATATCTCTATCCCCCTGAGTCGGAATGTGTCTGCCCATATTAGCCTTTGCAGACTACGCAAGTTGATCTTGGTCGATACATCACGCAGAGTCCATAATGTTGGGTTTCTTGTGTATCATATATCTTAAGACATACGTAAGCAAACTTTATTTTCCTAGTAAAACGTGTATATGTTAGATATATGTGCCTGACAATTGCCTGAAAACTGCGGAAATACGGCATATGCCCGTCTGTATGTATATTAGCATATCTCTAATTATGTTCAGGTATTTTTGTGTTCATATATATATACAATACAAGAGAAAGTTGATGCAATGCATCAATGTCGCCGGAATTCCATACTGCAGTTATGCATAACACTAACATTATAGTAGTTGAATAAACAGTTATCAACTGAGGGGCATATTGGAACATCAAGGGTGGGGTCAATTGAAAATGTATCATAACTTGCATTGTTTTGTCAACGAAGTGAATGACTTGAAGCCTTTCATTGTTTATGATCAATCTCCATTCCAAAGTAGGTTGACCATACACACAACCAACTAATTATTGATCATAAACAGTAACGGAAATGAGTAATCTTGCCAATCATTAGTCTTAGTATGTATACAGTGCTTTCATTAAGGAATAATTATAAGATTTCTGAATTCCACATACACTTTTCAAGATGTTTGTCAGAATATTTGAATTTTATTATTTTTCAATAAAACCACAAAACAGCTGGGACTCACAACCACTGGATTGATAGCCCGCGTCGCTACCGAGGGGCAATACTTCGTTTTAAGGGTTCAACAGAGAAAGCATGTGCTGGAGATTGGCCTGTAGTTAGCAGGGTCACTGGTGATTTAGGATATATAGAGAGATAAATAGATATAAGGCATATTCTGGCATTGGTCCAGTCAGATGGGCTCACTTAAGTTGCAAGTGAAATTTCTTAAATAAGATTGGTTATATCAGTAAATGCGTGTATCAACTCTTTCATCACGAATGATATAATGTTGTTAGGGCATGTAGCTTTAAATATATCTTCCTTGAGGTTTAAAAGCAGTTTATGGACCCGGGATATATTTTATATAAATATCAAACATCTGTGGGTACTTACAGTAATGTAGGAGGTTTGGGAATCTCAGCATGTCCGTACAAATTTGTTTTATGGTCAAAGGGGATATTCCAGAGAGAAACAAATTGAACTGGCTATTAAAAATGTTAGCGTAATCTGCGTTACCTTATTTTAAGCATCCAAACATTCGGTCTTTCAAGGTGGCAACATTTTGTCAGTCTTGTTTTGAATTTGTTTTTATTAAATAATATAATTTTTAGTAGAGAATATGTTATTTGATTCCGTTCATGAGTATATGTGATATGAGCCAACCAATGAGAAAACCAACAATGTGGTCAGATTTGACCTTTTTACTTCTTTGCATATTCTGAATCTATAAGCTTTTACCATGGTAATGTTATCAGTTTTATATGCGACAAAACAACGTCGACGTACTTTACTGATCTTCTGTTTTGCTCGAGTATTGCCCACAGAGCAAGTGTGAGACGAGATGGGTCAGAGTTATACGGTCGCTGAAGCTACACGAAGTCGGACAAAATGCTTCGCTGTACATATATCGGATCAATGTGAGACGACCTGTTAAAGAAAGTCATCAGATCTAAACAAGCAATTCCTCATGCAGAAAGCGTACAACTAAACGGGGTTATTTAAGTTCCAGTAATGTTAGAAATAATAAATTAGAACAAAAATATATTAACTAATTTAAAGTTTTACCTTCTACAATTCAATTTATACATGAGAAAAAGTATGTGTATTACAAAAAGGAAGTATTTGTCGTGATTCGAACCCTCGACGTATTTGCATGGTATTAAGAATTGTTGTACTTCGGCCGAGCGCCGAAGCCCACTCGGCCATGTTTTGTTGTTTATGGGTGTTAATAAGTATTTAAAAAAGAAAACGGCATGACTTTAAGAGGGAAGTAATTTTCTATTTTCCATTTTAAATATGTCTCAAAAATAAAATTGTTTTTATTTTGAATCCATGAATCACCAATAAATGTCAAATATTTAAATGAAACAAGTTTAGGACTCATTTTTGTTTGATTCTTAAAACGGTTTTGATTATTACTTAAAGTAATTGTTTAAAACGGGACTGTCTCGAATTCCTATGAAACGAACGCGTCAAGTAACTGATGCATCGCTTACAATTTTATATGCCCACCCACCCAGTAGTAGTAATAGTAGTACCAGTAGTATTAACTGCAGTATTATAGGGTATAGCAACAGCAGTAGTAGCAGTGCAATTTGGTCGGATATGGTAAGGTACAAGTCATAGTAGTGTAGGATAGTGTTATATAGAACGATAGGATAAGCTTGTAGTATGGGGGGTAGATACTAGGGTAGGCTCTAGCAGTAAGTAAGATAGTAGTTAAAGCTATGGTAGTAGCAGTAAGTAGTGTAATTTAATATAGGGTAGGCTATGGCAGTAAGTAGTAGTAGCAGTTAGTAGGGTGCTAGGCTAAGGGAGTAGCAGTAAGTAGTAGTGTGGTTTTAGGATAAGGTAGAAGCAGTATGAAGTGTAAGGTTGTAGCTGTAAGTGGGATAGTAAGGGTATGCTGTTGTAGTAGAAGTAAGTAGTGTAGTGTGAGGTTGTAGGATAAGGAAGTATATTTTGTAAGCTAGGATAACCTAGTAACAGTATATGGTAGAGTTGCCAAAAATGAACAACAAATATATCATAAATCAAATATGTCTGGAGAACTTTTTGTATTTGAAGTTTTCAATGAGGAAGCATATATATATATATATATATATATAGAATTGTCATTGGACGTAAAGCTTGTAAACTTTTAAATAGTCTGCAGTGCTAAAATTATTTAAGTGAGATATGCTCACGACTCTTCCAGTGTTATCTTTTTTTATTGTTCTTTGTTTATGCATATAAAACATTCATGATCAATTTAGTGAAAATGTTCGATAAAAACAAGGTTGTACATATATGCGCATACTCGTCCCGGTCTACAGTTAACACACACATTTTGAAAACGGTGATTTAACTGATATGATTTCATTCTGGTTACTTATACTAAGATTTGGGTGTTCCTCGAACATATGTTCGTCAGACAACTTAATGTAATGTGAAAAGGAGAAATGGATCATTATGAGCAACTTCTCCTCATCCCACATTTTCAAAAGACGTTTGCTGTGGATGTGTCAAAAGCTGTCTGTAAACATGCTCTGTGAGAAGGTACGCGTAGGATTTATATGCATCGAGCTAAAAATGACGTCCAGTTTAACCACGTTTTGTGAGACGGTATGCACTGGATTCTTTGCACCGACCTTGAAATTGACGTCAAGATTAATCACGCTTTACTGCGTGACGTAATATTTTCCACACTGTTGGAAATCACAAGAGGTGTCTCATATCAAGCATGTTTACTTGGTATTTATTTGTGATGTATGGATAATAGTCCCTTTCTGGGATGAGTTTCTTTTAATTTTGTTGATACCCAAGGTAAGGAATTTTGCAGCCAATTCTTGTTTCCAAAAAGGTTTTTTAGTTGTTTTCCTAAGGATTCAATTGAAATAGTGACTTATTTTATAATAACTGATGAAGCTTATGCATTATAGAACATGTTCCCTCCATTTCGGTCTCATCCATTTCTGTAAAATAAATGTCCTTATAACTACTGTTGCTTTTAACTCTTAACCACATACATCAATTCTGCAGCAGACGTCTTTGGAAATATTTAGGCAAAAGAGGGAAATACATGTTTGTATTGTTCATTATGAAAGGAGTTGAAATCATTTAGATGAAAGGAGAAATTGCTCACAATGTTTTCAAGAGCCGCCTGCTGCGGATGCGTCAGAATTCGTCTGTATTATGGAAAGGGCTAAGGACACAAGCTCTTGTTTCACAACATTACTAGATGTAAAAATACATTTCTAACCACGGTATGTCAAAAATCAGATTACAGCTCAATGTTAAATTGACCTCTTACATGAAATGTTCAGAAATTTACGTCTATGGTGGAGCATTCTATTGCTAAGAGACCATATTTGATTTAATGGCAACTTTATTATCTTATATTATATCTTTTTGGGGATTCAAAGCTTTCTTTTCAAATTACGACAATCTGCAAGCGTAAAAGAGGGGAAAAACTACGTTAATTTTATAACACTCGTTTTATTGCACTTCATGCTTCTAGAATTACATGTTTCAGGGTAATAAACGCGGATTTAATTCGGAAAATTAATCCAAGATACTCCCAAGCTCCTCGTGAACTCATCGTGACGATACGGCTGTTTTGTCTTATAGCAAGATAACGAGACTGAGCCCAAAATACTCCACTTAGAATAACTAGTATACGATTGGCGAACATGTTATCCTAATATTGCGGAATTACATACATTTCACCATTATTCTTGGCAGTTTCTGTCCCAAATGGACTCGAATATTTCCTTAAGAAGCCGTAAGAGATCGGTAATTTACGTGTCCTTGCAGTTCATGTTTACTTATACTCATCATCATCTTGTTTTGGTTGAATGAATGATTGTATATATGTGCACGAGTACGCTATAAATGTAAATTGTGGGATATGGTATGTGGTGTAGACCGATATCAGACTGTATACAGTTATATAGTTTGATATTGGTATGCACTATTGTATTTGTTTTTATTGTCGGAAAGGTGTTTAATATTTATAATTTATTTTATCTTTGCTTCTTGTAAAGGAATTACGTTTTGAAAGGTGTAAATACAAGTGAAAGTGGACCGAGATCGGACAGCATAGTTATGCTGTCTGATCTCGATCTACACAACTTATGATTCTCATCATCATCATCTTGTTTTGGTTAAATGAATGATTGTATATATGTGCACGAGTACGCTATCAATGTAAATTGTGGGATATGGATATGTGGTGTATACCGATATCAGACGGTATACAGTTATATAGTTTGATATTGGTGTGCACTATTGTATTTGTTTGGTATGCACTATTGTATTTGTTTGGTATGGACTGTTGTATTTGTTTTTATTGTCTGAAAAGTTGTTTAATATTTATAATTTATTTTATCTTTGCTTCTTGTAAAGGGATTACGTTTTGAAAATTGTAAATACTTGTTTGTAACTTACTATAGGCAAATGTGCCTGAATGTAATAAAATGTATTGTATTGTATTATATAACCAATCTGTTCAGAAACAATGCCGATCTATAACGACTTCGAACGGAAATTGCCGAGACTATACCGTTCTTAAAGTATGTATTAGGGAGCTTTTATCTAAATAGGCAATTACTGTTTAAAGGTTACGTACAGCTGTTTTGACATTTCGGTACAATATAAGGTTAATCTATGGAGAACGTCGAATTGAAGAATTGCAACATTCGTTGTAGCAAGTTTATGCAACTATCCTCAACTACTTTATTTTGTATGATCAATTGTTGATAAACAAAGGACAATTTGCAGCGAGTTGGAACATTCCCCTAGTTGTAATTATGTCTAAGACATACGTAAACATATATTGTTTTAGTACAATTTTGATTATAATGATATTTGAACGTGTCTGGTTAATGGCTTGCTTTTTGCAACATAGATGACTTCGTAAGACATGCGATATGTGTAAATACACCGCCAAACGACTTGGAGAATATCCTTTCTGGTGCAGTAGTGCACCAGTTCTGTAGAAACCACAGGTGTCTGATCTGAGTTTATAGTTGTTAAAACCCGTTGAATAATAGCGTTAAGTAATATTTAAATATATAGCATAGTTCACATACAATAACAAGAATTGATTATACGATACCATGTAGAGAGGCTATTTATAGTAACACGGTCTTATGTTGTTGTTTTATCTCAAATCTTTGCCGATAGGTGACTTGAAAAATGTAATATCTTTGCTGGTGTAGTGCACCAGTTCTGTAGGGACCACAGGTGTCTGAGTTTATATTTTTAAAAATCCGTGGAATAATAGCGTTAAATTATATTAAGAAAGAATACATGTAGCATGATTCTTAAGCAATAATAAAAATGAATTATACGATTCCATATAGATAAGCTATTTATAGTAACACGGTCGTATAATGTTGTTATTTCTCAAATATTCATAGACGCCAAACCAGACGCCTGTAAAGAATAGGATATGTAGGAATTAAAAGTAGGTTATGATACTGGAATTTGTATGATCCTTTTAATATGCAATGACAACTATTGGCGTTCTGTTAGTGTTGTGTATTGGCGATCTTTTAAATCGGTGGAAAACACAATTTTATTTTAAAAAGAACAGAACACACTGCGTGATTTTTAATGTCCGGTGTAGATATAAAGAATCATTGAAAAATCAGTAGTCATTCAGTACGTTACACTTCTAAGACAAATTATTTTACGATTTCACATCATCGTAACGGGTAAAACTCATCAGTCTGTAATAAACTTGTAGGACCACGAGGGAACCTCGTGCAGTGCATCAACTCAGTTCTGCTTTAGCTCCGTACTGTTCGCTTAAATTATTCTCATACCGATTCAAAACATGTGGATCATTGATAGGCCGACTACACTTATAATATATACGCAAAGGTTGGTTGTCCTTGTGCACGGCTCAAATGTTTCTAGCGTCAATATCATATTCCAACAAACCCAAAAATATCGCACTTTAACCGGTCATTGAACGTCACGAGTCGTCCTCGTAATCTAACTCTGTAATGTATGGGAAATGTGACACCGGAGTATTAGCAGAACAATCAAACACCATTAGCCTTACATTTGAAGATAGCATTGTTGTCATGTGATTTTTCACCAAACAAACAACTAACATGAAGGAGATTTGTAGCTCGTCTGTCGTCTCAGACCGAAACTGGACGTAATGATTCGAAAGTGCGATCTGATTGAGGTCAAACTTATAAACTTATAACAGTTAAATGGTACGTTAGTCAACGTTTTTTGCTCGCTCGTAGACATATCTGATGACTGCCCCCATACAGGGCGGCACAGTTTGACCGTTGCGTCAGCCAATCAAATAGTCGCTCACTAAATCGTTCAGTATAAAAACTGTTAAACAGGTAAAATAACCCAAATAAATAAACGATATAAGTAAGCAGAGTTTTTCGAGTGTTCCGCACGGATGTTGGTTGTATTCTTGGAATTCATTGGACATAAAAAACGAGCATGTGGTCATAGGTATTAAAGGGTGTGAGTTCAATTCAACCCTTTATGCGGTGTGGTACGATTCAATGTACGTACATCGAAGCATTTTTAACCTGCTTATGCTTTATGAGATCTGCACGTTATGTAACGTTAGTGATAACAACCTACTTCGCATCTCACACTAGTTGTTACTTGATTGATGGATTGTCTACCGTAACAGTTAACGTGGGATCTCTTCTACCGGTATCCAACGATGTAGAAACTCAACACATGTCGTTTATAGAGTTGTCTCATCCATGAAGAGGCCCTCTTTGTATCTGTGTATACGGTGGCACTTGTTATATGTGACTTTTGATTAAAAGCAGTTAGTTACCAGCATTCTATTTAACAGTGGTTAATGTTGAGATGATACGTGTGCTGTGTGAAAAACCTAGTCTGGTACTTGGCGTACTATAAGAAATGAGTACGTCTGGCATGAACCAACAATGGCGACTAGATCGGTCACAACTACTCTGGTACCCAGCGTAGAACAACAAATGGCAAATAGATGGGTCACCACTAGTCCGAAAACCACCATCCTATAGTAAATTAGTACGTCTGGCATGAACCAACAATGGCGACTAGATCAATCACCACTTGTCTGGTACCCGGCGTTCTATAGTAAATAATTACATCGGTCATCACTAGTCTGGTACCCGGCGTACTATAGTAAATTAGTATGTCTGACAGGAACCACCAATGGCGACTTGATCGGTCACCACTACTCTGGTACCCGGCGCACTATAGTAAGTAAGTACGTCTGGCATGAACCAACGATGGCGACTAGATCGGTCATCACTAGTCTCGTACCCGGCTTACTCTAGTAAATTTGTACGTCTTGCATAAACCAAAGATTGCGAATATATCGGTCACTTCTAGTCTGTTACCCGGCGTATTATAGGAAATTGTCAGTCACCTCAAGTCAGGTAGCTGGCGTACTATGTGAAATTAGTACGTCTGGCAAGAAGCAACAATGGCGACTAGACCGGTCACCACTCGTATGGTACCCGGCGTACTATAGTAAATTAGCACGTATTGCATGAACCAACAATGGCGACTAGATCGGTCCCTACTAGTATGTTACCCGGCGTATTATAGTAAATTAGAACGTCTGGCATTAACCACGAATGATGACTAGATGGTACTCCACTTGTCTGGTACCCGACGTACTATAGGAAAAAAGTATGTCTGGCATGAACTTACAATAGCGACACGATCGGTCACCACTTGTCTGGTACCAGGCGTACTATATAGTTAATTAGTATGTCAGGCATGAACCAACAATGGCTACTAGATCGGTCACCACTTGTCTGGTACCCGCCGTGTTATAGTAAATTAGTACATGGCGAACAGATCGGTCAACACTAGTCTGTATCCTGCGTACTATAGGAAATTAGTACGTCTGGCATGAACCAACAATGCAGACCAGATCAGTCACTACTAGTTTGGTACCCGCCGTACTATAGGAAATTAGTACGTCTGGCATGAATCACAAATGACGAATAGATCGGTCAACACTAGTCCTGTACCCGGCGTACTATAGGAAATTAGTACGTCTGGCATGTACCAGGTTTTAACGACCACTAAATATATCGTGAAAAAAAAATGGTACCACTCCCTAATTTAGCTCTCTTGATTGATTGGTTGGTGCTTTGCGCCGCTTTCAATAATTTGTCATTTATATCACGGCGTTTCCTGGGTAAGTTACCAAAATTACTGGACCGTTTTTCCTGACACTAGCGAGTCAGTCGTAATGATAACCCTACAACCCTGAGCGCCAAGGGGGGAAAACTACAATTTTAAAATATTTGGTATGACCCAACAGGGATTCGAACGCGCGACCTCCTGCACCCGAGGCGGACGTTCTACCACTACACAACCAAGTCGGTCAAACTACTGATACACAAAGGAGCGCGCATGCGTAGTCATATCTTTGTTCACAAAATATACGAATTCACTGGAGTTGAAATCCCTCAGATCACTAGCGAAGGGGCATTTTTTTGTGATACCGTTGGCGTCGTCGTCTGAATCGTCATAAGACTTTAAAAATTAAACTTGGTACACATGTTTCTAGAAACAATACGCATGTCTTTACCAAGATACATACTTCTGGCTTTAATATGTATTCAGTAAAAATCAGACAAGCGTTGGCGTCGCTATTGTCTTGTTCTTGTTCTAAACTTATTATTTGACACTCTTCAGCGCTATAAATGTCACACACTGTCAGTGTTATGCACATGTTGTTCATGTATTTAGACAGTTGGACTGACTGGTTTGTAAGCGAGTATTTGTATTCCCTGAAACATAACTTAGTCCCTCTTCCTATTCTTCTGATTCACTAAAATGCATCTTTAACCTTAAAATCATTTTCAATATCAAAAGATCTTAAAGTGCATGTATAATCTTAAGAAATTGAACATATATTGTTTGTAGATCTAACCAATTTTCATCCTCTTACAGTTTTATTATTACCATATTAGCTCATTTCATATTGCCCGAAAAATTGGATTGCAGGAGGTAAATGAGGACAAGATTTTATGTTAGGAAAATAAAAGATTAAAACTGTTGATACATGTAGCTACAACCTCGCTAAAAGACGTCTGCATGAGGTCAAGCGTTAAATTATTCAATGACCTAAATTCGCTGGAAACGTTGTGGGGAAAGGAGATATTCTATCTCAGATGTTTTCAAACTCGTCTGCTGCAGGTTTCTAATATTTCCCTCATATTTTCCTTTAAAGTCGTTTCATATATTTACTACTTGCAGATGCAAGATTTGGAATCCTGGGATACATTCCTCATTATTTTGTCAACATGTTGTCAAAAGTCGAGTGCTGCAGAGAAGTTTTAATTGGCGGGTAATGCACAAATGACTCTCAATAGTCGTGTGCTACTGAGCAGTCATATTATTGTTAACACTTTCTTAATTGACTTGAAATGTGCGAATTCATTTAAATTGAGGCACACTTATATTTGTTTATGCTTTCATTCATAGAGCAATTTTTCGTTAAACGTTTTAGCTCATACAGATGTAGCTTATCAAAAGATACTAAGTTCTCATACTTTTTTTATTGTATTCTCCTGATGAAGGCGTACTTCCGAAACTATATATTATAAGATAATTAACTAAACAACAAGTACAATTTTTCCTATTCTGAAACTGTAGCAACATAAAGAAGTTTTAATGTCTTAAATTCGTTGTATTTGTTATTTTCGGAATATTTCATCTGGTTGGATGCTATCCACATATCATTACCGTGATCTGTTCATACCTTGCATAAATTAATTTCATTACCCCCATCTGCACATGGCACACAATACTCTAAAATCACCTTTCAGCAGCACTTTCAGTACTTTAATTATCTGCGTATGTACATTGATGTCCATAGAACGATTATATAGGCAGTGTTTCGTCGTATTTTTGAACTAGGTCTTTCTATGAAATTAAGAAAAATCGGGAAATTGAAACATAAATCGATTTCAATTACCTGTTCAGTAAACCTGATTACTAACAGCGCATAGTGAGGGTTCCACATGTACCGAAGTCACTGGATTTATCATAATTTTATGAACAATTGTCTTTCCTCAAAGCCATGAGGAGTCCGTCGTGGCCGAGTGGGATTTGAAACCGGGCTTTCCTGGTTCGATCCCAGATCGTGGCGGTCATGGTGGCGTGACTTTAGACAAGGCACATTTCCTAGCCTAGTACGGGTTTGTTTACTCAGGGATCATGATTAAGTAAACAGTCTAAACTCTAAACCTTGATATGATTGAAATAGTGTGGAAAACGGCATAAACCCCAATAAAATAAAACAAATCTCGAGAGGTATGCCATAGGTTACCGAGACTTCGGGATTTACGAACAGTGAATATCAAGCTTGGTCAGCCATCGAAACTGCACATATTTTCAAAGACCTACACTGTTTTGCATCTAGTCTAGTCGTACAATCATGATTTACGCATGTATAGAACGTTATATTACAAAACATCAATACTTTTTTTTTATTCAGTCTTATTTACTTGCCAACAATTTTGAAACCACGGAAAATTTGATGTTGTAGCTGAGTGACTTAGTAATGGCCACGGATTGTGACTGCGAATTGAAAATACATCGAGGGCTTGGCGTGAAACGGTTGTAACTAAAAAATCTATTTTGAAAACCCTGGTTTAGGGGCAATTTTGACCCCTTTGTAAACAATGCAAATTTAGGTGTCATTGCTCAGAACGTGCAATGGCACCTAAATTTCCATTGTTTACCAAGAACAATTATTTAAAGTTTATAAAAACTTTATGGTATGGTGATTAACCTTGGGAAAAAACACCAATGTTAGCCAAGCCCTCGATATGCCACAATTAAACTTAAACGACGACGATGGGGGCACTGCTACATGTACGATAACAGATCGTGATTCCATAAACAAATCATTCAACGCTGCAATGTTTGTCATCTAAATCTTGTTTCACAATCATGCTCGGCACTTTTGCAGAACGTTTTATGGCCAAAATCAACATATTTTGTAATTAGTTTTATGTAAATGAACTTGCCATCAATTTTGAAGATCGGTTTTCATATCTCATTAACTGAGTTATGGCCCCGGACTCTGCCAGTAAAATGATAATGTATGCCACGATAAACCTTTTCTCACTTAAAACACATGCGCAGAAGACGACTTTGAAAGCATTTAGTTTAAAATACATCCACTTTAAAATGAAATATCGATTATTGAATAAAGGTATTTTAAGCGCAATTTCTCATTTTGCCACAATGTTTTCAAAATCTTTTTTAATACAGAGGCGTCAGAAAGAGTCTATATTTAAAACAGGATTAAACGAAGGAGAACACATTGCTACGTTTACACTGCGAAAGTCCATAAAAAAAACATTTCACGCTGCAATTCCCGCGTAATAAAGATGTCATCGGGAAATATCCGGAAAGATGAAAATGCTGGTAATGCATCGGAGTCACCGGGGATTCATTAAAATAATTTATTACACTTTCATGATGGACAGTGTAATTGAATTGCGAAACGTCTTACTTGAAAATACATTGAACTCGACAGGTCCGGGTCATCGACAATTCCGGATCACATTTGGTAAAACATATTTAGTATTCGAGAATGATACAGTATTTTGACAATTTGATTATCAAGTCATATTTCCCATTAGCTTCGCTAGTTTCACTTCGATACAAGACGTTGTCATATCCAGAACGAATTTCGTAATCTCGAATGACAGCATCGATTCCCGTGAAAGCAAAATCTCAATATTTGTGTTTACCTGTCACAGCGAAAATTTCTGATTGTTGCCATAATTTTAGTAATACAGGTATATATTGCACATACATGTGTAGGTTATTACCCATGAACAAGATTACTTGTCAAAGTTGTTTATGCCAAACTAGCAGATCATTTGACCTAGTTGGCATACGACTATTTCGGGTCAGCCAAAAAGAAATGAATAATATCTTGGTGGGGCGGAAGCATTTATTGAACATTTATGTAATTTTGTTTCTCTCAACTTTACTTTCAAAGAGACAAGATTCGTTAATTTGGTTACTAACCCGGAAGTGTCGAGATCACTGTATGTCTCCTGTATTAAGGAAATTCTTTCAATTCGGCTGGTACCCGGCCTACATGTACTACATAGTAAATTAGTACGGCTTGCATGAGACCAATAATGTCGACACGATTGGTCACCTCCCCCTAAATATTGCTATCGCATATAGGAAATTAGTACATATACAACTTATTTTCGTAAACTCTACTGTGGATATTTCAGCTTGGTGTTTGAATTCAAAACATAAATAATGATCCAAACTACTTTCGGAGTTTGAAAGATTAACCGGTAGGTCTGCAAAGAAATATTGTCTCTAGTGCCGTTTGATCTACAAAGAGCTTCGCTAGTATTGGTGTATGCCTGATCCTATAAAATAACGGTAGAAGAAGGTTACCCAAGACTATCTTTCAGTTTGATATTTATGTATCGCTAACAAGGGCGTGTCTCAGTCCATACCGGTGATGCACACTTATGCTCTGGATATTCAGGGGCATCATCCTCTAGAACAAGTTTTCTTACTGGAAAGACGGAGGTGCAATATGAGGGACATAAAAACTTGCATTAACATTTTACAATCTACTGCATTTAACAGGTTAAATATGCTCAATTTATCGCTATCTAAACCGCCTCTCTTATCCGTATACTATATACTAGAACACTGATCGTAATTAATGTGGTTGTACCAGGTTAGGCTAACAATCTCAACCCATATAAACAAAACAAACATTTGCCTGTCTTTTCTAGGTGCGAAGGTATCAATCTCATACTAGTAGTCGACACTTATCTCTGTGCTTATTCAGTAGATCCGATCCTTGAATGGAATTTGTAAATCCTGTAATCAGTGTTAGTCGTGGCTATTTACTGAACGATCTTTCAGCGAACGCAGTGGCGACTACAAATGTCGTGGAAGTATGTGAATGACGGTTCAGTGGCGACTACAAATGTCGTGGAAGTAGGTGAATGACGGTTCAGTGGCGACTACAAATGTCGTGGAAGTAGGTGAATGACGGTTCAGTGGCGACTACAAATGTCGTGGAAGTAGGTGAATGACGGTTCAGTGGCGACTACAAATGTCGTAGAAGTAGGTGAATGACGGTTCAGTGGCGACTACAAATGTCGTGGAAGTAGGTGAATGACGGTTCAGTGGCGACTACAAATGTCGTGGAAGTAGGTGAATGACGGTTCAGTGGCGACTACAAATGTCGTGGAAGTAGGTGAATGACGGTTCAGTGGCGACTACAAATGTCGGAAGTAGGTGAATGACGGTTGTAAGGTTTGGATAGAGAACATCGCTGATGAACGCAAAGTACATGCCGCACTTTTTATTACTGTCTACATCGTTCGATTTTCCTGTTCGGAACTGTTTCAGAGGACAAGATAAGAAGGGGTATACGTCTATTTACCTCCTTTATATTTCTTATAATCCAGCCAAACCCTATGATGTGGATACAAAAGAATCGACTCGTCTTGATGATTCTTTTCGGTAGCCACATCATAGGATTAGATGGTCAAATAAGGATTTTAGAACATACAACACGACTTTTATTTAGATTTCTGCTGTAACCAATCTTACTCCTTGAATCTTATTAATTCTACTAATCAATTCACGTACACGCATGTAACAGAATAGGGGTTGTTTGTTTTTTCTTCTTCTGCCTCCTTCCTATTCTCTTATGAATTTCCGTTTAGTCTAGGAAAGCAATACTGTTCCCTTAACAACTTCACCTAATCTGTTCGAAAGACAAAGCATACACCCTTGGGTATTGGATTTCTGCAACATTTCTGTAATTGTAACTTTAAACCTATAGGACATGCTGGATGACTCATCCTAGGAGATGGTCCTAATTGATGGTAAAACGTGCGTTTAATCACATGAAGGGAATATACATTTATCCATGGAGTGTCGCATTTCAGCAGATGAAAAAGTACGCGAATTGTATGACGCCGTGACGGAACTGCCGTCATAATGTTCTGACGACATCTCCTCGTCACAACTTGATCTCTTTGACACAAGATTGGACTGCACATAAATTATGTTCCAAACCCCAGCTTGGCCAACATTCTTTCCTACTTTTGACAAAAGCCACTGTGACAGGCGCCATTCGTCTTCCACTAATTAGCTAACAGTATATATGGAAAAGCAGCCAGTTATTTAGAAAATCGGTTGAGTGGAGTACTGGTATGAGAAAGCCAGTAATTACATGCGCACATGAACTGACCACCTTGATATGACTGAAAACAGTGTTGAAAACGGCGTTAAGGATATTCAATTACTCTATCGATTGCACTTGACGATTGGTAAATAAATCAAACCTCGACTAAAAAAATAATAATTTTTGGATCGAGTAGAAATAATTGTGGAAAAGTAGAAATTGAACCTAACGAGCATATTTTAATTTTTCTTCAATGTTTTTAAAACGTGCACTGCGTTATATATGTAAATACCTTTTTATATTGGGGAATTGATTATAATATAAAGCTTTAAGCCTCTCTGGATTACTTTTATTTAGTTGTAACAGCGAGATGTTGCACTTGAGAGGCTGCGCCGTAGACGTTGATTCCACACCCCTTATGTATATCTGAACCATGTCTGGCGTTTCGGAAAGGGCCATTAATCATTTACGTTTGAATTGACCGCTACAGACTTTTAACGGTAACGCGATGGCCAAGTGGTTACTTTTCAGACCGATATTTTCATGCGGCCGTCATGGCGAATCAGATCTATATAAAGGGCGTTTTGCATGTTCTACACATGATGACACTCTAAACCTGTGTTGTGTGTACTCAAATGATTCACCTCAATAAGAAGATTCTTTTCGGACCCACAAGTGATTGTTTGGTTGTATAAAAAGAGAGATATCGTAGGGAAAGTGGGAAAGAGATATGTACACCCCTTCCATGTTGATATCTGGCTCATTTGCTACCTTCGCATTGGTTTATCACCTGACTTAGAACCCCTTTTATATAGATAACACTTGACCCGTTTACAGCTTTACCATCTGTGTATCCGCTCCCCTGTCTGTCTCTTTGATAGACTGGATTATATGATAACTCGGAAAGAATAAGGATAAGGATAAGAATGATGTTATATTATAAGGATAGTTAAACAAAATTGAACTATGTTTAAATTTAAGAAATATATTATCTGCGAACTGTTAAGCTGATGACTGTTCTTATACACCGGCATTGAATACGGTAGCATTGCTACGGAGACAAATATGAAACCCTCTCTTACCTACATACAACATAAACATCTTCAGCAGACGGATTTGAAAGTGTGACCGGATGATGGTTTGGAGTTTAAGCCTGTTTCCTTCTATTTTTTTTTTTTTTAATCTTTTGAATTTGCCGGGTTTAGAGTCATGTGATTTCAATACTCAGAAAACCAATATCGGTGTTGAATATCAAAAAGAAGAAGATTATCCTTATCTCCGGAAATGTATATTGAATATGTTTGGGCTTTACTCCATCTGTTTAGCTTTGATTTCTTAATCTTTCTATCGTTCATTTTCGCACATGTCAATTTAAATTGTCTTGGTTTGTAAACGGCCTTTGTGTATTGTCAAAAATACGGAAACTCTTTATAAACGACAGAATGTTTATTTAATAAAGATGTTATAATTGTAGCAAAAGTAGAAATTACTCTCTATGAGCAATTTCATCTTTAGCCACAACGTTTTTCAAAATTCGTCTGCTGCACAGGCGTCAAAAAACGACTGTACGAGGGAAAGGGGTTCACTTGTCCGTTGTTTTTACGTTGTTGGTTGTTATTGACGGCGACAGATCACTTAGTCGTGATCCCTTGGTAAAAGAAAACCAGTATTTGGCTAGGAAATGTGCCTTGACCAACAGCGCTCCTACAATCCCTGATTCTTACCACTCGGAAACGGCAGATTCCGTCAATTGTCAGGTGTAACGCTAAGATGGGTCTGCTCAGAGCACCATTCATATTTGCATGATCTTGACCTTTGTTATATGATATTAACCCCTTTCAGGGAAATGGAGTTGTGTTGTAAATGCAAACAGTGACGCCCCACGCAGACGCACAGTCTAGTTGACCGCGTCGGTGTTGTAGTGTTAAAGCGTCCACTTCTGGAACGGGGGATCCCGGGTTTGATCTGCAGCGAGACATACACAATACTTTAACAATGGAAGTGATGGCTGTCCCTCGTTGGCGCTCACGGTTATGGGTTTAGCATTATGACTGACTCACTGTTGTAAGGGGAATCCGCTGTGGTCGAGTGGTTAGCGTCGGGGATTTCGAAACCGGGTGTCCCGGGTTCGATCCCCAGTCGCGGCAATTCGGTCATGGTGGAGTGCCCTTGGGCAAGGCACATTTTCTAGCCTAGTCCTGTTTTGTTCACCCAGGGAACATGAATAATAAAATTTAAATGCGCGCTAAATGACCTTAGCTGTCGATGCGCCATAAAACAATATACATTCATTCATTCATTCACTGTTGTAAGGATAAATGGACAAGTATCACTGGTAACTTAGCCAGAAAACGCAGTGATATAACAGGGAAAACATGTTGAAAGCGGCGTTAAAAAACATACAAACAAATACACATATGTATAGTGATGACAATTGAAATGTTTGATAAACGACAGGCAGTTTGGAAATCATATAAACAGCGACTGGCCAATTTCGGGTATTATTGACTCTCCACAACGCGATCAAAACCAATGTTAATTTGCATACTCGTAATGGGGCTTCCGTTCTAGCTTTTTGTCATTAGTTGCATTTAGGACTAAATTACTTTTAGACGGACATTTAGGGTTCTGATGAGACTGCATGGGCATCAATCATTTCTGACATACCATTTTTTTTAAATGCTATTATAATATATTAATCAAGTTGAAAAAAGTGTGGCAAGAAAGAGAAATTGCTCATTATGAGCATTTTCTTCTTTTGCCACACTGCTTTCATAAGTCGTCTGATGCAGAGGAGAAAGAAAGCGTTTTGCATGTGGGAAAGACTAAAAATAAGTCAATTCTCTTACAGACAGATAATATTGTTAAGCAAATAACAAAAAGGAAATTAATCCACAAAATAAAATGTCCACGTAATAATCCTATTCCCGCTGCGCGGATTTCTACAAAACGTACATGGGCTATACCGAACGAATTGAAGCTACATTTACGAATAATGTAGAACACGATCAGCCTGCATATTTGCGGAGTCTACTCATTAGTCAATATGTAGCACAAACGAATTAGCTTTTCCTTCCAAAAATTATTGAAACAATCTCTAAAGTATAAATTAGTATAGTTAATAAGTATAACAACAAAGAAGTAAGTGATTTGTTTTGTTAGTATGAAGTTTATCGCCGCTTTCAGTTATATCTCTTCTTATTTCACTAATTATTGAATGGAGCTGAATACAATTTTAGCAAAAGGTGTTCTGTTCACTGCATTCTGGTTAAGTGTCTTAGTGTTGGAAAGAGTTAAACTTAATCAAAAAATGGTGACTATTACTGGCAGGAATTCAGCGGGATAAGGGTCTTGCATTGGAAAAGTTGCCATGAAGGCACCGAAAAGAAAGACAATTATAATGAAAATCAATGAAGGTTTTAAATAAATTATATTTCCGTATACTTAAGAAGCAAATTATGTATTCAATCGATTCATATTCATTGACATATTTCTGTAAGGCCTCAGTTCCGGCAGCTCGAGTGCCGTTTTGATATTGTTAGTATTTCCATTGGCATTAGTCGCATTCGCAAGTTTTTTCTTCCTTTTGCACACATATTGTTTGAAGTATATGTATACAATTAGGTTACAAACTCCCCGCATGTAATAAATTGACGTTGACGCATCATAAAACTTATTAACGTCTTCTGGGGGAGACTCCCATTGGTTCTTTGCAATTGTAGCAATTTCGAAAGGTGTGTGACAGGCAATAAACACGAAGAAAATAAACACCAAGAAACGCATGATATAACAGTACGACTCGAAGCGCTGCTTTATCGATCCATGTTGCTTTCTGAGTACACAACATAACTGGAGGGTGAGTATGGTGCACGGTATGACGAACAACACTAAAATGTCCATCGTTAGGAATATGGTTTGGAGGAAGCGAAATCTGTTCGAGAAAAAGCAGGTCTTTCCATACATACCAATAGACAAATCCAGCATAAGTTGTATATCTGGTATTGTATCACTGTCATATATCGTATAAAACACGATGGTCCAAACGTTATAGGCAGCCGAAAAGAACCAAACTAAACTAATGAAGAATAAACAGCGCCCCGCTGTTATAAACCGGGAAGGATTTAGTATGTTCAATATCTTTTCCGTTGTTAGTAACACAAGCGTATATGATACAGCCGTCCGAGATATGCACAATGTATAAAAGTACGTTTTACACAGATAGACAGACATCGGCCTCTCTAGAACCATGATCACATTGTAGGGTATCGCTGCTGAACAACAGACGGTGTCCGCCATAGCTAAGGAAAACACAAAAACATTCGTTGTTCGTCCGAGAAGCCGCCGTTGACAAATCAAAACCAATACAATAAAGTTGCCAATAAGATTAACGGTACACACTACAATGTTGGTCATATATAATGAATACTGATAACCCTTTAACCCGTCCTCATTACCGTTAGATGCTTCTTGCAGGGATACATTCACCTCCATTGATGAATTATTCATTATTAGTAAATCTTACTTGAGCTAGGTTAATGATGTCTTGATTTGTGTTGTTCAATGGGCCCATTAATGTAAAGACCATTGTTTTGACGAAGGATACAGTCATAAACATTCAAGTCTATTTGTGTGTCTGCCCTGTTAAGAAACATGGATACACGTAGATTAGTAATGTGGGTTACCACGAGTCACTGGAACAAACAACACATCTTCATTACCAATTTAAATTGGATGCGTTTGTTTTGTTTTCCTGGTTGTTCACTTTCAGACATTGACGATAACATTTTAACTTCCGTTGATTTGTTACTTCAGTTCATTGGTTATGTCAAAAGTGTTTGTGTTCAAATTATCTTTATATTCAATATTCTGTGCCAACATGGCCTGTCAGCATTCCTTAAACGTTAATCCATCATCTTCTCCTTTCTTTGTATAATTTCTTACGGAATATGGAACCACACTAAAGCCTCATCACAATTCACACCGTCTGATACAATTTACCAATGTCCCCGGATTAAGAACCATTTATTTTTCTACTGGAATAACATTAAATGAATGCAACTCCTTGTAATCACAGTTTCCCCGTGGAGTCAAATTGGCTTCATTTCTTGTAGGTTCTTTTATTATAGTTGAGAGCCATTAAAACGTAATATTGCTTAATGTACCTTGTTGTTTCTTTATTGTATATGATGAATACACGGCTACATCAAAGACATTTGGTACAAATTAACTTATAGCTTATATATTTATGATATCATGAAATAGTAACGCGTATCTTTCTAATCCATTCTCAAAGATGTTATAATATAATGTATTGGTTGTAAATGAAATATTTCCCCTGTATCTTCTTATGTTCACCCGCTCCTCAAAAACTGTACGTGAGCTGTACGGCCCAACATGTGCGGTTTTTAATCCCCCGTCAGCTTCATTCGTTCACGTCGTTTCAATCATGCAAGTAACAGGTGTCATGTTTTACTTTAGTCCAGGAACGCTGAAAAGAAAACGAAAACGAAAAGCTTAATGTATCTGAGGTTCAGATAAGGAGGGGTTTACAGCTCTTTTTCCCACAATATCTCTTTTATTATCTATTCAAACCCTATAATGTAGAACTCAAAAGGATCGTCTCATTGCGACGATTCTTTTGAGTACCTACAACACATGGTTAGCGGATAAAATTAAGATTTTAGAACAAGCTAAACGCTCCTTATCTAGAGCTCTGAAAGTATAGCACATATCGAATGAGTAATGGCTGATGAATTGTTGCAAATGCGGTAACACTAATAAGCCAGCACATCGGTATTTGTGGTGTTTAAAAGAGTCCAACCGGAAATATATTTGTAAACTTTGGAAATGTTATGGAAGGTTGACAAAGCGTTTAGCGTACATAAACGTCAAAGATACGACATCGTAAGTCTTGATTATTGTAAAGTGTTTGGCAATAACGGAAGCAAATCCCCACGAGAATAATTTACTGAGATTTGCTTACTTAGAAAGAGAACGAAGACGTCCTATCGATTGATCATGACTTACAATTGTCTTAATATTCCGGAATCTTATAAAACATATTCCAAGTAGAAACTGGTTTTAAAAGTGGGGCCATTATTACAGGGGGGGAAACATTCCATCGAAGTTACTTACAGCTATACATGTTGTGTTTTGCCCGCATAGTAAATTCCATGCAAACATGCCTGTCCAAGCTATGTTTAATTTCGCTTTTGTGACAAGGATTTAAGTAGGCTCCAGATAATCGACCCATGACACAACACAAAATAACAAGCATGGCCAATATACGCGTAAGAGGGCTATCTGGGTTATAACTCGCGTGTGTTATAATCCCCCTCGTTTGCCTGAAGCGACTGCAGCGTGTTTTATACTAGGTTAATATACATGTACATTGTAGTTGGGTCACATCCCGAACATACAACCTTGTATATGCCTATATAAACAAAACCTGTTATTTTTGTTTCGACTGGAAAAAAAAGTTAATTGGACATGTAATTTAGTCTAAATTTACGATTCGAATATTACAAGAAACTCACAGTTTTTTCAATTTTACGTAAGAACACTGCAGTTAAATACTATTTAGAGTGGCGTATTTCGTCAGCAGCGATAGCGGAGGATAAGAGGGGACTGCACAAAGGTCAGCGTATACCAAACACCATCTGATCAACAGTCAAATGACCCTCAGCATATGTGGATTCCCAGTTTTGGAGCAGACCGATTGCTTGCAAAATGATAATGGGATTATTTTAAAGTTGAGAAGGTAGCTCTTTTCAATGATTTAGTGTGTCCCACATGTATACATTAAAGAACGTTTTACATGCTGATTAACGTAGAAATAAAGTTATTAATTTAATTGTTAATCTTTGACCTATGTCAGACATTATAAGACTATACCGTTATGCTCAAAACCCCACATCGTTCAAGGGAAACCATGTATTGGTTCCCGTGCAGTATTTTAATAGTGCAATATATTGGGAATGTTATATTGCAGTAGCGATACTTGGATTGGTATTGTACTACTAGGCGTGTGGAAAAATGAATATCTCGCGAGACCGAAGGTCAAGGGACATGTCAGTTTTCTATCTCTTCACGAGTAGACAAAACAAGTCTGGTATCGCTTCTGCAACATAATTGTTCTAGTATTATTACTCTACCTACATTTTCAATAACGAAATAACACAACATATATACGAATATTATTTGTGTAAGTGGCGTGTGAATCACGCCAACTACCGCATTTTAAATGAGGTGAAATCATATTCCAATGACGTTAAAATCGAATTTCACTGACTTAACATTACTATATTTGGTACCGTTTTTAACTTAGTCATCTAGTCAAATACGCAATTGACCTAGGTATTTCAATCAGTCGCGTTGTATGTATGCGTGTCAATATATATGTATTTGCACTGGAAAATGTAAGATCTTAAACTGGACATAGTAACTGCATGTACGTTTTAAATCGAACTATATCTACGCCACTGAAGTTTAAAAGAACGCGTCATTGTATTGAATGGCTCATTGGAAATAAATAACCAATCAGACCCGATAACAGTCGTACTTTCCCCATGCAAATTTGAATTTAAATGACTACTATATGTGTGGTCTGTATAATGCAGACACACATGAATCGTTTCCAAGTATTAAGTGTTCGGTCTCCGATAGAATCATAACGGATTGCCATTGGGATCATTTCCTAGTTTATCATTAGGGAACATGGCTAAGTGTTATATCGCAGTGCTATATGAGCCGTTCCACGAAAAAAGAAACATTATAGACTCTGCGTAAAGTATCGATCCGGATCAACCTAAGCATGCCGTGCAGGCTTACTCGGATAGACACCTTTCACCTCCTGTTGATTTTCTGTTTCAGGAATAACTACTCTATACCTCTATCCCCACTGAGACGGAATGTGTCGGACCGGATCAGTCTGCGCGGACTACACAGGCTGATCTGGGTCGGTAAATTACGCAAGGCCATAATGTTGGTTTTCTCACGGGTCGGCTCATATTATTTGATTTACTATTAGAAAGGACAATTGATTAACTCTTCAGAGCCGAATTGTTTAAAGTAGACTCTTCCATGTTTAATATCGGGCGTCTCCATTTCTCATGTAATGTAAAAGTATAATTTGTCAATAGGTAAGGTTGGCGGAATTTGACCCAGTATCGTGTGGAAATATGCAAAAGGCAGAACACGTTCATTAAGAGATTCGAAACCGGGACTCTTTGTCCGAGAGGCCGAAACTCTACCAATGCCTTCCACAAAGACTACATTATAGAAGCAAAGAGTTATCGAAGCACTGGGGGGGGGGGGGGGGGGGGGGGATATCCTCCGTTGGAGTCGCTACAGCCCGAAAGTTTTGCTCACGAGAGACATTATCTGATTTGCACAAATTACATTATATAAACAGAAACAACCTTGGCTAAATTACTTTGACTAACCCTTGTCCCGCAGAATGATTGCAACTGGTGCGAACACTATTGGTTTTTAATTGCGATTGCGAGATATATATTTCGAGTGGTTATCATGATTGTGGCAGTGTTGGGTGCGGGAGGAGTAGCATCGCTCACAACAGATTGGGTGTGTGACACCTATATATATTTTTTTTTATTATGCAAAAAAGATGTATAATCCATCAGCATACATGTATGAATGCATTTGACAATTTAACAATGTTCGGACGAATAACAGAATAAACCAGAGAGAATGGCCATCCATATATAACCCACCTATGTGTTAGCAACTCTTTACATGGGTTAATTATAAAACTCTGGATTTTTTTATTTATATTTCTAGTCATTACTTTGGCAATTTTCAAACTGTTTAAAGTAGACTCTTAAAATGCTCAAACTCGGACGACTGTATTTTCATGTTATAAGATTTTTGGAATATTTCTATAACTCACAGCCAAACAATGCAGATTTCAGGTGAGACAGCTCGTTACGAGCTGACTCACCTGAATCTGTATTGTTTGCAAAAAGCTCAATATTACCTCTGGCGCTGAAAGAGTTGATCAATATCAGTGTTCCTTCTATAGGATCAACGTGTTGGGTTATGTGTTTTGTAACTGAATTAAAGTTGTTTTTGCCGACGATGAATTGACACCCAGCTGATGAGCTGACACCCAGCTGATTAATATAATGTTTATCCTTTTATCCTGTTATACGCGAAATGTATCATTGTTTACATTTCACGTAAATTACGCCTTCAAACCTTTCATACATACAACACAATTGTTTTTGTTACTCTCTTTAAAACAAGAATTTCTGATTGTTCCTTTCAATATTTACAGGAAAATATAAATAGTTCATCACGTTGTGTCCTTTTAAAACACATCAATTCTTTGTTGAATCATGAGAGATATCTGTCTCCGTATTTAAGAAAGGCGGTTGCAAAATTCCGATGATCCAGCCATAAATTCAACATAGAATTCGGATGACATTATTATATATATATTTGTATATATTGTTTAATTGAAAAAGATAATTAACAGTTGAAAATGAATATCATGCATTATTCCAATGTGACCAATGGCTTGCAGAAAGACAGATATTACTGTATACATGTTATAACGGTCGAGATGATATGCGAAGATTTACAACCTGCTATAAAGCGAAAGTCCTATTGTTATAAAGATGATCGCAAAATATAGTTCAGGTTTAATTGAACGTAAAGATTCATCCATTCTTTAACAAATGTCATTGCTTGATTAAGTTGTATCAGTTTATAAGTAATTATATGTATAAAATACTCATCTCTATGTCAACAGTGTATGTATATTTGCTGTATTTGGGCCGGTTGTGTCTATTTACAAATATATTATTGTATTGTATTGTATTATTGCAAGAGACGACATTGAATGCATCTAGACAAAGATGAGGAAAACATAACGAATAGGGTTGAAAACAATGTGGCTTATAATGAGCAATTTCTCCTTTTGCCATAATCTCTTTTAAAAGTCATCTGCGTGCAGATGCGTCAGAAAATATCTATACATGTACATGTATATATATTAATATGTATGTGGACTGTTTCACGATCGCTAGTTTAATTATATTTCAAAGCATGTAACTTCCTCGTCAGCCGGATATGCATTTTGGTCTCATACAAAACAAAATCGACGATCAAATAAAGCGCTATGCGCTAGCATGTAGCCAAATATCTATCCTAAATACTGGTCACAAGGATTTTATCATAAAACGATCGGTTTACAGTTCTAGCCTTCTCACAATACTAACGTAGACATTTGACAGATTGGAAACAGGTCTGCAATAATGGTAAAATATACGTTTACATCTCTGGTTTTCAATTATTTCATATTTTTCTTTCCTTGGCGATCTGTTTGATGGATGACGGTTAGGTGATGCCCGTATTCATTTGCTAATCCAACAATTTCGGTTACTTTGCTTTTATCGCCTAAATTACTCTTATCAATCAGTATCAACGTCATTTTCACGCCGCTCGCTAAATAACGCAGCATTAACCACATCGGAGAATTGATTCCCCATGGAACCGGGTCGCCAAATAAATAATCTGTACACACATCGACCTATACACGCTTTTCCTACATACGACAGCAATGCTGCAAACAACTTTAAAAACATATAGGCAAACATGGGAACTCTGTCCAAATTAAATATTTATTTATTTTTAAGTTTGGCAACAAAGAAAGAAATCACTAATATAAACCAAATTCTACTTTTTTCATGATATTTTCAAAAGATTTCTGCTGCAGATACGTCAAAATTCGTCTGCATATGGAAGCATGGGTGTACCTTTATCAACTACAATCAGTATCTAGAAGCCCGAAAGCAACGATCAAGATAAGATCATCTGTGCCTGTATAAGTACACCATCGTACAATAATGGCACAATTCATTGGCAGCTGTGTAAATTTAGATGAAGCTTAGAACATCATGGCTTCAAAATGACATCTAAATGAGTGTTCCATATATGTACTATATTTCCACTTGTAGTGAGAAGCCATTCTTGACTTATCCTAACAATAAAAGTGGCTCGAGGCGTAATCGAGATATTCCCAGTCTGGCTTGAGTTTTACTATTCGCCTATAATGTTATATCTCTTTATATGTGACGCTCTTAAGGCTGGAGCATCCTTGGGGGAGCTGAATTTCCTGAGGTAATCATTTTTAATGGAAAGCCATGGCTTACGAAACAATTAACGGTTCGTTTACGGCTTTTTGCCCGAACTGTGAAATGTAAATTACTGTGAGAGCTGTTTCTGACTTTGATTGCTTAGTTTTAGTGATTTAAAGTTCCGAAAATGAACAAAAATGTAGCCCAGAATAATCTTTGTTAAATGTATTGTGTTTAAGTTTCAGTTTAAGTGCTACAATGTATATAGCTTCATCAATAACGGATACTTATCCACACATTATTTGATAATAAGCAATGTTCAGTTTTGCTTTATAACATTGGATAACGATTCATAGAATTTTAATCGAAGTAGTCAAATTGTGAATGCATAGATCTTGCAAACTGAACGCAAAAGAAAAACATTGTTGACGCGAGTTTAATTGAGTATGGGCTTGCTCGAATATTATCCTTTTTCTCGAACCAAATGCCGGAACGGACCTTAACTAAACAGTGTAGAAACAGTTTGGATTACTCGTATTTCTGCAATGTTATAGATTTTGCCCCACTGGTTTCCTTTTCATAATAAACACTAAATCATGAATGAATTACGTAGTTAAAAAATAGATACCTCACTTTGGTATACATCAAGCGAACATTCGAAAGCGTCGATACAACGGGAATAAAATTTGCACTATTGATACCTGGCTTTGTATTGTACTATAACGGTTCCTGGATTTTTTTTATATTTATCGAGAGCAAAGGTAGATAGAGATGTCAATTTATCGACGCTCCGAGTAGAAAATAAATACTGCTGCAATGATACACTTCCCGCGACATTACATACCTAGTATAACTTTGAAGACGGTATAAAGACAATCTTTTAACACAATTTACATATTCAATTTAATTTTATGAATCGCGTGTGAATCATCCACGCTACCGCATATTGATTGACGAGAAATCATATTTTAATAACGTCGGGTCTTTTTCAGTGCGTATTTGACCGAGTCAATTGCACAATTTTAATCTGTCGTTTTGTATTTGCGCCGTGTAGTGTAGTGAAGAGTGAGGTAGAAATGGCTGATCTTTTTGGTCCCAAGGTTTGCGGGGTTAGTTTTACGACTGTCTGGCTGGTGTCACGATAAATGGACTAGTAATACTGGTAACTAACAGTCCATAACAAATAGAGTCGGAGAAGTATATGATAAACATTTCTGGATCAAAAGCATCTACACTTTAGTGCCAGCAACATTGAACCCGTTTCAATGATGTTTTAGAGAGAGGTCCTTATATATTTTGAATTTTGAAAAAAAATACTAAAAATGCATTGTCTAACATTGTTTGACATTTAACTCTGCGATAGATTAAACACTGAAATAACGATTTGCTAAATTAATCGAACGCGCTGGTTCATGCTGGCTTTTGTCAAATCCCGGAATAATCTCGACATGCCTGCTGTAAATTCATTAACGCTGTATTAGCAGTGCAAAACCCTATGAGAAAACCGAAGTTTCTATATTAGCGACACATAATGGATTGTAGTTGATTACCGTTTTTAGCACGTTTTCAGTTATATCATGGGGGCCAGATTACATAACCATGTAATGCATGACTTTCCTTCATGCAACAGTAATTAACACAATATTCTTTCCAGGCAACTGGCTACCTTCCTACATAGACTAAAAGTTGCCCCTTGTGTGGAAGATGAATGAAATGCATTTTAATTTCTTTTATATCAAATAAACATGTCAAATATCTTGGTGTTTGAAAAAATAATATTAATTGCACAGATATTTTATTCTTAAAAAATCATTTCATTTCTTGTACTGTTCAAGCAATACTTTATAGTCTGTATTTTGTTGAGTACATAAAAGTTACACGACACCCTATATGCAAATGAAATTACAATAGTAGACGTATCGCCGCCAGCTTTTGTCCTTGAGGAGCATTCCCCGTATACCATTCTGTCCTTTGACAACTAGAGGTCGAACTACCGATGCAATTAATTAGCTTTCTTCAGATAAGTCAAGTTCCCAGTAGACTCTAACACATATCAGAACTCTTATTATTGATATCATGATTTATCATTTTTTATCGAGTTGTTTATAAAAAATAATCATGAATTCATGATACTGTAAAACCAATTATTGTAAGGAATATGTTTTGACAAGATTGGCCAATAAAGAATCGTGTTTTTCTTTTCTTTCTTGAAAAGTAGAAAGAGATTCTGCTATAAGCATGTTAAAAGAGCCAAAGGGAGAATATTGTATTTTGATAGATCCCAATGCGTTTAAGTTAAATTAATTACATCATGCAACATATTCAGTTATTTCATTTCTTATACTGTATGACTGTTGAATGTATCTTAGCTTGCTCTCTTCGGAGATCAATTTGAGGTGACATTCAATGAATGTGATATTTCCAGAAATGTATTATACTGAGTGATGACTGTTGCAAGAAACTTTATCGTAGGGTATGATGATGGACTATCTTTGGGCCACGACCCTCACATCCATATACCTACATGTATGTACGTGGCTAACACAGTTTTATATACATCACAAGCTACGATCAAGGCTGCGAAAAGAAATAGTCGTTAGTTCTAGATTAAGGGACGTATTTCATGATCTTAAATCATTATTTTACCTTCTTAAAACTGTCGTGTGGGTGCTCAAAAGAAGTACTCAGTGAGACGATTCCATTTAACACACAGATGCCACTTTCGTTTAAAATCTAAAAATATCATTTGACTATATATTGACATATATAGTCAAATGCTATTTTTAGATTTTAAACTAGACTGGTACTTGTGATTTAGCACCAAGAAAATAACAATGTGTAATAAGCGAGATATTGTGGATCAAACGCCTGTTTACTGCTCTTTTTTCCTCTGATAGTCGTACACAATTAGTTACCATGCAGATGTTATACTCTATAGTGTATTGATTGAATTTGTTGGTGTTAAACGCCCACTTTCAACATTTGTTTTCAGTTATATCAGGGCGTTTGCTTGGTAAGTTACCAGTACTACTGGTCCTGTAACCTGACAACAGCCAGTCAGTCGTAAAGCTAACTCCACACACCTGAGCGCCAAGGAGGCATCTACGGTTGCTTTTCACGTGTCTAAGTTGTATTACTCGTTTGGTAAAACTCAAAGCTTTATATATATTTGCTCGTTAGCCGGATATCTAAACAGTTATAATTTAAAGTATAAGTTTGACTAAATCAAGCTTCAGTCGTCTCCCATGAACTGTCTACTTCACTCATGCATTCATTATACATGTTTTGAAATGCAACCGTAACTGTTTAGGAAGAAAATGTACCTTCCGATTCAATGCTTGAAAACGGAAGTTGTCTGAAAACTGCATTTGTACATACTTGTACACCGCGAACTTTTGCGGCAAATAATTAAAACTCATAGATTTTAGCCCATCTTACAAAAAAATCTCGTTCTAGCCTTAATGTTCCATATCAAAAAGAAAAAAAGTTATATAAATATATGTTCTCATTACTTTAATACATGTACATTTAGACAGTTTGGACTAATTTCTATCTACAATACATATGTCGTAAACAAAGCAAATTCGCACAAAAGCAAGGGTAAATCTCGTTCCTATATAAAGAATTCGAACTCTTGACCTCTTTGATTAACTGTTTACGAGAAACGAGAGTATCTTGACAAATGGGTCGAGAACATTGTCATTTCGTTCCGTGCATGAAATGACAAATCGTCTATTTCCTTTAATGCGTGCGTGATATCATTACTTATGTTTAGCCAATGGATTGAAACCCCATAAAACATGTATACTGGCTGTGCTCACGTGGGTCCGATACTATTTGTAACACACATAGTATTTGTCTAAGACAAATAACAATTATATTTATAAATAGATAAATTAAACTAATTTCGTTTGAATACGTTTTGAAATTTAATTCGCTGTATATTTGCAACAGTCCTAAAATATTCGACCTTATCTGGGCTCGAACCTTGGACTTTTCAATCCGAAAGCGAACGCTCTACCATGTGGCTATAAAAGCTAGCTCAATATAAAGGCAGTAAATGTGTTCCCTTATTCATAAACATTGACTACATATACCCCCCTCCAAATTTGAAAATCGTCCTCAAATTTCCGAAGTCTGATAATGTTGTGAACGATTCTCGAGGCTTTTCCTTTGTAGATCCTGTGACACAATGGCCCCTGCAAACATGCCACGGATATACTTTCAGTACGTCACGATGTTACCATGGTGCGAAGCCAGGTATATAAGCCTTACGCTCAAACAGCGACGGGCTACAGAAATGAGGAAGACACGTATAAGATCTGGCGTAACAATTTCGAAATGATGTTTGGTTTGATACGTTATCAATATCCTTTATAGTAAATAAAGATGTAGAACATAACGCGATTACTTTTATATTTATAATGCGGTACCCCTGATTGTCACAACCCACGTTCGGCACCATTGCAACAGTTTTAAAATATCCGACCTGTCTAGGACTTGAGCCTCGAACCTTTTGATCCGAAAGCAAACGCTCTACCATATCGCTATAAAAGCTAGCTGAATAGCAAGGCAGTATATTTGTTCCCTTATACATACACTTTGGCTACATATAATATTTGACGGTATACATTCTTTTAGAAGACTTAGCTCTAGAAACGAAGCGATTTACAAACCTTAACTAATTTTTTTGACCCTTTAAACCATGTTGTATGTACTCAAAGAATCGTCCAAATGCCTGCCCTTTTCACACCAGTACTCCATTCTTCCCAAGCAACTGGTTGCTTTTCCACATAGACTATAAGCCCACTTGAGACAAAAAAAGAATGCCGTGAACATTAGAAATAATGCTATTCGAGCTTGGGTTCGAACTCATAACTATTGTAATAACAGCCCGCGTCGCTACCGACTGAACTACCGGTACACTGAAGATTAGTCTCGTGCAAGCTTTGTTCAACCATTTCCCAAGTGATGAATTGGAAATTATTACCCTTCACGGCTCTCCGGTTTTTGTGGCGATTGGTTTGACAATCGCCACAATGCTAACAGAAACAACAACAACGAAAAATATTTACATAGTCGGTTTTGGAAAATCGGTTGATATTTATTTTCCTTACTGCAAACTAATTTACTCACATCCGTTATAGTTCCATCATTGATGCAGAGACGCGATTACTAATAATTATGTCAGTGCTACTTTGGTACCGGATTGTTACTAATATTTGAGTTTTATCGAGACATTATCTACATAGAGTTAAAATATAATAATATTATCTTCGTCATGATTGGGCAGATAATAAATATCATTGCGCGTTCTATCTGCCTTGCACATAATTATGATGATACTCAAATCTGGAAATTCCAAGAGGTTCTATAAATAGCTCGCGATACTGGTGTTCTTAAATCTCAATATTATAAACCCTTTATTTTGTAGTTGTTTAAATATATGAAAGCGTCTAGATGATAAGACTGATTTACAAAGGTTTAAAGGACACACGATGTCAGTTTGTACACACGTTATGTATACACGTCTGCACGTTCTAGGGTCAATTAGCAATCAATGTTGAAAGTGTAGCCTAATTTAGTTTGGAGATCGAGCATTATAATATATGCCTATATATTTTTATAAATTGAACAGTTTGGCAAATATTGAAATTGTGCTTTTTTTCCATGCTTTGTGTTTGTTATTGCACTCAAATTTTTCGAAGCAGTTTAACAACCTCAGAGTCATATAAATACACTGTGTTTATATGTCTCTGACAACCCTCAATCATGCAATGTGAAGGGACTAACTTGAACAGACCTGTTTAATATCGGACATCAATTGAAACAAACACCAAACTAATGGATACTGTTTTCTCTCCTTTCTTGATAATTTTGTTATTTCTAAAGTATACAAAATAGTTGATCTTAATATGGCCTAGCGACCTGGTGATGAACATGTGATTACCCGAACCATTTAGATTACAAATAGCTATTCTAATGAGCTAAAACGGTAGTCTATCGAGTACCAACTAGATTTTTCATAAATTTGGAATGGCCTAATTTTGAACACATCATGACCAGTTTCAGAACGTAACTAAAAAATCACCAAGACAACATTCTGGCAAACTATCATTATTATACTGTAAAAAGATGAAGGGTTGATACATTCTCAAATTTACCCGCACCAGAGTGCACTATTATTGAAAATCGCAAGCCCTACACCGATATACTGATTGTTACTTTGCAGGATTTTCCATACGATCGCCACTACAGTGCCATTGGCGCTTTGATTTGAGATTGTAATTACGACTAGAGGTTTATAAACGGACAAGTATATTACTGGTACCTTGCCCAGGAAACGCAGTGTTATCACTGAAAACTGCTGGAAGCGGCGCAAAACGCCATATAAATAAAGAAAATCTTGTCATATTATTACGTTCTAAATTTTAATAATCGGTAGCTCAGTCCCCACATAACAAATGTAAACTAGAACTGTGAGTGAACTCACAAAGATACCCCCCGTTGCGCTTACAAGACATATGGACAGACAGACAGACGGACAGATATATTTCCGACCGGGATAATGTTACTTCATCCAGATTGTGTACTACAACTGTGTAAAGTTTCACCAGAATCGGTCCAGCCGTTAAGGAGGAGTTGCGCTTACAAGACATATGGACAGACAGACGGACAGACGGACGGACAGACGGACGGACAGGGTGATTCCTATATAACCCCCCCCCCCCCCCCCCCCCCCAAACAAAAACAAAAAATTGTTTGTGGGGGGTATAATTATCTGCTTTCGGTTTCGTAACTCTACCAAGAAAACGGTATTTTGTTTGTTTGATTGTACGCCTCTATAACAAAATTTGTTCAGTTATATCTTGACGTGTCCTGCGTAACTTACCAGTTCTACTGTTGCAGCGAGTATACCGTGATGTTAACTAAGTGGAAATAAAACACAATATATTCGGGAATATCAGCTTTTACTTTTAATTTGTAACAAGCATTTTTATAGTGCATTTTCCGATAACAAAAGGGTGCTCGCACAAGAAAAGTATTAACGTTTTATAAAGATTAAATAAATATTTAATTGAAAGAAACCCACCAATTGTTAATATTTTACAATTTTCGATTCGAGACACCAACTTTTCCTAATAACAATCTGCGTTATTTATTCTATATTCTCATATATAAACTGACACCCATTTGCGTTGATAAATATAATGACTTTAATTTATATTGTGTCTGGCATAAAGAACATTGTAATATGATAAGTGTAAACAGTTGAACGAGTTGAAAACATAAGAGCAAAAGCGGAAATTGTTTTTGTCTCCTCTTGCCGCAATGTTTCAAATTTCGTCTGCTGCAGGTGCATCGAAATGCGTCTGCAGTTAGATGTCCTGTACATACCTGTATACTCGATAACAGATGCAATAAGTCCTTTTTGTACAATCAACTGTCACTTAAATGTTGTCCAGCTCCTTTTCTTTAAGATTTCTATCATGTGTACACATATCAGGAGAGAATCTGCATTTCATTTAAAGAATTTCGTTAATATTGAAAAGTCACTAGTTCAATTGGAAAAATAGTCAATAAATACATAAATGTACGTATATCATAAATAAAACTATCTTCCGAATAAAACACGTTTGGTCCGTACAATAACGATGATAGCTGATACTATAAGTACAGTCCGTCACTTGTACAACATTATCAATAGTAAACAATATCGAACGTTACTCATACCCCCGAGTTCCATTAAGCAATAAGCACGTTACAGCGATTTCGATTCATAGATATGGTCTTTCCATCGACTTCAAATTCCCATTGAGCACAGTTTCTGTCATGGGGATGTCATACGCGAGTTAATCCCTGTTATTTCTCGAAAGTTCACGGTAACAATTGGTAAACAGGATTAACTCCTTCACTGCCGCATTTCACAATGTCGACTCTTCCAGGTTAAAAACTGGTTAACTCCATTTTCGTTCAACAAGAAATGTAGTAAAACTTTATGCATAAGTGGCAAACGATATACATTGCCGATTTTCGGTACGAGCTTTCTTACCCGAATCTGCATTTTATACAAAAACCTTTAATGCGTTTGGCAGCGAAAGAGTTAAGCATTTCCCACATGCAGAACATCTGCAGCAGACGACTTTTGAAATCAATCTGGCAATTGGGGAACTTGCTCATTATAAACAGTTTCCTCTAAGTCTTTAGCTACAACTTTATTCAATAATTATATACTTTCATTTATAGAAATTGTTCATATTGGTGTTAAGGTGCTTTAAAAATGCACTGATTTACTGTAGGAAAAGGTTAAGAATTTAGAAGAATATTTTAACAACGGCCAATAGTGATCCCATTATTGCGACACTTTAACCGGACCTCCAGCGTGAAATCCGGACAGATCATTCAATGACCTAACTCCATATACAATTAACTACATCTTGAAAGCAATATCCTTTTCTCTCTCCTGGGAGCTCAGATAACTGTTGTTCACCCATCCAATCAAAAAGATGGCGGCTGCTAAGTACTTGGTATGTATGGTGTGACCTTGAGATGTTCTGATCTCGAGGATTGTTATTCTCGAATGCATTTTGTCGGAGTCATGCCCTTTTGTCAGTATTTTATGCCGGCCTTGTTCTCATCGTTTTACCTTCCTGTAGGCGGAGCATATGTTCCGTAGAACGATCTTGTATTTCAGTATGGAACAAAGTTCAATAAACAGAAAGTGCCAGTATGCGTGGAAATGGTCGTGGTGTTCGAAAAGGGAAGAGTGCCAGCATATGTGAGTCCGTCCAAAGGTAAAGGTTGGCTTTCATAAATGGCGTAGAGCCAGACCATCCTGTGTATGCGCACGTTCTGATCAAGATATACACTGTTCACATGTTACTCACACAATCTAGTAAGAAGCTTCTGTGAACATACTCTGCTGAGACTAAGTATATGTACTGGTCTGAACCTGTATTGTACAGAAATGCCACTTGAACTGTTTTCCATGCACTGTTCATATTGTCATATAATCCAAATAATAAATTATTAAAATAAAATTATCTTTTTTATCTTTTAAGTGTGAGAATCCAATTATTGCAATTATGTTTGCTTCTGTTCATTTTCGAATGTTTTAATGCGTGCCAATACGTCTATAAATACGGCTTTACGTGGTTATATTGATTGTCTTTCGTCATAATTTAATCACCATTGTTTAAACGAAATAGTTTTTAAATAAATTTACTTGCTCATATATTTAATTCATTGCATTGTAGTGGAACATAGTCAGCAATTGTTTATGATCCATTTGCTAGATTCTAACATGTTATTGTATAACAAGTTAAATCTATAGTTTAAGAAGTACATCATTCGATGCACACGGAAATCCCTGGATTTTAATAAAAAACACCGTAATTTGGATAAGTTTTACCAAGAAACATAATCCCTATGCCAATTAACAAAATTCTTGAATTGCGTGACACGTAAACCTAAGTATAGTACCGTCGCATAAATACTTTCAGAAATAATTCAGACGTTTTTGCGTGTGTATAGAAGACATGCAATGGATGCGATGCATATTCACAAATAACAAATAGTGTATGAATACATTTCTAGAATGATGAACCTATAATGAAGCCTGTAGAAGTGTTAGTGCGATCAAGCACTTAATTCCTTGAGCTTTGACAATAAATTTTAATATATTATCTTCCACTCAAAACATAATATCATCAAAGTGATTGGTTTTATAACAAGCATGCACAACTTTTTTTAAATTCATTGATATATGCAATTAGACATGAGACCCTTGGCATGTTTCCGAGTGAATACAAACAACTGCTATCGCGGAATATCATTCATTGAAACAATTCCATCCTGCTCTCTAAAAATGTTATATGTCTTCTTTGATGAATTCATACAAAATAGTAGGCTGTATGTTTATAGAATTATAAGCTCCAATATCAAAATTCAAAATTGAATAAAGTCAAATTGATCTTTTGTCATTCATATGCCAGCCATTGCCACCATTTTAATGTGTATGGTGTGATCCGACATTGGATCGAATATGTGACCAGGCGGACGCTTTACCAGAAGGATTCGCTAAGAGACTTAAACAGAGCTCGTGCTAATTACATGGACAAGCCCAAAATGTTAATAACACTTCTTAACTCTTTCATTGCTAACTTCAATATTGTGATTTTGCATTGTTTTCCTTTAAGTTATAATAATATACCAAAACTTTACATGCAAAAATGGCGTCGCCCAATTCTGACATGGAAGAGTCTACTTAAGGACATTCGATGCAGAAAGAGTTAAAATACAAGAACTCGTCAAGTACTGCATCGAAGGCCAATGCTCTACGACTTACAATGTAACCGTTCTATTCCACCTACATTTCGACCTAACGTTCTTGGTTTGATATAGAAGCATTATGCAATATAGATGAAAGCTGTTTGTGGTTCATAAACGACACAGTTAGCTCAATATCAAATTGATCTTCCTTTTTTCCGCTACCAAAGTTTATATATATAACATTAAGAGCCTTAATTCATACATTTTATAAGCAGAAATATGAAAAATCTAGAAAAAGTAATGCAAAGCCAACACAGAGTAACTAATAAACAAAATAGAACAAAAACAAGAGTTGTCGGAGGACAATATAGCTCGCCTATCAGGGCCATCGTCTATCAGGGCCTACTTCAGATCAGTTATAGCATTAGGTAAAGTCACACAGTATCACCTATTGCAAGATAATACACCTTTTCAATACTTGCATGCAGATGTTAACCAAGTCCATACAGGCCCAACAGGGTCACAATTCATTCAGTCAAAATCCATCCAGGGTTATGGGACTTGTCATACAAGGTCATCTAATGACCTTGAATAAGTGTGTGAAATTTCAAAGCAACAGCATACACAGTGTCTGAGAAAAGGCCTTGCACGCAAAGGTTTGACCAAAATTCTAAGTCCAAAACGGGGCACAATTCAGTAAAAAGCCATTCCAGAGTTATGGGACTTGACATACAAGGTCACCTAATGACCCTGAATAAGAAAAGGCCTTGCACGCAAAGGTTTGACCAAGCTGGCAACGCCAACGCTAACGCCAACGCCGGGGTGACTACATAAGCTCCCCTATTTCTTCGAATAGGCGAGCTAATAAACAAAAGCAAAATACAAAATTATACAATCATTTCAAGGAGGTATTTCATGAAAGGTTAACACTTTTTATCCGGGAAGGAAATGCTTCATATACGACTTAATGAAATAAGAAGTATAATGATGATAGCAATACTGATTAAAATGATTTGCAAAATTCTAGATGAGCTGAATATTTTAAATTCGCGAAACCCTTATTTGACACTCAAACCCTGTGTCCTTGGTACTATAAGAATAATCTCTTTTGAATACACACAACATAGGGTTTGACTGAGTAGTCATAAGATACATAATTAAGCCGTTTCGTGAGAAAACCATTATTATGGTCTCTGCATAATGTCTCGGCCCAGATCAGCCTGTGCAGTCCGCGCAGATTAATCCGGGTCGACACATTACGTCTCGGGGGGATAGAGGTATAGAGTGATGCTTCATGAAAGAGAAAATCTACAGGAGGCGAAACGTGTCTGTTAGCGAGTTAGCCTACGTGGTATGCTTATGCTGATTCGGGTCGATACTTTACGCCGCGTCCACAATGTTGGTTTTCTCGCGGGACGGCTCCTATTCTGAGGAAAACATACCAGATAACGTTTCCTTGTCTAGCATAAAACGATTGTATCGTTTCTTATCACAAGCACCTGTGTACAATTGCAATGGTGCTGTGACCAGACAGGGACACAATAAAACTCTTTTGTCACATACGTTTTAGTACTAATATTGATTTATTTCTAGTGACTTTAGTAATAGATGCTCGAAGCTTTAATGGGTACAATTATTGACTACAAGTATGAAAGTAAAACTGTTATATTAATAAATTGTAAATAGATTATATATATTACGTGTCAATCAAAACAAATACTAAACTATTACTTTTATGGCAGTCTCTCCTTATGTCCGTTGGTATCGTGAGAAACATCTCTTCACACATCAGGGAGTAGATTTATAGGCATCACTTATGTTTGCCTTTGAGGAATCAGCGTGTCTTGATATATATTCAAAAGTATACAGACAAATACATCACCGTTCTCATCAATGTCAGTTTACATAGGGTGAAAGGGTGAAAAGTACCGAATAAATTGGCTCAGCCGATAAATGTACTCTTTTTCTTTACAATCAGTTGGAAATATAAGAAAAGAAAATAGTCAATGGCACAGAAATATTTATCGAAACAGGAAGGGAGGTTTTATTGTTTTATTTGTAGATTTTTTCGAAAGCATTTGATATGATTCGAATGCTAACTTATTGGAAAGTTTAATATTAAAGGGAATAGGAGGGAAATAGTTACAGGCTTTACAATCAATGAAGAGTAATTTGTAAGCAGCTTGTGGTTTAACAACGTATTTTCCTTGTCAGATTGGTACGCGACAAGGGTGTGTCAGCAGCCTTCTACTATTTTCCACTATTTATAAACGATTTTTCGACACGTATACGGGAGCGCTGTGGCTCTGGCATATTCATAAATAATGATATACCTAATGGTCGCTAAGAAAGTAGCAAACTGTGCAGAATCAGTTGTAAACTTGCAACAACAAATCAACGTAATCGAATTATGTTGCCAACAAACCGGAATGCAAGTTAACACAGATACAACAAAGGTACTAGTTTTTCGAAATAGGTATATAACGATCCTATGAGAGCTGGTCTTACCAAATGCGACAATTAGAAACTGTCTCCTTTTACAAATATTTGGGACTTTAAATTAACCCAAAACTGATATCGACACGCGTCAGTACAAACCAGTTTTTCTAAATCGTTCTTGGGATATTTCCGTACCGTAAATGATTCAATGGACCTTGGAGACTGCGGTAGATATCCACTCTGTACATCTTACCTTTCTAAGTGCATAGCATACTAGCTGGTGTAGTCTCTTACATGTTTAACTTAGGTTCACGTGTGTGTGAATAATGCCTGTCACAGCAATTTGCCTCCGCGCATTTTGTTTATATTTATTGATGGCCTTAGTGCATAATACATTTTCCTGCACGAAAGTCGTCTGCTGCAGAAGATTCATGCACTCCTTTATAAACTCCATTATGCGCAGGTGGGGCTGACATAGTTTAAACATTTCTCGTGGGCGTGGAACTCTGTGATAGTTAGAATGAATAACGAGACTGTTTAATCATTTCTTTACGAAGACAAATAATCATAGAAATGTCACTTGGTGACCGTAAAGTTGTAATAAAGCGTTACGAAAGGGCAATGCATTTATGAATGTGTGCGCTTACGAATGCCGCTGCTCAAGGAGTTGAACATTGACCCAAGAATTTCCAATATTCATCAATTGATTTGGGTTAAACGCTATTTCAACAATTTTTCAGTCATACCACGGCGGCCAGTTCCCCTACTAATGTGTTTCCTGGTTTTCTTACACGGGTACTAACACAACATCCTTTCCAAGGAACTGGCTACCTGTTCACATAGACTTCGAGTTCATTGGTGGAAGACGAATGACGCTTGTCAACTTTTGTCAAATGTCGGAAAGAATGTTGGCCGAGCTGTGGTTCGAACTCACAACCCCTGGATTGACAACCCGCGTCGCTACCGACTGAACTACCGGTGCTCGGCCAATCCAATATTCATCAAAGATGGGCATACGCCATTTGCAAGTCGATGATCCGAATGTTTTGTAAAAATAAAAGGGAAGGGGGAGCGGACGAGATCCCCCAGATCAGACCATTGGTGGCGAATGCGACTCAAGAGTGGTGAGATAGATCCGGGTGGCTCTATTCTGAGAATACCATATAGTTTGAATGGTGGTGCCTAAAGAGTATGTCCACTTTGGGGATAATTGGACCTTTGCATATATATCTTGGTCAAAGAAAGCGTTACTAAATTGACGATATGCAAGTTGACATAGTTAGATGATGAACGTGTATCATTAATGTTTCATTGGTGAGAGGTAAATTTTGAATATTGCGTTAGTCTTGTTGAACTTTTTAAATTATTACATAATGCGAAGTACTAAGATGCACGCGAACACGGGAGGGATAAAGTAAGAATAGCATTACAAAGTATCGAAATGTTGAAATGTTGTTCTACAACCTGGTAAGTGGAAAATATTTTAATGATACGACAGCAATATCAGCTATACTTGGTGGCAATATAGAGGAGATATAAAACAACATAAGGTATATATGCTAAACTCTAAAAAAATAACTTAACATCTTAAAAATGATTTGAAACGTTTACCTGTAGTATGGTAAATTAATTTTGTTAATTAATGTAACACAAGCAGGTAAAACATCCTTTGTTTTGTTTAGCCCATTATAGATTTTGGTTGTCTTAAATGAGACAGAACTTGTGTTACCCTATTAAGTATGTTTCATATTGAGTAGCTTAAGTAACTTGGCAGTCATTTGAATAACTATCGGATTATAAATACTTGCGTGCTGTATGTTTCTTTGTAAAAGTATGTGCCTGCGTTTCTATTCTAGCTGTACTTAATTGCAATACCGAAACATTTCCATTTTTAATACATAACAGATTACACTGTAGTTTTACTTCCTTAATTGTGTTCAATGTACATGGACACTGATGTAAGTCAATTTATAAAGTTCATTGGCACTTCTTACTGTGTCCATGAACAAACAGAATAACCAGGTCAAACATCACAAGCTCTAAATAGCGTGACAGGATGGAACACTAAGTGTAGAGCCGTTAGTTAATGTACGACATCGTAATATACCTTTTACGATTCTATTCAGATACTCTTGTACATTACATAAGGAATACACGCATATCTAATGGAGACTTTGCTATTTTGTAAAATGCCATGGTAAAACAAATAGCATAATACATGTACATATAACTCATCGCCTTCAACGTGTTAAGCTATCTGGGCCCCATTGCACTAACCTTAATGAGCGGTAAGTAATACTTAAATAATTAAAAGCATATATCATCACTTTTATTACCCTTATAAAAATGTCATAATATTTAATTTCTTAACAAGTATTGTAAGTCTCCAGGTCATTTTATTTCAACCCAGTTATTTAGTTAAATACATTCCGCCATTCATGTTTTACCAATTATCAGGAAAAACAAACATGATGAAGTTTGCTTATAAGTATTATTACTTAGCTCTAAGTAAGGTTGGAGGAATTGAGCCCTGTTACGTCAGCCAACAGAAGTAAATCAAATAAACAAGATTCTAGTTATAAGATATGTAGGTCGTAGTTTAACCCGAAATACAGCATAATTTATAGGTATAATATAATACACCCGAGAATAAAAAAAATACAGTTTAACAATGAGATATAACATATAATTACCTTTAAGTTACAATGTAACAATTTCTGTAAACAAGAGCTGTCGGAGGACAGCGCGCTCGACCATACACGGCTTATTCACTTAAGCACTATTTCAGTATATTGCCTTTAAGTACTATTAAATCATATATACTCTATATGTTAAAGCAAATGAATAGATACATACATTTAAATATATATCATTTAAAAAATCAATTGTATAAAAATGTATGAACATTGATATCAGTACTCGCCTCCAAAATTGTTTTCTTCGTTACTAAATGCACACACATTTGAGATAACTGTTCAAAGCATCATCAAGTTTAAACAAACATTATTCAGATGTTAGTGAAGATCACAACAAATTTCCTTAGTCAATCAAGGGCCATAACTACATATTCAGTATATAATGGAGTTATGTAACCTAATTATGTGATGGTCCTGAAAAAATCTGTTAAATCTGACTTAGCCCAAATATAGCAAAACCTTAAAAAAGGTTTTCCAAATATTTGACATCAAAACCCGTTTGATATGTTGAAGAATGAATGTTAGAAAGGAATGTTACACACAATTATGAACTTATTTCAAATTAGCAAAATCAACCAAAGATCATGTTTTTTACCCCGAAAAAGAAGGTCAAACCATACATTGTGGAGAAGGGTATTAGATGCTATTATATTCCAAATTTGAAAGCCAAGTACTAAGAGGAATAGAGTGGAGAGATATATACAATGTATCGATTGTGTGAAAAGCATTACGATAAGGAGAAGATTAGCTCATGATGAACAATTTCCATTTCCCCTCATGCCATAATGTTTTCAACTATATTGAAAAAGTATCCTTTCATTTATAGAGATTGTTTTCAACGTCGTCTGCTGCAAATTTGTTGTATGTGGGGATGTTTAATGTTTACAATATTTCTTATTTAAGTTTTCCCAAAAGAATTATGCCAATAATCCTGTCTGTTTGAAGCTCAGTCGAAATGAATCGTTTCAGTGATGCATTGGCACAAATTGCTGCATGCGAATTGTCTGATCACAGCAATATACCATCAATATCAATAACAGGATGAATTGTGTACGAAATAAACGAACCTCGCCAAATGGCTGTATAGTCGAGGGTAGGGTTTAAAAAACGAAAATAAGACGAAAAAAGAATAAAGAAACACATATAAAATGCCAAAAATAGACCAATGTGTCTATCAACATATCACACGTAAACCACTTTGCCACGATGGTTTCCTTTCATCATACACGCATGGTAGATTGCTTTGCGTTGAGTATTTGGGACCGAGAAACGGATTATGTTCTAACTCGTAGGATATCCCTTTGACTGTACTGGTTCCCTCTTATAAATATGTCGCCGTGGTATAATCTAAATGCTGTGACAATGGACTAAACCCCAAGACAACAACCAATACAAAGCATGTTTGATGAATAGAGATACTTCATTGTTTATGTATACGTGACTGTAGTCTGGTAACCGGCGTCCTGTCGTAAATATGTATATCTGTCATGAACTTACAATGGGGACTAGATTGGTAACCTCCCATTATACTTGCTATCAGTTATTCAATTTACAACTGAATTTAGTTAACAATACAGTGGACAATACAATATGAAATTTGGAATCTATACATTAATATTGAATCAAACTGGTGGAAAACAGTAGTGCATAGGCAGAGCGTTGGCCCCTCGTACAAAAAGTCCCGGGTTCAAGTCCCGTGTTGAGCCGTCGATCTGACTTCGGGATTTTTTACACAAAAACGGCGCGAGTACTGGTTAAATCTCCAGGAAGCAGAAATCGAACGTGATTAATATAAGCTGAAATATTGTTTCACAATCGATGTAAAATAAACAAGTTTAAACTAATCAAACTAAATACATACAGAGTTTGAAATGTTAACCGGTTGGTCCACAATGAACTTGTCATTGTAGCCTTTTGATTGCTAAACCATTTTCAAATGGCACCGCCATTACTGGCGTATGACTGACCCTATATTGAAATGATAGGGGTACGTTATCTTATATTAACTTGTCTGCAGACCACCTTTAGCGACCATATTTTTGAAAACTGCTAGTATAAACTGATCTTTTCTTATATTGGTCTACAAAGGCTACATTTGTATGTGTTGTTTCAAAGCTACAATGGGAAGAATTTAGGAACGGGAATTACTATCGTAATGCTATCAGGAGGCAGATGAAAATGTATTGTATTATACTGTTTACAGTTTGTTGCATCAAATGAAAAGTGTACAAGAGAGAAATAAATATATAGCTGCTCCATATGTATGTGGACAGAAAATACCCTGACGAGACTTGCAAAGTGAAGCTTGTCTGTTCGTAGATACAATAAGGATTCTTTTCGCGTCTTACCATTTCCCCCATACATGCATTTCAACGAATCTGCATCAAAGATGAATTGGATTCATTATGACCACAGGAGAAATCGGACGTAATGAAAAAAATATATAAATTTGCCGCAATTATTTCAGATATTTTCTATAATTATACTTATATGTATTTGCAATAGTTTTTCTTGATGTTTCCAAAGCCGTCTACTGCAAATTTTGTTTTCATATTCGCTTACACTCCAACTTAACGGTTTGTTCAAACCTTTGCTTGTTTGAATGTTTTTTACGCCATTTCAACAATATTTTCAGTTATATCACGGCATTCCATGAGTAAATAACCACAACTACTGGGTCATTTATCTCAACATTAGCGAGTCCATCGCAACGCTATCCCCACAAGCTAGAGCGCAAAGGATAGAAAATCATTTCTATCATTTTTAAAATCCTTTGGTATGACCAGGCCGTCGATCAAATCTACGACTTCCCACAGCCGTGGCGGCGGACGCTCTACCACAACATCATCGAGTTATAACCTAGTTACGTTTCCCATGACCTGTTGTTTGGTCTCCCCGCACTCTGGTAGATTGATTGACAGGCTAGGTCAGACAGAAATTCATCAGGGTATGATTTTTGATATATGAAAACTTATGATATATTTGCACATCCAAGGAACAAATTGTAAGAAAGAAGCATCAATAATTCAGGGGAATGTTTACCCCGGCAGGTATTATGACGATAATGGTTTCTATAATCATCCATATCCGTGCATTTTGTACTTATATCTTCCAGGAGGGGAAATCGTAGAAATGCCTGCTATCTTTTCTAATAATCTCAATTTAGAAACTATTCTCGAGTCGATGATGTTGCTGATTAACGTATTGCTTTCAGTATTCCTTTTAAATAACAGTCATGCAACGAAAATACTTGATAACAGGTTGCGATTTTATTCATTCTGCTGTATGTAAGAGATGATTAAAGAAGATTATTTAACATCTGTAATGTTTATTGTGATTGAATTTAAAAGTTATTTCACGTTGAAAGTTCACTTATATATATTAAGTCTTTCAGCGTCATTGGCAATATTGAGGTTTTTGCAAACAATACTGATTCAGGTGAGTCAGCTCGTAACGAGCTGTCTCACCTGAAATCAGCATTGTTTGCCTTCAAGTTATCAAAATAGGTCCACACTTTTATAACATGAGAAATGGAGACGCCCGATTTTGAACATGGAAGAGTCTACTTTAAACAATTCGGCGCTGAAAGAGTTAAAAAAATACAAAAAGACACTACATTGGTTTTAAACGTGCCAACTTGTTCCGGTATATGTTTTTTTGTTTTAAATTGTATATGTAGCCGAGCCATGGTAGCTGTGTCGGTAGCGACGAGGGCTGTCAATCCATTCTTTCCGACATTTGACAAAAGTCAACGTGACGAGCGTCATCCACCAAGGGGCTAACAGTCTACGTGGAAAATCAACCAGTTGCTTGGAAAGTCTGTTATGTCTTGTTTACCTAGCTCAGTTACGCCTACATATTTGTGTAAGGAAATCACCACTAACATATAATTTCCCAGATTCAGACGGTTTGCCTCCGCAGCAGTCGCCTAAGTTGTGGTAAAGGGGAAATTGCTCATAATGTTTTTCAAGACGCACTTTATTGATTTGAGGCACATCAGGAGAAATTGGGGAGTAAAGGAGCTCTGCGCGTATGCATCGTTTGTTTTTTTAATCAACCAAATTACTTATTATATAGTTGACGCCTTAAGAAAACATTGTTGCGAAAGTAGAATTTGCTCGTAATAAATTTCTCCTTTTTGTATCAACGTTTTCAATTCTATTCTATTATTATACTTTTATTTGCAGAGATATTCCATATGTTTTCAAAGATGTTTTCAAACCTGTCTGCTTGAATTTTGTTCGTATGTGGAGAAGAGATAGAGATTGACGGTGACCTCTATGAACCGACAGTGTGTACCTACAGGAAAGTTGCCAGCATATTTAGCTCGACGCCATTCGTTCATTTTCAATTACCGCGTGCTCTGATAGGTCGCGTCTGTTTTGTTAACATCTAAAGTGCATATTTATGTAATCTTGGGTCAAGTAATTTGTCTTGATTTGGTTTTATTGTCCATTAAAACGGCATCATCAATATCAATAAACAGACCAAATGTTTCCATGGTACGGCTAATTGACGATCCATATCTGCGTCTCGTCAGAAGAAAAGTCTGCTTTTAAATGTTACATAAAATGAAACCTTTTATCGAATTCGTTTTGTGAAAAGGATTTGTTTGTATGTTGTCATGGCGTTTCCTGGGTCAGTTACCAGAATAACTGATCAATTTAACCTGACACCAGTGAGTCTTTCGTAATTATAACCCCACATCCCTGAGTTCTAAGAAAGTCATGCAGTTAATTACTTTGTGTTGATGTATTTGTTACAGCCCGACAAGAGATCGAAACCGCGACATCCGGAACCCGAGGCGGAAGCTCTACCCCCACACCACCAAGGCTTGAGGAATATCGGTTTTGAAGAAACAAGTTTCTTTGAGTTTTTATGCTGCCCAATACGGGAGGGGAAAAAAGTTTTGCCCCTGTTAAAAGACAACATTCGCTTGTTATCCAAGCGGATTATAATAATTCTTCTGTAAAATGATTAACTCGTGAATGAGCAAAGCTTCCTTTGATCATCAAATTATGTTATCTACATAAGCAGCACACCGAGTGACTAAGCCCACTGCAAGGAGAAATTAAAAACATCTAGGCAAAAATATATAGAATTATTCTACATAAGTATAATTATTGAAAGGTTTTGAAAACATTGTGGCCAAAGGATAAATTATGAGCAATTTATCCTTTTTCCAAAAGGTTTTAAAAAAATGTGTCTGCTGAAGAAGCACCAAAGAGCTTCTGTATGTGGTAAAGAGTTCAAGACTCAACTAATGATTAAATACTACTTTAATTTAATGAGGTTTTCATTTTTCTTCATTGTTGTTAGCTTGCAGCAGTAAGTGCCTGTTGGTGGTATAAAAGATTAAGCGATATGTTCAAAAATACCGGATATCTTTTTCAGTGCCAGTGATAGTGATACCCTATAGATTCGAAATGTCCCAAATAGGTCGAAAAGGTTCAACTAGAATTTGGTAAATATATTTAGGGGTTAACCAGACTGTAAACAATAGCATGGTCCTAGGAGAATGTGGAATATATCCTTTATGTGTTATATATTTTACAAAATTAATATTTTATTGGTTAAAAAAAGTACATATGTCACAACACCGATACCGAAGAAATTGTTACTTAGTGCTAAAAGCTATTGACTAGGTTGAAAGAGTCACATGGGCGTCACAAGTCAAATAGTTATGATACACGTATGGGTTTGTTAATATCTGGATTTCTCAAGAAGTTGATAATTGTAATGTATTGTTATCTAGTTTTAAACCGTGCATCAAGGACTGTGTTACACAAAATTGGCATGCCAACATAAATGACTCTTCGAGATGCAATACTTAATATATTTTAAATCCGCTTCTTAACCCCGAAAATTATTTAATTATGGACCTATGGAAGGCTCTCGCTAGATTTAGATGATCTAGTCATACATTTAATGTTGAATTGGGTCGTTATCATAACATAAATAGAGAGGATCGAATATGCTATTAATTTTCATTAACAAAAGGTATTATACTTTTGGAAGATGAATATCACGCATTTTTCATTCGTCCAAGATTTTCAGAAGAAAGAAATATGTTCCTTTTGAACTGGTACAATTGTAACAGAGAGCGCAATGTTTATTATTTCCTATTAAAATCTAACAATATTGTAACGATTAGGAGTATCTTTTTTCGTTTAGAAAATCATGAAAATGGTCGACAATCAAAAACTTGCCGTTAATCTTGATCAGCATCATTTTGGATAATGATGTACCCATACGTATATGTATATATTGTCATTTCTTAGCAAAATGTAACTTTCAATATAGAGAAAAATGATGTTGCCACATAGCTATAATAAAACTCTAATGCATTATAACTTGAGAAATCCAAAAGGTATACATGGTTCTGTCTATACAGAGTTAATGATAGCTTATCATGTGAAAATAATGTATATCACTTGGAGTTTGTCCTCTAGTATATATGTATATGTGCTTGATTTTCAAAAACAAATGAGCAATGAATGTTCTTTGGTGGTATGAAGATTTTTACATTCCACTGTTTCTTGACAGTTAACATATATTATGGACATATCAAAAATGATTTATATATATATGTAAATATGTATCGTATGTTGTACTATGGGTCTGAGGCCTTTATTTACAAAATAACAGTTCTGTATTATATTATGTAAGGAATCCCAGACCAACCCACTTCGCTTTCTCCCCCAGGAGTGATGAAAGTAACATTGAACCAGGTATATTAATTACATTTTAACTTGGACGTAGGACAATGGGCTTTCCGACACTTGTGTGTGTAGCTTGAACCACTTCCCACTAATAAAAACATGACTATAACAAAGTCTAGCAAAGGAAACCTTTTCAGGATTCTCTATACTATTATCATAAATATCCACTAATACAGATACGGTCAAACCTATGCTGAATACCACCTTTGTATAGCTTTATATTGTATTGGTGTTTTGGGCCGTTTTCAACAGTATTTATTTTATATCATGTCGATAGTTTACTTATTCATGATACATAGGCTCGGAAATGTGCCTTATCCAAGGTCACTCCACTTCATTTTCTGCATAAATGACCCTGCATTTATAGACCAACTGTGAACAAAGTCGAGATTGTTTTCTTCCCATCGGTGGGCTTCATACATAGCCTCCACTGTATAATTTGTTAAACCATGTTTCAGCTGTACACAGTGTATGCTGACACTGTTTACAATGTAATTACTAAGCTAACAGTGTAGACAACCTAATTGTAAAGCTAACAGTGTAGACAACCTAATAACTGGAGCGTAGATGATGGAGCGTAGAGTTCCTTGGTTAGTGTCTATATATGAAGGTACTTGAGCTAGCAGATAACTACAACAGCCGTAACTGCAGATCTAATCGAAAGTTCCCCCGAGACGGAAAATATCTCACCAGTAGTCTGATATACCAGGCCACAGTTACCTGTCACGATAACATGATCCAGGATACTCATATAGGTATTGCATGCAACATTTTTAAATCACGCTATTTTGGTTATTGCTCCAGCTCCATGAACAAAGAAAAGAAGAACCACATTGAGTGAGCATATTTGGGGCCTAAAGAACAACAATGTGCTGTAATCAATAAATCTAAAAATCCTAAGCAGAACTAAGCCTTATTCAACGTCTAATAAAATATGCAACCTTTGTCTAGAAGAAAAATACTTTATCATCCACAGACAAGACATGTCTTCTTCGAACAAAAGGAACGAACTCACAAGTGCATGTCGCCATATAAAGAAACACGTATTGCGCAACTTTAGACTTGAAATATACAGTTATAATCTCTTGATTGACATTTTGTGACCAATTATCATTATATAAACTCCCAGGTACTCCTTTTTGTATAAAACTAAACAGGTAAGGACATGTATTGTCCTTAAGAAACAAAATTGTTCAACTATGTAAAATAATCAATTCCAAAATCAATATTGTATATATGAAGGTATATCGTTATCATTCACCTAGTGACGTACATAGCAACGTGATGATGGAGCGTAAAATTATATGTGTGTGTCTACTACTACTTAGCAAAATGCATATTTTAGCTAAGGATTCGATAACAAGTATGTTACCATTTCCCTGTGAGGATCTATTGCTGTTTAAAATAATTTTATTCATATTTTGTTTTCACACTTTCACGAAGGTGTCAGGCGGTTTTTAAGTTCTGAAATGCCTTGATGGAGAACGTTTGTTATAACAAGGGTTTAGTTTCAAGCCATGTGTGAGTCGCGTGACATTGAAATGATTATTGAACGGCGTCTTGTAACCAACCATAAAGAATTTGCGACTATTTGTTGATCCAAATCGGCAAGTACATCCGCGTATTCTGATCTGGCTCTGCACTGTTCGCCAATTAGTTATAAAAGGCTGCACGTTTCTAATATAAAGTAGTATTCATTTGATTTCTTAACACGGATGTCCAGGCAAGTCTGTTTTCATACGGAAGATGCTATATATATCATTCTTCTGAAAGTGGTCGGGCTTTTAAGACAATCGATATTTCCAGATCATAGGGACTATATAGGGCGAGTAGCCAGGTCTTTTTACCCTCAATATCTCTCTGATGGCTTCATTTTGCAAATTCTAATATCGCCTGATATTGATCTAGATGAAGAAAAACCTGGATGGATATAGTGAATGGTCAATGCCAGTAACAATTGTTCAAGTATTACATTTGACTATGATTGTCATTATCAGAGTTCGACATAAGAAGAGCAATTCTTATCCCAAAATGCTTATTTCACCCTCAAACCCTATGCTGTGGGTACTCAAAAAAATCGACTCATAAGATAGATCTTGTGGGGGAAAATACCAGATTCCCCCCCCCCCCACCCCCCTCCTTATCTAGTGCTATAGATTATGGAAAAGACTCACAGAGGTTAATTTTCGTTTGACGCATAACTCTTTTATGGTTAGGATAATAGAATGAGGAAACCTATTAGATAAATAAAAGTGTATTTTCTACGACCCTTTTTTACTAACACACGATACAAAGAGCACTTATTGTACTTTAATGCCACGCTAGAATAGTTCGCAGTTTCTTTACCGTAATTCGATCTAAAGAAAGCTTTTTAATGAAACACCTTTCAATGAAAGCCCTATAAAACGCAAAGAAGCCGTATAACGTGTCGTATGATTACTATAAATCTATTTCGTAAGTATGTCTGATTATTGTAAATTTAATTTTCAGCTCTTCCATTTCTTAGTAGTAACTGGTTGTCCATGAAGTCTAGGAAGTCGCGGTTGTCCTTTCACAAATGATTACCAAGGCATACGCATCAAATAATCTAGGGTTTCCAGTGTTCCTATAGTATACTATACTTTTATTCGATGCATATGGCATATGTCAAAATGTGTTTATATTCACTTATCTTGTTATTATGTTTGAAAATGTGGGTAATGTAGAAACGTGTGTCGTTGCAGCATCACATTGGAAAACCATACGTTTCTTACTTGCCACCACGGAAGAATCTGAGGTGTGCATGTTCCAATTTTGCACATTTTAACCTTTCTTTAGACCCTTTAACTCTATTTCCTAAAGCAGACTCTTCCCTGTTTAAAATCGGGCGACTTCATTTTGCCTGGAATAAGAGTTCTGGATTGTTTTGATAGCTTAAAGGCAAACAATGTTGTTTGAAGGTGAGACAGCTCGTAACGTGCTGACTGACCTGAAATGTGTATTGTTTGTAAACAATTCGGTAATGCCATTGATACTGAAAGTGTTATCAATTTCTTTTTTCATTTTCTATAATGCTTATCTTACACTATGCTATGGATACTCAAAAGAATCGTTCGGATGGATACTGAGACAGGTTTTGGATGGTTTGGTTTAAACAATATTTTATTTATTTTCTAATATACATGTACATCTTATAACACTTTTATATCAAATATAAATATAAACAGGAAAGATCAGAAAGCATTAAGCTTATCTAGGAAGCTCTCTCCTTGAGAATTTCATATACATAAGCTGGGTTTACTGGTAACTTAATGAAATAAGGAGAATGAGAAGAAGAGGAAGAAGAAGTAGAAAAAGAAGAGGAAGAGGAAGAAGAGATTATCGCTCAAGATTTTGAAAGGATTTTTCATCTTTATATTGTTTGTTTTTTAAAAACACCAAATACGTGTTATTAGTTTCGTGTTTCTTGTACTGACATCGTGGCTATGCATCAACTCGTTTAGTTTTTATATATATTCTTGTAAGTGTAGAAAGATGGAGTTAATAATATTGTATGGCAATGTACTGTCTCCATAAAGCAAAATATTAAGAGTCATGTTTGGGACCAGAGGTGTTACCTTAGCAAAGAGATGTATGCTCGATATGTAGAATAAAGGACACCAAAATATATCATGATGGGTATGTTTAACCTCTCCGTAGGAACACTAAGGACTTTCTACAATATCTTTTGAAAATAAATGTTAATTTAGTGAACTACAATGGTTCCTCAGTCGACTGTGTAAAGATACTTTCGCTCGCCAGTGTAATAAAAGTAAGGTGTTTTCACAGTATCCGAGTACACCTTTGTTTTAAAGAATTCCAAAGAGTGGGCATTTCTTTGTTCATCAAAGAGCTGGTTCCAATCTTTTACGGTTGAAGGGAGAAAATATTTAGCTTACAGATGTGTGTTGCATTGTACGGTTCTAAAGTCGCTAGCATTTCTAAGGTTGACAAGCGAGGTTTGTCCAACTGTTTCTGATAATAGGGATGAAAGATATTGAGGTGAAAGACCATGTCTCATTTCATGAAATAGAATTAAATTATGTTTTGCTCTTCTAGACTTTAGAGACTTCAATCCAGTTCCACGATACAGAATTTCAGTAGATGTTTGTTTAGTGGCTCCATATATTATTCTACAGGCTTCGAGTTGTATTTTTTCAATGTCATTTTTATCTTGGATGGTAATATTATCCCAAGCAACATCTGAATATTCAAGAATTAGCCTTATAAATGATTTGTAAATTTGCCTTAATGATTTGCGATCAAGAATGAATCTCATACTGCGCATTATATGTATCCGGTGCCAAGCCTTTTGTTTTATATTAAGTACGTGTTCATGCCATGTTTCGTTGTGTGCAAATGTACCCCCCTTAATGTTTATGAGATATTAGTCAGTGGAGGATGTGCGACCATGTTAACTTTCTTTAAATAAGAAGGCTTTCTGTTTTATTAAGATTAAATTCTACTAACCAATTATTGGCCCATTCAGATATTTTTGACAGATCAGAGTTTAACGTATTTGCTGCATTCAACGGGTCATCAACTATAATGTACAAGCTAGTATCATCAGCAAATAATCGAATGCAAGAGTTTCAATCTTGTACACTATCATTGATAAAGATTAGAAATAGATGTGGTCCGAGGATGGAGCCTTGAGGCACGCCTGCCGATATTTTAACAGTATGGGATGAGTCACCAGGAAAAACAACCTTTTGTTTACGATCAGACAGACAATCAGCAAACTAGTTCAGCAGATATCACGATATACCCGAGGATTGCAGAGTCTTTTGTGCCACACACGGTCAAAAGCTTTCGATATGTCGCAAAAGACAGCACGATTTTCTTTGCCATCACCAAGGGCTTGACAGAACGTATTATATAGAATGACCAGTTGGTTGGCTGGTGAGTCATTAGGTACAAAAAAAAACAGATTACAAAGGCGTAATTATAATCATGTTTTTATTTTAACATTCAACACATTTATCTCTATTTAGCATCCACTTTCACAATGCATTGTATCTTGATGTATATGGCACTATCGTAGTATTTCACAGTCAACATTTACCTGGTGATAACATGAGTTGTATGTTTTTTATCACAGTTATCTGTTTGTCGCACAATTTCAACTTATTTGTATGTCACGTTTTTTTCTAATAAGATTGTAATTCTATGTAAGGTTTTGATAATATTGATTTTTGTTTTCTATTTTATTTTAATGAGAACAATCAGTGTTCATTATTATGTTGATTTCAATAGGATTTTACGAAATACTACTTAGTACTTAGTTCATGGAAGTATGTTGTTTTCTAACCATTACGTGTACCTGTATCTCTCCATCTTCTTTACTATTAATTCTTATACTTTCACCATTTGCAGTCTATCTACATATAGTTCAATTGAATGTCCATGCATTTCTTACAGCACTGTTTCTGTCTTTTTTCATTTATATTGCTAAATAAGCTAGTTCACTTCTATATCTTGTTAGGTCGCCGTTTATGTTGTTTCTTCCCTTTATGACATTAAGTTTTGCCATGTAGCTTGATAACTTAACTATTATCTCCCTTCTTTTATTTTGTGGTTTGGTTCCTTATCTGTGGCAGTTGTCAATATCTTTCTTGTCAATTTGAGCTTCGGCTTTGAAAGCAATGTGTGTTTCTATATTCATATTCATAATTGTATCTTTGCTTCTCGTAAAGGTATTACGTTTTGAAAATTGTAAATACGTGTTTGTAATTACTATAGGCAAATGTGTCTGAATGTAATAAAATGTATTGTATTGTATTGTATATCAGGAATATTTTCATTTGGTAAATCTTGAACATTTCTGATTCTTACACTGTTTGACACGTGCATTGTTCTAAATCATCTTGTTTTGCTGCAAGCTCTTTATTTTTCTGTTTCAAAATGTCCACTTCTTCACTTAATCGTGTTAGTCGAACTGACATTTCACACGTTGCCTTGTTTACTTCTAGTCTGACCATGGTGCTCATCTCTTATTTCAATACTTCTTTTGTCATATGTGCAATGCGTAAAATATCATTATCTGACAGCTGGAAGTTTGGGACTTGGTCTGGCTGGACTGACTGAGAGTCTATAACGTTCTGTAATGTAGGCACATTTTGAATCTTGGTCGTATATAGTGTCACATGACTCAGTGAGCATATTTTATTTGGGTCATTTGTTGTGGTGTTTGTTTTTTCAGGGTGATCTCCTTCAGTGCTCAGCTCCATTGTTTCATTCGAGGTCGTGATTCTGTTAGTTTTCGTAGATTTCTTTGGACACATTACATTTCTAATATCATTGAACAAAGTAAGAGTTCAAGAGTTTATTTATGAACCTGTTATATATCACCAGCATTAATCCTTCTATTTGTATACAGTTAGAGACCATAATATATCTATAGGTGCTACCTATTTACGAAAAAACTGCAAGATAATTATAAACAAAAATTAAAGAGCATACTTTGGCCTTTAAAAAGGATTTATAAGTAATTGACTAGACAATAATCATGTTAATGTCATGTTTCTTGCATTATCAAAACATATTTGGAATTCGTATTGCTGTTGTCTATTATTTGAACAGAAAATAATAAAGTAAAGACTTTCAGAAAATCAAGGAATACATTTATAATGAACGAGGTTAAAACATGAGGGCCAAGATGATCCTTCATCGATCACCTGCATTATGGCAAAGAAGCAAATAGATCAGCCCTTTTCTGATGCCACCTGGCGACTGCCTTTTTCAACCAGTCAATATGACTGGAACAAATTATGTAAGGGATCACATTTCTGCTAAACCCTTTCCCTATTAGAGACGGTTTCTGGGGCCTATGCAACAGACGATTTTGGAAAAGATTGTCACCACAAGAACAATTGCTTCTTATGAGAAAGTTATCCTTTTGCCACAATGTTTGATAAATAATTATACTTTGAATGAGTGAGTCAATAGCTCATGTATAGGAATTTGGGGTCTTTCATGTTGATACCACTTTTTTGCGGGAAACGTCGTCGCTCCATTGACGTTACGCCAAGATGAAGTGTAACGGAAATGACGTCACGTCCTTCTTTGACTACGATACAGTCAAAATTTAGTTTCGGGCGTAGAAGGCTAATGCTGTCGTTTTTTTGACGAACGGGAAAACATATTTCTTACAGATTTCCATTTAGTTTTAACTTTTCGTACAAATGTTAATTGCCACATAACACAGCACTTAAATGATCTTAAATATCGATTTAAAAAAAATGATTAAAAAGACGACAATAATTTTCAATCCGTGTTTTTCTGCTCATTTTATACATACCCAAAATACCGATTTAAAAAAAGAAAAAAAAGCCGACAATAATTTTCAATCTGTGTTTTACGTCTGCTTTTTATACATATCCAAAATGGCGGCCCCCATGGATTTTTCCAGTTTCATTTCAGAAAGCTTCATGAGTTATTGGAAAAAAAAAAAAAAAAAAAATCTCACACCTGTTAACTATAAGCGAAAAAACCCATTTATGGGTTTTTTTCGTATTATCGGATACGCATTTCCGGACAGGTATATTTTCACGTTGATTTAAGCTTAGGATTGCATATATTCTGGACTTTGGCGGAGTAAATACTTATTTTGAGGTTTCATCTCCATCTCATATAATTTTCTACAAACCTTCAGACATGTTATTGTAGGAATTTCTAGATTACATTTCTTTTTTCTTCCCGATCTCAATATGTGTTACCGGAAGCCCCGGAAGTCGCATGGTTTGGATGATGGATGCTCTCATCAGATGAATAGAAAAGGACGAGTAACTTGTATTTTGCCAACAATATATCTCTTAAGACTTCTCCAATATGTTGTTTGACGATTCTTGTGAGTACCCCCATAAGATATGAGGGTCATATAGATATTTTGAGATTCCAAAATTCCGGAGCTCTGTAGTCGACGTGGTTTAATCGTTTTCATGTGGCGTGATTTGAAAACCCTCGATAGTTTCATCAATTTGCTCATTTGTTCACGACGGTTCACAAATTTGATTTCGGGAACATGGGTCTTTCGAAAACCATTATCAAGTAATTGCTCCTGTAAAAGCTTTGTCGGAAACAATCTTGATAAATGCCTACACCAGGAAGTCCGTTAAATTCCCTATCGGATAATGTATTGACATATATAACCCTTTGATTTCAAAATGTCTTAAACGGTTATCATCTTGTCACGAATTCATCATATGCGAAACTGGTTATCCTTTAATGTCAAAGGTCGCATTGCGTTATAATCAACATGTTTGTTTTTGTTTTTCACGGATTCACATTTTTTTATTTTTGTTATATGTTAGTATTGAAATAATGGCATACTGCCATGTTTTTAGTTGTATGTTTGTCATGTTTGTACTTGTGTTACTTGTTGCCACGTAGGTCTTTGACATTCTGGTGAATTATTCGACCACCCTTTATCAACCGTGCATTCAATAAGGATTTATTTATTTGAGTTTTAACGCAGTTTTCAACAAATTTGCAGTCATCCTTCAGCGGCCAGTTTACTTACCCATGTGGTTCCAGGCTTCTCCACACTAGCAACTGGCCTTTCCTAATGGACTGTTAGCCCATTGGTGGAAGACGAATGACGTGTGCCGTAATCAATTTTGTGAAACGTCAGAAAGAAAAGTGACCGATATTTGGGTTCAAATTCACACCCCTATATTGAGAGCTTGTCTCGATACCGAATGAGCTACCGCGACTCGGAGTTCACTAAATAAACACTGCCACAGAGACTTGTTTCAGTATCTTTTAAAGACAACTGAATACATTCCGTCGAAAAGAAATGAGGATTTACATCTATCATTAAATTGTACTGTATATAGAACGTAGTCCTGTGGACGTATGCAGATTATTAGTATATACCGAGCACTGGGTATGTGCTAGCCGTAAGTGCATGTGTAACTTCTATAAACATGAACCAGTAATTCAAAGACCATTCTAAACATGTTCAAAATCGTATTGCGTTAAATGAGAAGATTTATTGGATACTTGGATTGTCACAAGGAAATGAAATTAACTCGATAAGTATACGAATCGCGTATATATCTGTCATTGCTATCAACAGTGGCTGAAAATCAGCATAGTGAAGGACGAAAAACAACTAAATGTTCTTACACACCGTTGAATTAAATCGTTGTGCAACGCGCATAGTTTTGTTGTCTTGTTTGTTTCCCCTGTCAGTGTACTATTTCTTTAAAGTGTATACATTGTTCTGACGTTTGCAACAATGCTTTTAACTATATTCAATAACTACACATTTATTAGTAGTTAGTTTCTATATTTTTGCTGATATAATTTTTAACACCTTTAGCGCCAATGGCAAAATTGAGGTTTTAGCAAACAATACCGATTTATGTAAGTCAGCTCATGGCGAGGTGTCTCACCTGAAATCAGCATTGTTTGCCTTTAAATTTTCAAAATATTCCAACATTCGTTATCATGAACATGGCAGAGTCTATTTAAAGCAACTTGGCGCTGAAAAAGTTAAGTAGTCTAATGCAGATTTGTTGTATGTGGGAACGTGTCAATTAAATGTAATGGACGTTGTACAAATAACGTGAATCTAATTTACTGACATCATGGTGAATTCGGAACAAGGACATCACGTGGAGGAAACAGCAAATAGGGAGGAATGTCCCATCAAACTATTAATTATACTTTTAGGCGTTGTAAAGATTGTTCTTACCATCAAATTTGCTTATATGCACGTCTCGGTCCTTTCCTGTTCATATGTATGGACTAACACTTTCCATGTTATTCATGAAGTATATATGCTTTTTTTTTCCAATATAATACTGTATTAGCCACGTTCATTGGTATGGGTAGGTCGTGGTCATCCTCCCTCATACCTTACAGTGAATATGTTGTTAGTAGTATATAGACATTTGTTAGTAAATGTGAATTGTTTATAGATTCATAGACATACAATTTCTAAGGTTTTCCATATGGAATTGTATTTAAAGCCGTTTTCAACATAATTATCAATTTATCAATTAAAAGTTATTTATGATCCCTGGGTAAACACACCAGTACTTGCTAGGATACGTGTTTTGACAAAGACACTCCACCATAACCGTTTCGACAGTGGATTGAACCGGTGTCTTCTGGTTTAAAGTATCCGAGACTAAAAATGTGTGTATTGTTATAGAGGCTTTTTACATGTGTTAATAAAGTTATACATTAAATATTAGGGGAAAAAGAGGTCCAAAAAAGCGACAAACAAACAAAAGATCTCTGTGTTATGCATATATACGCATATACATACGTGCATATACATACACAGTTATACTCATATATATATATATATACCCACACATATACAAATGCATATACATACATACTTCTCAGAATTTAAGAGTGGTTTTGTAACACATATCTAACAATTGTCCAGCTTTTTTGTCTGATTCGGCTAATTTTGTTGAATTGTAAATATTCCATGTTAGACTTAATCGGTTTCTAAGACCATTTATTGAAGGAACAATTAATTTTGATTTACAGGAATATAAATAACGTTTTATTTCTAAAAATAAAATATCCGGTTTAAAATTGTTTTTACGGAATCCTATGTCTGTGCTCTTCATTTTTTATTGTTTAACTAGTTCCCTAATTGTATATAAATAATTTGAAGTAAAGGATTAACCTTTTCGCATGCATAGAAAATATGTATAAGAGTTTCTTCGTTTGATTTACAAAAAGAAAACAAATTTGTTTCTACCAATTTCATTTTATATAACAGAGAGTTTGTCGCTAATATTATATCGACTATTCTGGTTTGAAACCATTGAATACATGTGTCTTTTGTACATTTAAAGATATTACTATATGTTATTTTCCAATTAATGTTTGAATTTGGTTACAATAAAATCCATTTAGCTTGACTGGTAGGTACTTCTTGTTTATCTATCAATGTATAATATACATATTTATAAGTATCTTTTCTTGTTAAAATAGGATATACGTAGCAATTTATCGAAGGATTATGAAATTCCCATTTTCATCCAGTACATATTTAACCAGTCTAAATCCATTTTGAGTTGACAGTCAAATGTTCATTAAAAAACAAAGGCGTATATACTATTTGTTTCCATTCTTTGAAATTTGAATTTTCTATAAACAACATGTACAACATCAATCCACAATTCATTTTCTATTGACTTCGACATTTTTTACACTGTATTGTTTTCCTAAATCAAAGATTTTCTTGACATCAAATATATTATTTACAACCTTATAGCATTTATTTCTCCACTTATGATTAACATTTTCAGCCATTTAATTTTCATACTGTTTATGTAATTGTTTAGGTCTATCAATTTCAAACCCCCTTCAGCATAGCTTTTAATAAGTAAAGTGTTTTTTATTTTAGCTTTTTCATCCCATACACAATTTAAAAAAATATTGCTTAGATGTTTTATGAAACAGTTTGTCGCTGATGGCAAATAAATAAGTGAGAAAGTAGTTGTACCGAAAGAGATTTTACGACAGTTTTTTTCCTATGGGAGTTGATTTTCTTCTTTTCCAATAGGTAATACTATTTTTGATACTTATTAACTTTGGTTCAAAATTTAAGTCACACATGTTCTTTAGGTCAACATGAAAAACAATACCAAGTTATTTAAACTGGGTTTCGCCCCAGGATAATTTCTATTTTGTTTTTATTGAACGAGCCTATATTTGAGCGACCCAATCCAAACAACATTTGTTTTATCAAATTTTACTTTTAAACCGGATATATTAGTAAAGTTATGAATCAATTCTAAAACTTTGTTTAATGAGTTTTCTGATCCATCTAAAGGTAGAGTTGTGTCATCTGCGAATTGTGAGATAATGTATTCTTCGTCTTAAATGTTTATTCCCGAAATCTTTTTCCTTATTTTGATATTTAAAATTTCTGAACAAAGAATGAAATTATAAGCTGAAATAGGATCTCCCTGTATACAGCCCCTTTTGACCGTGAAGAATTCTGATAAAAAAAACATTTAACTGCAAGGATACTTCGGTATTATATAAAAACAGTATAATCCATTTTTTGAACATTTCACCAAAGTGTTTTCAATAAATTCAAAAGACAGTGAATCAAATGCCTTTTCAAAGTCTATAAGCATTAACAGGCCAGACATATGATTGTCTTCACAATATTTCATAATATCATATACGAGTCTTGTGTTTTCCCCTATTAATCGATCTTTGATAAAAACCAGTCTGTTCGTTTGGAACTAGATGGTTTAAAACAGTGTTGAGACTTTTATCTATCGTTCCTGAAGCTAATTTATATAAGACATGTAATAGAGTGATAGGCTTTGAGTAGAATATTCGTCTGGTATGAAATTGTCTATCAGCAGCAATTCGGTGTTTTATTGCATGTGCGAACAGTGAATCATAAGGCGACAATATGCATCTTAAAAAGAGGCCCAATGTGGCCCTTATTCTATCACCCGAGTGATGGTATATTGGCAAATATGTAACTGTTAATATCGGCAAATATGTAACTGTTAATATCGGGAATAGGACATTAGAAATATGGTTGAATAACCGCTGAAGCTTCAAACCTGTCAAGTGTGATTAGAAAAATAAAACCACATTCGGGCGATTTGTCACCGTTCCTATTTATGAAGAAATACCTTTTGGCACGGTCTTTATAAAGGAACCCCCATTGGGTTGAAAAGCAATAGTGAATCCACCACTTAAAAAAATGTATTTAATTACATGTAAGATTGACAGCTGAAGTAATTCTTACAAACACCATAAACAAAGGCAATACTGTTCAAAGTTAATGTCAAAGTTATAAGAATAATATCTCTAATTAGAAGGAGGAATGAATCCGAATGTTTACTGATTTTTCTACATCTTAGCTTCGGGTACGGGAAGTCGCGTGTTTGATCCCAGGGTCATACCAAATACTTTAAAAATGGTAGCACTGTATTCCATTCTTGGCGCTCATGGTTGCGGAGTTAGCATTACGACTGACCCGGAAACGCCGTTTTATAACGGCATAATGGGTTGAAAACGGCGTACAAACACCATACAAACAAACCAATATTCTGAATACGCGAAATGTAAGTAATATAAACTAAGGGTTATTCGTAGACACACAATCTGGCATCCTGTCAGAACAGCAAACGATCAGCAAACATGTCAAATATAATGAATCGTTCAAAACCATATTAAATTGCGTCTCTGTATGGTTAAATCAAAATTAATCTGACTGTCACCAATCAATTTCAGTTTCTTCGTAATTTCCTTTTCTTGTTTACATAGGTGATGAAGACGGTACATTAAACACGTGTGAATGTAAAACTGTTAAAAACTCATGATAAATTATGAAATACATTTTAACAAAATCTGATCTTTGTAGTACGCATTGGTATAAATAAAGTGCACTGTTTCTGCATATGTTTTTCCCGGAAATTTGGTTAACTTTGAATGATGGCAGTTGGTCGTCGTATAAGAGAAATTTGGTTTTTAGCCCTTAACAAAAGGTTATTCCTAAGTTGACTGTTGTTTTAGGTTCGGAACTTGCTTTTAGTACGGAACATGACACTATTGATATAAAACAACACAAACGATGGATGAATCATCTAAGATTACAAAATCAAAGTACTGAAGGTAGATTTGTAATATATTTATCTAAAAAAAATCCCCACCGTGACAGACAAGTAATGATGCATCAGGCCAGAATGAAATATTTCCAAGATCATAAAATTAATTGACCCTAACTCCGAATATATTATATATTCAACATAGTACTTCTTTAATTATCATGTTTCCCTATAGCTCTACGGAAATCCCAACAGGAACATTCATAACAGTTTATTGTCTTCCTATGTATTGACTGTACTGAACCAACTGATGTATTCAGAGTAATCAATCTATTAATACAATATATTAATGTTTGCATATTCAAAACACAGGCCAAGCGTGGACCTGCATCGATCACCTGACTGATAGCTATGTTGCATATGTGCAACTATTAATATCGGAGAAAATTCAATCAAGAGCGTGAATGAAACTTATCAATAAAGAACATTTGTTCTAATATTAAATATTTTAACAGTTTGTAAGAGGACCACCAAAGTATCATTCCCGTGAATTTTTGTTGATATCAGTCCAATGGTTTGGGAAGAGATTTTAATTTAAGCTAAACATTCATTTTATCTATATTCTGATGCAGCATGTCAGCTATTTTTTTAAACCAATCAATATGGCTTGAACAAATTAAAAATGTGATTCCTGAAATCAGAAACAAACTTGAAAAGAAAAGGAACTAATAAGTTTTATAATTTCCTGATGCCGTCTGGCTGCCATGTTTTTCAACCCATCAAATCGGCGTATGCAAATCGTGTAAAGAGTCAAACAAGGAACATTTGATTTAAATTATCTTTGAATTTAACAAGCGGATTCAGAGAAGAAGAATTTTACAGTTTATGCAATTTACACCCCCTGCTGCCACAGAAATAAAAATTGTGTATATATTTTATATCTTTGAACAACTTTGAAAGAGGACCACCAAAGGAACTTTTTGTAAAGTTTTGTTGACATTTCCCAGCGCATTAAGATGTGATATCATTTGAAGCTAAAAGTTCTATTTACCCCTTTTCTGATGCTGCCTGGTAACTATGTCTTTTAACAAGTCAATATTGCTTAACGAATTATGAAGAGGGTCACTGACTGAACAAATAAGACAAGCATTTTCATCAGAAAAGAGTATCAAAATGTTGTCATTTTGCCCTTTTCTGATTCCGCATCGCTTCTCCATTTTCAACGAACTGATATGGCTTGAACAATTTCCGTAGAGAGACTTTGAACATTTCTATTAAATAACTGAAATCGGACAAGAATTGTTAATATTTGGCATTTTAATCCGTTTCTCAGATACCACACACACAAGAGTTCTACACATATCTGTAAACATAATTAAGAAAAGGACCGCCACAAATATATTCCTTGATTTGTTTTCCAGTGGATAAGGATGAGATGTTATTTGAAGCTAAACGTTAAATTCCCACCTTTTTAGATGCCACCTGGCTTCTACGACTGTTAAACAATCAAAAGTACTTAAACCATGTATGTGGTCACTGAATGAACAGTTCTGCTAAACTGTCTCGAAATTCATAAGAATGTAGTTTTAAAGTTTTGTCTTTTTGCCCCTTTTCTTATACCGCTTGATTGTCGTGTTAACAACCAATCAATATGATTATATGTGTAGAGAGTTATCCAATGATAACATTATACCACATTATATTGGTAACATAAAAGCTTATTCAGAGTAGAATGTTTTTAAAAATTGGGCATATTTCACCATTTCTGATGCCGCAGCAAATTCTCCGTAGAAAAAAAATATACCGCGCAATTTCTTCTTTTGCCACAATGATTCCAAAAGTCGACTGATTATTTCAGAATATAGATATAGAAATGAGATATTGCTCTCTATGAGCGATGTTTCCTTTTGTCACAATATTTTCAAACGCTTTTTGCTGCAAATGTATCTGCAAGTGGTAAAAAATGCTATTAAAATATCACAAAAAAATCTACTTTTACAGAGCTAATAATTTTTCCTCAACTATTTCTTTTGCAAGTGGGAGGAAATGGTTACAATTTACAAATGGTAATTTTTTGCAGTGTAAACAAACTTGTGTATATTTTTATCCTGATAATTTAGTACACTTAAATATGATATTTACACATTATTGTATTTGTTTACCTAGAATACGTCGAATTTATTTTACTTATTTTTCTTTTCCTTACAATGTATGTTCGCATTCGTAATTCAGTTTAGAATTATATGTACTATTTGTTTGGTTTACTGAATTCGATAGAAATGGTGTTCTCAGTCATTTACTTCACGTGACTTCAAAACTTCACCTGAAACTATGGTAGCCTTGCTTTCGCATTTCTACCAAAAATGTTCACGATTTGTAGACTTCTGAACTTAAATTTCAAATGAATCTAACCCTGCCCTTCGTCGTATGGCAACAATGGCGAACGATCTGTAAATATCTCAGACTGCACATACTACAAGCGTCCGAATTTCTATCACAGCAAAAAATGCGGAAAAATACACAATGCCTCGTTAAAAAACTCAAAAAGTCTCTCTATATTGTCTATAGGCTGTGATAAAAATTATCCTAAAAATACGGGGAATTCAGCACATGTTACTATAATTAGTCACTCTATACGTCCATAAAGTGTAATAATAATGACAACTTGTCTTTTTATATATAATACAGTAGGGAGTCTATTTATGGTAACAGGGTATTTTTGGGGGAATCCCCGAGTTTTCTCATTCTCATACGATAACATTACGGTCGTTATTACTATAGCATATGGATCATTTAAAGACTATTTGTAGTAGTTTAACCAGGTATTGCATGTTTGTATTGTTAATTCTCTCTAAACAAAAACTCGGACGCCTGTGCACATACATAACGTTTAATCATGTTCTTTGTATCATATGTGCCAAATGATTGGCAGATGTCATTGCAATCAGCAATGTTTGATACGTAAACACTCTGACAATGTGTTAAGCCCCTCCCCTTAAATCGAAAATCTTAATATTGTGACAGTGTCAAAACATGCAGAAAATGATCTTTTACGGGAATTCATTATCTTTAGATAGAAAAACAAACATTACAAATGAATATTTTTCATCTATATAAATTCTTTATATGCATCAAACTATAACTTTGACAGTTTTTTAACACTTGTGTCTACTTCATAAAATATAACGTATTATTAAATCTTGCTACGTGAAAACATATCTAAATAGCAGCACATCTAAAAAGTCATCCAATTCGACAATGTAGCATGTGAGGAAACTACTTCAATTATAATCTTATAAAATGAGTACTGTCAGAAATATTTTTTATTCTTAAATGAAATTACTTTTGATATGCATGAACACATTAACATGTCAGCCCTTTTTGTGTCACCTGCGTAGCATGGTAGGCACTTAGGGATTACTTTTTTTGTTGTCCGGCGTCTGTCTGTCACGCTTTTTCGTCACGTTCCGTCTGTCCGTCACACGTTTTCGACACGTTCTCAAATAACTTTTTTTCTACTCAAAGGATTATATTGAAACTTCTGACAAATGTTTATATCAATGTGTGTGATTGGTTCACAAAAGGGGAATAATCCAAATATTTTTATATCCGAGTTATTGCCCCTTTTGACAAAGCTCCGGCAGGTGACACACGTGCTCCGCGGAGCACTTCATTCTAGTTCTGATAAAGACGACTTTTCACAACATTGCCAAATTTATCGATGCACTTTCAAATTATATCAATGTTTCAGAACAAACCATTCCTCTGTTTCCCACACAATGTTTCTTACTTTTTATTAAATTCATGATTCCGAAAAATACTATTTTGTCTCAGACCTTGTTAAAGCAGACACATATTTGAATATATCAACCTGTAAATGGTCAACTATAGATACTGTAAACGATGGCTTGACATTGTACAACAAATATCATACCGTTGACGTGAAGGAAACTCGCTTTATCACATAACTACTGAACAATGTTCAAACCACCTCTATGTGAAACATTAAATAAAGGACATTTACTCCAAGTAACACACGAATGTACACGACAATAATCGGCGTTAAACTAGTTTCTTATAGCTCATAAATGAACGAACAATTAATGCTACTCATAGTTTATTGTGTTACAGAGGCAAGTATTGTGCCGTCAAATCAATTAACCAGTTCATATCTGAAAAGACAAAATAGTGCAAAACAATTATGTGAGAATCTTTAAAAATATCGACAAAGTTCTGAACTCTGATCTCGGTGTATGGATATTGTCATAGTCAACGGAAAAAAGTGTATTGCGGTGATTAATTGACCACGGACAAGCGCATTCATCAATCGATGCACTGTACTCGAAACTAAGAATGCGACGTAGTTTCGTGAATGGTTTATATTCATTGTACTCGAAATTAGGTATACGACGTAGTTTCGTGAATGGTTTATAGCGACTATATTTGAAACTAGGTATACGACGTACTTTCGTGAATGGTTTATAGCGACTATATTCGAAACTAGGTATACGACGAAGTTTCGTGAATGGTTTATTCGAAACTGGCTTTACGACGTACTTTCGTGACTTGTTTATAGCCAGTGTACAGTCACAGCTCTCCTGAAACTATCTGTAAAATCAAGGTTGCAGACCTGTCTCCTATCTGTCAAATGTCATCGTTATTGTCTTGAATTTGAGTCTGGTGTTCGTAAACTGATCGTTTGCCAGTACTTGGGGTAGATATTTGTCTACATACCGGTGCATAGCGCTTTAATCGATCGTCGTTGTTTTATTTTGTATTGGACCAAAATGCAAACATGGATCCAATGCAGCTGACAAGGAAGTTACATGCATTGGCAAAGCATATAACTATTAGATTATACATTTTTTATGGTCCAGATAAGGTCAAATAAGCATATTCCGGAGGTCTAGGTTATCTCGTTACGGTGATCTCATAAGGGCCCCAATTCTATATCCATAACCTTAACATCGCTTTCAATAAAATAATGAATATTCATATTCGTAAGGACAGTATTAAGAAGTGAGTAGTTTTGACCAATAGATGGTCAGTAACGGTCGATATTTACTGATAACTTATCGGGACTCAACACTTTCTTTGGAAGAACGGATATAGTATGTGCGGAAGTCATCAGTGCTTCAGTCATGACTGACAAATATTACTTCGGACTGACATGCAATATGTGGTCGAACAAAGAATGAACTACATGAACAATTAGCTTTCGGGCTGACAGGTTTCAATAGATTTCGTGAAGTCTGCTGATATGAATATTCATGTGGAATTGAAAACCAAGTTAAGGTTCTCATTAAGAAATAATGTGTATTCGAATAAAGGAGTTGATTTGACAACTTTGGCAATGTAAAGTGAACATTTTCTGTGAAAGAAATCGCCGAAAACAACACGCGCCATCCCAACTAATCAGACTTTTAACAATTGCAAAGTAAGTTGCTATTACAATGGTTGAAAAGCATTTGTTTCGGTCACCGTTTATGCTTTTACTATATATGTATATGGTGACAGAGTGTGCAACATATTTACAACTGGAGGATTATTCAATACAAACACACAAGTAAGTACATTGTAGTATTTGTTTCGAATTGTATTAAGTGCAATGTGACATATTTCATATGTATATAGAAATAAATGTTATAAATCGTTTTGATCTTTCAAAAGATGTTATAAAACTAGTATTGCTCAAGTAGTATATACGAAAAGTTAACTTACAGAAAAATACACTGTATTAAATGGGATTTTGGGTTACTGTTGTTACTTTATTACTGTTGTCTTTTGTAAGAAAAAATGCACCGTAAATGCTGTTACTGATCTGCATCTACACTGGTCCTAGATACCTAATGCTGCTCACATATACTTCATAATGATACCGTGCTACCTCTCCAGACGAACATCGGCGGAATCAAAGAAGGTGTTTGCTCTACAGCGGTTTTTGCTTTACAAAGGTACCGTTTTCAGATGTAACACTGTTGATATATTTGATATAGAAGCCCGGGTGGGATTGGTGTCGTTGAGTAATCCCATGTCAGATATAGCAAAAGGAAACGCAACAGGACAAAATAGGACTTCCGCAATCAGTCTTCCAGCTGATGTCCGATTTCCCCCTCCTATTGGTAACGGATACATAGCCACACACGTTCTTTACGATACCGTCTTTATGACCGGGCTGTACAACAGCTATGAGGATTGATGTAGTATAGCCTGAATACCTGCTTACGTCAGTGTGGACGTCACGAAGGAAAATGACGTTGACTGACAATTTGCTCTGGATATGTATCAAGATATCTGACTGATGCATACTATTGGATTATCTTAGTTTATTTTTTTATATTTTGCATCAAATTCTCTTTTGACCAGTCTTCCAGATGATGTCCGATTTCGCCCTCCTATTGGTAACGGTCACATAGCCACAAACGTTCTTTCCGATACCGTCTATATGAACGGGCTGTACAACGGCTATGAGGACAGAAGTAGTAGAGCCAGGATACCTGCTTACGTCAGTATTGACGTCACGAAGGAAAATGACATGCGCAGATCCTACTCCATGGATATGCATAAAGGTAATATTTGACTTCAATACTTTAGCTCTACCTCACATTCAACAAATCTACAAAAGACGAATTCGAAAAAAAAAAAAAAAGTTATCTTAAAAAACCAATTGGCTACCGCATGTTCTTACACTTTCAAAGAAACGCTATCCTGGAACGACTAGACAATGCCATAGTTTCGTTTTTCAATTTCATTCAGGTTTGTTTCAACAGAAGATCGAAAAGCCCGCATGTCACGTGGTCGTGACGTACTTTGCACATAGAGTGAATACTTGTCTGCTAGTAACAACTGTCTCCGTGGAACGGAAGATCGATCATGAAGGAAACATTACAGTAATGCTAACCAACAACCAAGGGAATATTTCTACAGACTTCAATACGCTTACCCATGAAATTACCAATGAAATTAAACCAGGACAGTTTGATGTATCTAACAATATGTAAGACAATCGTTTACACATTTATGCCCGGCAGAGCTCTAGATAAGGGGCGTTTTGCATGTTCTAAAATCCTTATTTGACCCTCTAACCCTATGTTGTGGGTGCTCAAAAGAATCGTCTCAGTAAGACGATTCTTTTGAGTATCCACAACATAGCGTTTTCTTGAATAATAAGAGAGAAATTGTGGGGGAAAGCGCTCCATACCCCTCCTTATCTGGACCTCTGCAGATGGCATTTGGTTTCGGCAAGTGCTTCAGGATAAGCTAACGAAATTAAGAATATGTTATCATTCAAAGAAACAAGCAAGCTTTCATTTCAGTGTTAGCTTTTCGGAAAGTTTCACACCCCTTGACACACTACAGACAGCAAGTGAAACAATTCGTTATATTAACAATATTACGTACCCGACGTAGTTCTTCATGGACGTTTTGTTTTGATGATAACTAGATTAAAATTAATTGTTACACACATAAGTGAAGATCATGCATTTACTATAAGTAACGGGGAAGGATTGATTGATTGATTTATTTATTTTTGCCGTGTTCAACAGTTGTTTAGTAATATCAGGGCGGCCTAGTCATGTGTCTCCTGGCTTTCTCACAGCAATACTCCACACAACAAACTTTCAACATAGACGGTAAAAGGGAAGGAACTATTACTACTATACGTGGAAAATCTTTCCTTAAACGGGAAAAGTAGTTCAGTCTATTTAATTAAAAAGTAGAGATTCAGTTTTTAACACGTTATTTCGCAATGAGTTGCCCCAAAAATATTAAATACAATTTATTTTTGTTCGCATTTAAAGGTATTATCATGGCAAGACAAAGGATCCGGAACTGAACAAGACCGAATTATCCGAATTGTACGTATTCTACACGTCATTTCCACTGGAAGTAGAACTACAATCAACAGAAAAATCCCGCACGTTTGTATTTGTCGCTTCACACAGCACGCACAAGAATGATGCACTGAACAGTTATAACAACGCCTTGAAAGACCCTGACAGTCTGCTAAATGGTCACATAGATGTAAGATGCGGATATTCTTTAGTTGTAGTAGTAGTAGTAGTAGTTGTCGTCGTCCTCGTAGTAGTAGTAGTAGTAGTAGTAGTAGTAGTAGCTACTCCATCATACTAGGTGTAGAAACGCGATAGCTCTGGGTTCGGGAGTGCTTACACCCTTTCTTTCTTTCTCTCCGTCATTCGTCTACCACTAATGGGTTAAAACTAGTCCATGGGGAAACAAAGGTGGACAGATGCATGTGGATAATTTTGTGATATATACTGATGTGAGGAATGTCAGGAAATATATTTTAATATGAAATTGAAGACGTAATATTTCTGGAAAATTGTTGAAAGCGGCATTCAACTCCATGTTATCAATAATTTGAATACAAAAAACATCATACCATGTAAACCTATATGACCAAGTCTCTGACACACACGACACTGCTTTTCTATGTCCGTTCAGGCTGTGTGGATGGAAGGTCGTATCAACAATACGGGTATCCCTGTTACTCTGTTTCCTGATCTCACACATGAGCCAAGTTTTAGTGTTTTCAGTACTTTGATTATTTTCAATTATCTTAAAACTAAGGCTTTGCGTGTTAAGTGTTGGAGTGTTGGTTGTATAACCGTGATATGTGTTAGAACATAATTGTCAAAACCTACACAACACTTTTTTCTCCGCTATCACATATGACACACAAGTTGAAGTTCTTTGAGTTCTTTCAGTACTCTGATTTATTTCATTCTCTTTGAACACAAAGGGCTGGCAGGACGTATGGAATGAAGGACGTGTTGAGATTACTGGTAACCAAGACATGTCGCTGAATGTGATTGCTGCCACGTACAACATACTCTGTTCTCTACCCTCACAAGACGACCCACTTACTCCGTTCTTTGGTTTATCTCCAGGTTGGTTGGTTTGATATTTTGATAATTGGCATAGTATCAAAGGCTTTTATGTTTGCGAAATGATACAAATCTCATGCATATTAATGAGCTGGTGCTTGTCTTCTCGTGAACATGTATGAGCCGTTGAATTCCGCCTCGAAAACACAGTTGTTTTAACTATTTGTTTGCAGAGTCAACATAGTACTGTAGATTTCAATTTATTGTTTTAAGTTTTGTTTCCTGATACCAAAAGTAATGAAAACATTCCATGGCAAAACAAGTGTAGTAGAACAGTTCCTTCTTTTTATATACTTTTTTCTTTTAACCCAGTACCACATATTCTTTTAATTGAGTTTCAGCATGTATACTTGATATCAGAAACAGACAGAAAGACGTCTCTTTAAAAAAAAAAAGGACAATCTCTAAACATTACATCGTTATTATTAAAAATGCCAACATCGCTTGTAAAATAAAATACTCGCTAGAAGTTTAATGTGAAGAAATCTCCAACTAGAATGAATTGCAGAAAAGACTAATATAGTTAACCTGTTATTTAATTTTAGTGCTGTCTGTTTTGGATAACGTATGGGGGAACATGTTATATAAACAAAGGCTTAATTAAAAGATGGAATTACGAATAGTTAGAACAGAAAGTGCAAGATGTTTTCACAACAGCTTACTTATGACACGAGACAACTTGGTAAAAATGAAATAACTCGATACTAAAAGTGTCGACAGAAACTGTTCAAACATATATGTACTTTTTATATTTCTGACAAAATATGATTTGTTTCCCTATCCACTCAGGCGGATTATCACGTGGTGGTTTACTAGTACCGGAAATGCCTGGTGGTGGGCATAACGATTACGCAGGTCACGTGTTTTGGGACATGGACACGTGGATGATGCCACCAATAATGTTGCTCCATCCAGAAATGGGGCGGAGCATGATAAGCTCAAGGACACGTGTTTTGAAGCAAGTAAAGGAAAACGCAGAACATTCAGGTTTCAATGGAACTAAGTTTCCTTGGGAACAAGCGTCAACAGGTAAGATATTATAATTTGTGGTTAATATTCATTTAAAAATGGGAGTCAAGTCAGTCGAAAATGGAGGGAGGGGAAGGTAAGGGTAAGACAATGGTGTTGCATTTTTCGTATTGTTATCACATAAAGTCTTCCACCAATGGGCAGGAACACAGAGGTAGACGAACTGGCCGCCGTGATATGACTAAATACATGTTTAAACGGCTTAAAGACCCAATCAATCACATATTGTAATTAAACGGTTGGTTTACAACTCCAGGTTTTCGTAAGAAGCTTTACACGTCTGTTTCACTTTTGAATAAAGGCGAACAGGACAGTCGCTTCGGCATGGCAGCTGTCATACATGTAGATCAGTACTGATTTAACACCTAGCGGTTGTTAATGTGTGCCGTCTCTCCTCATTACCAAGCTGCTTAACATTTATATACACATACAACTTATCTGCAGCAGACGACTTTTAAAATGTCCAGGCAAAATGTGGAAATTTGTCACAATTGAATATTGTCTGTTGTACAAATATGCGTCAAAATGCGTCTGCAAGTGGCAAAGAGTTAAATCAATATAAAGAGAAAACCAGTGCTTGACAATTCATTATCCGAGGTCATTTATGTCTGTATCTGTATCTCAACCAGATGTGGAAACTATCTAAAAGGTAGTGATGGCTGCCCTTCTGGTAGGGATTGGTAGTTGTTATAACAAAATGGTGTTTGAGTGACTTATCAGTACTTGTTCCCATTAAAACATTCTGCTAGAATTTTTCTTTTGTTATCTTAGCTTGTCATGACAACGAGCTTATTATGCTAAATATTGACATTTGACACTCTAAAGAGTAAGATACATACATCCATTGTCCTAATTTATTGATAGTATACGTAATGATTCAGATGGAGATTGAACCCGAGGCGGAAGCTCTACCACTTCACAATCGTGGCGGTCTATAGCAACCTCAAACAAACAAGTAATGTCTGTGTATATTGAGCAATCTTTCATTTAGGTATTGAAGCGACTCCAAAATGGGCTGGGCAAATGTCACAGTTTGAGATACACATAAATGCCGACATTTCGTATAGTTTACGTCAGTACCTGTATGCCAATGATGACGTAACAATGGTGACGTCACTGCGTGGATTCGAACTAGCAATTGAGATTGCAAGGTTCTGGCAGAGTCGAGCCAATAGGACAGGGGCCGACACCGTTGAGATATTTGGTGAATATGTTTATTTATTTAATGTTGAGTCGCGATAGCTCGGTGGGTATCGACGAGTGCTATCAATCCACAAATCAATCGACCCGGATCAGCCTAAGCATGCCGCGCAGGGTAACCCGAACAGACATTTTTCGCCTCCTGTGGATTTTCTGTTTCAGGAATCATTACTCTATACCTCTTTACCCCTGAGGCGGAATGTGTCGGCCCGGATCAGTCTGCTTAAATATTAACATATTTTAAGGTGTAATGCCTCTAGTTATAAGTTAAGTGTGACACATGCTTTAGAATGAGAGGGGGGGGGGAGTTTATTCTCCTTCCAGTTTAGCAGAAGTATGATAACAAAAACGGGAGTATATAAACTAAAAATACGAAGTAATTTTAAAAAAGTTTAAAGATAATTATGATCAAAATAGAACATTTATGAAATTAAAAGAAAACGTTCACATGTATAGTCAACATATAGTAAGAATACAATGATATGAATGAACAAACTGTTTGAAGAGAAACGTTTTAAGTTTAGAAATACAACAGAATTTTATAAATAGGCAAAAACGTCCCCCGAAATTTTGGGCCGTAAACCAAACAATCAAAAAAGTTGGGGAAAAGTGAAAAAGAATTCTGAGATTTGATGAACCGTGCCGTCAAGGCTGTCAATCAAACTATTAAAAAAGCTTAGCCTAGGAAGTTGGGGAAAAGTTATTAAATACAAGTTAAATGTGTCCAAAGATTTGTAATAACGGTAGAAGACATACCTTTTTTGCATCTTGATGTTTCTTAAATCAGTTAATACAATTTATTGATTCATAAAGGTTGGTTTTTTCAAACATATTACAGAGTTTTTCTTTACAATAATAATGTTGGTTGCTCTCTATTTGATTAGGTCTCCCCATGGTACACAATTAAAACCTATTCAATACTGACGACGCGCTTCCACGCGGCGTCAATGAATCATATATACAAATTACAATTCAAAACTAAGGCTAGTTTTACCTAGTGCCTTCATTTGTTAGTGCCTGAATCTATACACATACTGTATATGCGTGCTGGGCCTAATGTTACATGCCAAGTGTATAAGTAATAGGATTCGGATGGCACATGCATTCGGGACGAAGGTGTCACATAATTCAGGACAAAGGTGTCACATAATTCAGAATTTACTTGCCCTTTTAATAGCGGATAAACTCTTTCCTTGTTCTAATTTTATAATATGTATAGGTGTGATGGGACCGGACGAATACCACTATAACATAGATAATTCCGTATACACGAATTATAATGCTAAACTAAGTTTGCTTCTACCGCAGTACATTGTAGACAAGTTTGACCTGTAAGTATATTTGATTATATTTGAGTTGGCATTTGTAAATAGTGTCAGTCCAGATCGGCCTGTGCATCTGTTCATCTTTACAACAACTTCACAGTTCATGTTAAGCATGAACATGCCTTTGTATTGTTAGTCATTAAATATCTGTGTATTTAACTATTTTTATCGTCAACATTCTCCACTAGTTTTTCTTATTGGTAGTCCTTAAATATCTTTGTATTTAGCTATTTCTATTTTCAAATTTCTTCACTACTTTTCCTAAGTGTAAGTCTTTAGATATCCGTGTTTTTAGCTATTTCTATCGTCAATTTTCTTCACTACTCTTTCTAATTGTTAGTCTTTAGATATCTGTGTATTTAGCTATTTCTATCGTCAATGTTCTCCACTACTTCTTTTTATTGTTAGTCTTTTAATATCTGTGTATTTAGCTATTTCTATTGTCAATTTTCTCCACTACTTTTCCTAATTGTTAGTCATTAAATAAATGTGTATATAGCTAATTCTATCATCCATTTTCTCACTTTTTCCCCTAATCTTTAGTCATTAAATATCCGCCATTAACAAGGAAGCATTTCTAGAGTAGTGCTCAAGTGTCAGTTTGATCCTGCCTCCAAAACTAGCAAACTGTGCTCAGACTATGTGCTCAAGTGTCAGTTTGCTACTGCTTCCAAATATATCAGACTGTGCTCAAGTGTCAGTTTGCTCATCCTCCAAAACTATCAGACTGTGCTCAAGTGTCATTTTGAGCATGCCTCCAATATTACCAGACTGTGCTCAGACAATTGTGACCAAGTGCCAGTTTGATCATGCCTCCAAAACTATCAGACTGTACTCAGATTATGTGCTGAAGTATTTCTTTGATTGAAGAAAGGATTTGTTGCATTTCGGGTTTTGTCACGATACCAATGTGTTATAAAGGTTGATGTCGTCTTGTTTCAAATGCGCAGATGACCGGGCTAAAAAATTAAAAGTGTTTCTAGATTCAATCAATACATAAAACTTGCATGTGAATTGAATATTTAACAAAGATTAAAATAAAATATGAATTTTAACGAAATTTAAACAACAACTTTTGAGCAATAGATAATTTGAGTTTATTCCTTTGCTTACATATATAAACGTTTTAATTGTATATATGTTAAAACATGACAAGTGCTCAAGAAGTTCAAAATTATGTTACGGTTGTAAAAGCAGACCCCTTCAATAACGATCAATACGATGAGAAAATGACTGACCTAAGTGGATCTATATGACAATGGTGTCGAAAAACCCCGCTTACAGTATCTCTGCAAATGAGAAACACACCTTTTGTATGAACAAGACAATGATGTCGAAAAGTCTCGCTTACAGCATCTCCGCAAAAGAGTTACGCACCTTTTGTATGGACATACAAGGGTGTCGAAAAAACCCGCTTACAGCTTCTCCGCAAACGAGTTACGCAACTTTTGTATGAACATGACAATGGTGTCGAACAAAACCGCTTACAGCATCTCCGCAAACGAGTTACACAACCTTTTTTATGAACATGACAATGGCGTCGAAAAACCCCGTTTACAGCATCTCCGCAAAAGAATTACGCACCATTTGTATGAACATGACAATGGTGTCGAAAAACCCCGCTTACAGTATCTCCGCAAACGAGTGACGCACCTTTTGTATGAACTTGACAATGGTGTCGAAAAACCCGCAAACGAGTTACACACCTTTTGTATGAACATGACAATGGTGTCGAAAAACCCCGCTCTGCAAACGAGTTACACACCTTTTGTACGAACATGACAACAGCACGCAATGCGATCGATCAACAACATTACAACGCGCCGACGCAATTGTAATATATTTAAGTTTTATATTCAAACACATTTGCGATTGACAAACGCTGCTGTAACAGTCATGTCGCAATACAGAGAGGATCAGCAAGACAAACGTCCCATTGCAATCCTACGCTATCGTAAGTAGCAAGAAAGGCTTGCTAAAAAATAGTTTGACATTCAGTGTCATTGCGTTCTTGAACACCAATACTCCAGATATTCCCTAGTCGTTGTATAGCAAATATTCGTCAACCGCTGGCCAATATATTTCACGGGGGACAGTCGTAGAAAAGAACGACAATTCATTACTGAGAGACAAGGGATAATATGAAGGCTGGTTTACTTTCTCTTAAAAATAACAGTCAGTTATACGAAATTTCAGGTCAGTAAATGATTCCATTCTCACAGAACTTGGTGATTTCAACAGAACCGCCAATGATATGTTAATTCTGTTTGATGATCAACTGCAGTTCCATCCACAATATGAAGGCTTTAACATGTCGCGTAAGTAGTAAAGGGTTACGTACGGTCGATAAAATAGAATAAAAAGTAACAACTACTTAATTCACAATACTCCTTCACATATGTTGATCAAGTGCGCATTATTCACCCTCGGTACCCATGCTATTCATAAATTATATGATACCGTGGGCACATTGGCTGTAAAAATCTCGTACTCATGAATAATTTACGAGGTGAAATTCAGCCGCTTGATTGGCTGCATGACACAAACCTCATGCGCTACGAAAATTACAGTGTAGGTACGGAGGAAATCGTGGAGCATGCTTTACGAAGTTTCGATAGCCTGTAAGAATCTCGTACTCATGAATAATCTATGAGGTGAAATTCAGCCGCTTTATTGGCTGCATGACACAAACCTCATGCGCTACGAAAATTACAGTGTAGTTACGGAGGAAATAGTGGTGCATGCTTTACGAAGTTTCGCTAGCCAATTTTCCCAGGGTATCATATATTCTTTGAATAGCCTGGGTACCGAGGATACTATTATTATGCTCAAAGCAGCATGGCCTGATAATGAATTCAATGTACAATTCATGAATATAGAACCTTTTATTCAATGTTCAATTATTCAACACCAGAATGGAATGAACTGAAATGTCCGTGTTTTTATTTAAATCTTGATAAAGACCAAGTGATTGAAAACATTTGATAATTAAAGAGATTTATTGATATTAAGCAGTAACACGAACATGGGACAACTGGAATATATCGCTATACTCGAATAATTTCCTGGAATGGACCTGCTTTTTAAAAACAGGGATGCTGCTGCGCTGTTTTTATGATGAGATTTTATCAATGACTCGCTTTTCATACAATATACTAAAGAATAAATAAACTACGAAGTTAACAGCAAATAAATAAATTGATTATAAATAAAATTTCAAGTTCGAGTTATCACGGTTAATGCTTTTCACAATGACATGGCTTTATTGATTAGGGTTTAACGCCGTTTTCAACAATGTTTCAGTCATATCACGGCGACCATTTCACCTATTCGTGCGTTTCCTAGTTTTCCAACACCAGTACACCACACAACATACTTTCTAAGCAACTGGCTGCTTTTCCACATAGACTGTTAAACAGCCCATTGGTAAAAGACGAATGGCGCATGTCACAGTGACTTTTGTCAATCGTCGGAAAGAATGTTGGCCGAGCTGGGATTTGAACCCACAACCCCTGGATTGACAGCCCGCGTCGCTACCGACTGAGCTACCGGGGCTCGGCCACAATGACATGTCAATCATCCACTGAATTTGAATTAGAATGTGTACATGTAAAGACACCAAATATCATACAGAACAAACAACAACACGTATAATTAATACGTCTATCCAATAGATATCATGCTGATTTAATCTGTATCCCTGATATCGGTATGAAATCAAATCAAATTAAATAAAACCAAAACTAAAGGACGTTTGAGACGTCCCGCGAGAAAACCAACATACTGGCATCTGCGTAATGTATCAACCCAGATCAGCCTGCGTGGGCTAATCCGGGCTGATACATTCCGTCTCAGATGGATAGAGTCATAGAGTAATGATTCCTGGAACAGAAAATCCACAGAAGGCGAAAAGTGTCTATCTAGGTTACACAGGTCCACACTGTTGGTTTTCTCGCGGGACGGCTCATTTGTTTATTTGTTTAAGTGGTGTTAGACTTTCAACAATATTTCAGTTATATCACGATGTATTCTGGTAAAATGACCAGTTCCACCTGCTATTGATACACCACACCAGTCGTAATGCTATTCCTGAAATTATGAGCGCCAAGATCGGAATTCATTATTATAATTGTTAACGTATTGGTGCAACTCGATCTTGAATCGAAATCAGATCTACCGCTTCCTAGGCGGTAACTCTATATTGGTGCACGACGTAAACGGTCAACAACTTGTTCTGTGTGTTATAGTGCCATCTTCGGGTAGAACTTAGCATTACAACTATTGTTATACAATCCAAAATAACTCGGATTAAACAACAATAAAGTATGAACCGTCCCGTAAGAAAATCAACAGTATGGACTCTGCGTAATGTATCGACCCAGATCAGCCTGCGCAATCCGCGCAGGCTAATCCGGGCAGACACAATCCGTCTCATGGCGATAGAGGTTTAGAGAAATGATTCCTGAAACAGAAAATTCACAGGAGGCCAAAAGTGTCGGTCCGGGTTAGCCTGCGCGGCATGCTTAGGCTGATCCAGGTCGATGCAGTCCACAATGTTGGTTTTCTCGCGGGACGGCTCATATAATTTGCTGCAGCAATTGTCTGTTTCTAAATCTATGAAAATGAAATAATGCCGAACAACTATTATCATCACGCGGATTACTTTCTACCCGTGAAGATAGGTAGAGGCAGTGGATTCGTGATAACTCGAACGGGGAAAAAATCGAATCCGTCTTTGAAAAAGAACGTAGCTGTTTACTTGGTCTGATTTTATCACTGCTTTACTTTCCACAATAAACACCGAATATTAACATGTATAAATGACTCACGAAGCTTACACTGATAAATAAATTAATCAAATACACAGCAATCACTCGAACATGTCGCATACTCAACAGTTTATCAATCGGAACTCCTCGGGTAATTCTGTCATCCTTCATTCGGAATACATCGGTGATTAATGCTGGATGATGAAGCGTGACGGAATTACCCGAAGAGGTCCGATTGGTGAAGCATTCATCACCGATATATTCCGAATGGTTATGTAAGTGTCCACTGTACGCTACTTCATGAATATTCATTTAATTTAGGCTTCCGACGTGCTGCGTGTTATACGTGTTTTAAACTTACGATAAGCATGTTGTACAATTTATAAATAAATAAATAAAGAGAGTATGTACACCACATAAATATCACGTTTCGCGTAACCCTTTTCCACATGCACACGCCGTTTGACGCATCTCCAGGAGACCACTTTTAATGTGCAATTTCTCAATTTGCCACAAGGTTTTCAACTCTCTTCAATAAGTATGCTTTCATTTATCGAGATTTTCCATATATTTTCCTACAACTTGTTCAAAGTCGTCCTCTGCATATGTGGTATGTGAAAACATGTAAAACGGTAAGGTTTGAAGATTTAATTGACCGCGGTCATGTTGTTTACACAAATCATATATACATGGTTTTTTAATTTTAGTTAAAATCAAGCAATCTGATATCGTTTTGCTTGGATATCCACTAATGATGCCGATGTCACGTGACGTTCGAAGGAATGACCTTGAACTGTACGAAAATGTAAGTTTATTGTACGATTATATTTTATTGAAATTAGTTCAGAATTGCATGAAAAGCACGGATATTTCTTAGTACATTTAGATGAAAAGTATTTATGACCATGAATTTGACGGGACAATTGCAGCTTTAGCAATACTCCAGGAAGACAGCATTTGGAGTAAATATTACGATGATACAAACATATGTGTATGCGTATCTCTTCTATCGGATCTAAACGAACACTGTTTGATAACAATCTCTCGAAACCCACCGTGACTTATTGGCGCTCGTTGAAGAACCAATAAAATCTACCCGGATCATCGGGGATGGTTGATCTTATTCTACTGCCAGCTACCCTGGTGGCCAATTCCAAAACATTAGTTTATCTTAGACTACCGTTCAGTGTTTGTACCTGTCAGCAACATCGATACTGTGATCGGTAGTCTGATAGAATGTCTGTTTTCATTTTTTACCAGATAACGGACCGAAAAGGGCCGGACACTGGTACCTGGTCTATGCACACCGTTGGATGGCTGGAATTAGGTGAAGGGGATCGAGCTTATAGCAGCTTTAAGATGATGCTCAGAAATATAAATGAACCCTTCAAGGTGAGAGCTTTAAGTGTAATCCCGATACTATGAATGAATCTTTAATTTGTTTCTTTGTTTGGTGTTTTGAATAAGTAACCAGTACTACTGACCCATGTATCCTGACACCAGCAAACCAGGCTAATGCACCACTTCTTTTTTTTAAAGCCATGGTATGGTCCGATAGGGGGATCGAATCCGCGAGCTCTCGCTCTGTATGCGGACGCTCTACCACTACACAAATGAGATGAATAATAAATCATTAAAGGCAAGAATATAAAATGAAGTATAAATGTCATAAACACAAGAGTTTAAAATTCTGATAAGAAATGTAAATTTAATTGACCTTTGAAGACAAGCACAGGTTAAGTTTATGAATATATATGAACCCTCAAGACAATAGCTTTAATGATGTGGAATACAATTGAACTCTAAACACTTCAAGTCAAGAGCTTTAAGTTTCCGTCAAGAATTATAAATGAATCCTTCAAGAAACGAGATTAACAATGATGTTATGTTTTTTAAGTCAATAGATCTTTTTTCGAACATTGAAGATCCCATTTAGCTGAAATTTTATATTTTTTCGAACATTGAAGATCCCATTTAGCTGAAATTTCATATTTTTTCGAACGTTGAAGATCCCATTTAGCTGAAATTTTATCTTTTTCGAACATTGAAGATCCCATTTAGCTGAAATGTTATCTTTTTTCGAACATTGAAGATCCTATTTAGCCGATAGTTAAGCTTGCAGTATGGACCTTAACTACTCTGTCTAAATTACTACGCCCATATTCCGCATTATCACGAAGGCTAATATTTGATTCTGAAGAATATGCATACTTTTTGTGTTTGTTTGTAAGGTATGTTACCCCGCTTTCAACAATTGTCAGTAATATCAATACCTTTCCTGTGTAAGTGACCAGTAATACTGGTCCAATTATCCTGACACCAACGAGTCAGTCATTCTTCTAACCCCATATCCCTGAGCACCAAGGAGGGAAAGCCTATACTTCCATATACGTGTTATATGAGAGTTTCAGGATAAGTTTTTGAACGATCTGTTCACTTATATACTTTAAGTTCGAATTATTGAAATATTTTGTTTTTCCGTCTAGGTTTTTTCTGAAAAGCCAGTCAGTAACACATCAAACGGTGGTTGTGTGAATTTCATAACCGCTGCAGGAGGACTTTTACAGAGTATCATATTCGGTTATGGAGGTATCCGATTGGAGCCGAACAGACTAGTCGTTCACCCGAATCATCTCCCGAACACAACTGGATTTTCACTGGTTGGAATTCATTACCGATCGAGCATTTTGAACTTCCATTTCAATGGTTCAAGTAATATGGTAATTATTGATGTGACTAAACCGGTTAATGTTCGCGTGCGAATAACGTTGGTCAATCATGAATTGGAAATAGACGGAAGTAACGCAATTGCTTACGTCAGTCAGAGAGCAGTAATAGAGGTAGTCCGGGATAATACGTCAAAAGCAACAACGTCATATCCGGAATCTACAGGTTCTGTACTGTACTGGTCGAAGGGTTTACTTATCTTCTGTTTACTTTTGACACTGTCAAACATTATTAAAATATAATAAAACATTAAAAAAGGGTAAATATATACCACAAGATATTCTTTAAGAATGTGTTAAGATCTTTTATATATACCGGTATATATATACAAAAGTAAACACTGTGTTCATTTAGCAAAGTCTTGAATCCAGTATGGAATTAAATAAACCCGACAACATGAAGTGCTTACGCATTGATTATACACTTATAAACACATCCAGAATAATGACCAGGTGACTTTAAAGTGTAAGGGCCGAGCTCCAGTAACTCTGTCGGTAGCGACGCAAGTTGTCAATCCAGGGTTTGTGAGTCCGAAGCCAAGCTCGGCCAGCATTTTCTCCCGACGTTTGTAAAAAGTAAATGTGACACGCGTCATTCGTCTACATTGCGAACATATACACTCCTGATAAGACTACGACGACGACGCTGTACATACTGATCTTATCTTCCCTAACCGCCAAGTCATGAGGGTCTGCTTAGGTGTGACGGGGCGGACAGAAAATCGTATTAAGAAAAACAACAAAATTGAAATGTTTTGTTAGCGCTTTTGGTCTATATATTCGTGTTGAACAAAACTGTTTTGAGCTCACCTTGTGCACGAAGTTTTCAAGGTGAGCTATTGTGTAGCCTTTTTGTCCGTCGTCCGTCGCCAGTCGCCAAGCAACATCTCCTAAACCACTTTCAGGATTTTGACTACACTTTATAGGATAGATCCTTGGGTGATCCTCTTTCAAAGTTGTTCAAAGAAGATATTGTTTTAAACACTTTTGTCTGAAACTGAAGCCTAGGGCTTAGATGTTTGGTGTGAAGCATTGTCTTGTGGTCAAGAGTGTCAAAAATTAAGTCTCTGGGGTCAAAATTGTTTTAAAGAGAGATATAAAGGGAAACACTTTGAAAATCTTCTCGTCTGAAACCGGGGATCTAAATTGGCCCTGCTAAAGGGGTCACTTGTTTTACATAAAGTTATATAGGGAATAACTTAGACATACTTTTGTTAAATCATAACTGGTACATATACATGTCTTAGGTGACCTTCTTAGTCATATTAATTGACAAAAAACAGACAATATAGGGTGTGGGGTTTTCGCTCTGTGGCAGTGGAGTTAAGTTGGTCCTCTTGGGCCTCGTGTGTTAGCTTACCTGACCGCAAACTTAGTTCTTGTGGTTGGCATGACAAAACACATTCTAGTCGCTAGGACAAATTGAAGATAAAATAGTGTTAACACTCTAGTAATAGCTTACCTAATCACAGTACAGTTATTGTGACAGACTATGTGATTGGCATACACCAGGAGAGCGAAATCGACGTCGAAAAAGTTCATATAATTTATTCATATCCTCATTAAGCTTTATTACTAGTTCTATCTTCACACATGCAGAATGTTGGTTTAAAGTAAGTCTACAACAGATTCATTGGTCACCATTTTCGTTAAATCCGCATTAACCACCATTCCCACATGCAGTAAATATGCTACTGACGATTAAAACATCCAGACAAAAAACGGAGAAACGCTTTATAAATGAAAATATTATTATTGAAAAAGAGAAATCATTTTACGACCAATTTACCCTTTTCCACAATGCTTTTAAACGTGGTTCGCTGCAAAGGTGTAAAAATGCGTCTACATATGGAAGAGGGTTAATAAATATAAATTGCTTAGATTATTGAAGTTGATGAAACAGCAAACAACTGCGATGCATATTAGAACATCACAGGTACAAGAAAAGATCATAACTTGCATTCTTTTGTTCAAGGAAGTGAATTGATGATACACAGCTATACAATTGAATTATCGTGAAAATTATTAAACATAACACGTCATCGTGAAAATCATTAAACATAACAAATCATCTAGTGATGCCGAAACGATAACAAAATTGAACCGTCCCGCGAGAAAACCAACATTATGGTCTCTGCGTAATGTAATCCGGACCGACACATTCCGTCTTAGGGGGATAGATGTATAGAGTAATGATTCCTGAAACAGAACATCTACAGGAGGTGAAAAGTGTATGTCCGTGAAAGCCTGTACGGCAGTCCAGAATGTTGGTTTTCTCGCGGGACGGCTCAAATGGTTCTTTAGAAACGTATATATTCAACCAAACGCACCAAAGACATGCTGAGAGATGAGATTTATTGCATTACTTTACGCACGTTGTATTGACAATCTACGGAAAGGTCATCGAACCCGCCTTCATATGCTATAAACACGTCAACTGATAGTATTAAAAATGCTGTTGACATCATTTCTCAATTACTGGAAATCGTAGATATTTCTATACAAAATACACCTCCGTCTTCTTCGCCGGTACAATCAAACACGAGTATTCCCGTTCAAAAGATTTCATTACTGAAAAAGAAAAACCACTGAAATTACGGCAGTCATTTCCTCCGTTGTTTACGTAATACTAGAACAGATAGGTGTCTTCATAGACTTTCCCACTCTAACTGTTTCAATGTCTTGTAATAAAATATAAATTTCATTATATAAATATTGCATGGCTTCAAGTGTGACAGTACATATTGTCAACATGAGGAGAATACTGGTACCCGAATGTTGACAATATGTACGCTCACACTGGAAGCCATGCAATATTTAATTTTTATTATACCGAACAAAATTAGACGTTTATTCAATTTATTCTGTACCTTTGTAGAGGAGGTGAGCATGGGTAGATATACTACAATGTAACACACACATATGAATATACCGGTTAACAGTATACTGTTACATGGCACGCACGTCTAAACGGTGACGTTATTGTTGAAATGACGTCATGCACGTGCATAACCAACATTTTAACGCGCGTGCCTGAACGTTACTGTTAACTCGAGACATAATATGAGAAACTGATATGAGAGCAAGCGTCAGGCTGTTCAGCGTAAGCTGCATATATATATAATCGTTTTAACTCACAAGAATACTACGATTAAATTGCGTGGGCGCGTGTGAAAGTTTAGATAGTGTCTTCACTTGCAGCACAATGCGAGATTTTGATTATGGCAACTGACCGTTAAATCTCCTATACCTTCAACGTTATTTGGAAGTCCACTCGTAGCCTCTTACAAGATAGCGTCAACCTTTTTAGTAAATGTTAACACAATCAGGAAACCTATTTAGAGAGATAAAATACATTTCCTATGACGCTGCGAGCTCCGTTTCTCATAACTACGATGGAAAGATCACTAATTGTATTTGGGCGCCTTGTCACTTCCGCAGTTATTATACTGTAATTAAATCCCGTGCGAGCCTTGTTGGACACTATATTTTATTAAATGTCTTGTCTTATTAACCACAATGTGCTAGACATCATTACCATGGGTTCGTACTTGTTGTTTGAGATATCTTGAAAACAATTTACATATTTTGTTTGTATCACGTAAATAGTCTGAATCTATTTTCATAACTTTGCACTTTATAGGTCATTGACAGCTATGAGTCCAATACAATCTTCATGTCTGGCACATTTGTTTTTATTAAATGTAGTATAGTGGAATATCTGTTAAAGCGGCCACATGCGGCCTTAATTCTATGGCTTAGAATAATATTATTATGAAAACATGCCGTCGTCTAGAACGAGTGTACGTTTCCTTCGCAGACAAATCTTGTCAAATACATCCCCTCAATTGCAATTATTACAGAAAGTATGATAAGTCCTTTTTTTTCCTATGACATATAACCAGTAACGAGTTTTATCTCGACGTTCTATGCATTGCAGTCAAATCAAGCAATATCGACTGATTTATTGGAAAGCGGGTCTGTTCATTCCCGATAATTTTGTCATCCTAAGGAAAGATAAATCCAAATTTACACACTGTCATACTAAACTTCACAGAAATTCGACATATAGTAATCTCCAATGAGTAATAAATCTCCTAACTCTAATATCACTGAATTCCCTAAAATAGACTCTTGCATTTTTCATGTAAAAAGCGATTGAATATTTTAATTATTTACAGGCAAATAATGCTGATTTTCATGTGATACAGATGGTTACGAGCTGACTAGCCTGAATCTGTTCTGTGTGCAAAAATCTCAACATTGCCATTGGTGCTGAAAGAATTAAAGTACTACATCAATAATACCAACGTCATACTCTTCATGACATGAAATATGTTTCAATTCATTGTCTTTGTACGCAAAATATAATCTGTATGCAATTTTCTGAAAAATAAAACGAGAAGCATATTCATACTTATGTTTATGACCATCCTCCGCAGTGTCTTCAGAGACGAAAACGACTTACATCTTCCTTTTAGCCAAACAATGCATATATTAAACAGCTATTAACTGTTTCAGCGCCAAAGGCAATATTGATGTTTTTTGTAAACAATACAGATTACGGTGAGTCAGCTCGTAACGAGCTGTCTCACCTGAAATCAGTATTGTTTGCCATTTAGTTATACAACTATTCCAACGCTCTTATTACAGGAGAAATGGAGAATCCCGATTTTGAACATGGAAGAGTCTACTTTAAACAATTCGGCGCTGAAAACGTTTATAGTGAAAGAATACATATAGCGGTTTATGTTCCGGAGACATATAGGTGCATTGCAAATATTAGAAGTGTCTTTTCGCCGTTGTGCTATTGATTGCTGGGATATTAATACTTGTTTTAGTCAGTTACACTAAATAAAATTAACGTTTTTATATTATCAAACCTATGTTCTTTTCTTACCACACACATTTAAAAAAAAAAAAAAACCTATTAGACGTGAGCTCTACGTGGAGAAACGTGTGACTTCAAAACAGTTCAAAGTATCGTTGGAAAATTTAGAAAATTGTAGATAAGTTAACGAGCGTTATAACCCCTTCACCGAGACAGAGTTTACATTAAAAACAATCATGAAATACCCTAGTAAGAGGTGCATTTGAATCCTATATACTATCAATGTATACCGGCGAATTGTCGATTTTCATGAAAGTATATAAAGTACAGTAATTCGATTATAGAAAAGCAATGTCGCACACAATTTTCATTTAATGTCTTGCATCGGAGTGTCTGTTAACATCCTTCGTGGGCAATTAGTTTGCGATGAAGCTCCACTTTAAGCCGGTAGCTCAGTCGGTAGAGACGCGGGCTGTCAATCCAGGGTTAATACGCTCGGCAAACATTCTTTACGATGTTTAACAAAAGTCACGTTAATAAGCGTCTTTCATCTTTCTACACTAGGCCAACAGTCTATGTGGAAAACTAGCCAGTTGCTTTGAAAGTATGTAGTGTGGAGTATTGGTGTGAAAAGGCTAGGAAACAGTTTAGTAGATGAACCGGCCGATGTGATTTTACTGATAATTTGTTGAAAACGGCGTTAAGCCCAATCATTAAAGTGAGTAAACTTGGAACAAATGAAACATATTACCTAGTACTTTCATTAAAATGATTAACACAATGCTGGTTTTCTCGCGGGACGGCTCATTACTATGATTGCACAGCAGTTTTAAATACGTGTGTATGTAATCAAACAGCTACCAGTAAATCAGCGAGTCGATGAATCACAAACTGGCAGCCAAGTAGTCTGAAGTAGTACCGAGAGGGACTGGGTCTTGACAGTGTCTTTGTTTCGTTGAGTTCTTTCAGACATGAAATAACTAGCTGTTGTAATAAGATTTCCATCAGTGCGTCAGTCGGCTCGTTGTGCATCAATAGCTGTCACATTGTGACAATAGATGTGATCGACAAATTTATGCACGGTATTAACGTATCTTCGAATTGTTAGAGTTGAAAATATGGAGGATTAATCGAGAACCAATGGCCCCGGTTTGGCGGCACTACTTAAGAAGGTGCTCAGCTGTGCATCTTCAGGATTTCTTGTTGTCTGGTTTATGTTATAATGTTGCCATGGTTACTTTAATTATGAAGGGAATACATTTGAGCATTTTAGTGCGCTCAATTAATTGTGAGAAACTAAGGAAACGAACAAGCTTGTTAATCTCTTTTTATGGATTTTAAACGATACTTTCTTTTGATTAACAATAATATGCCTGTACGTCTTTATTCGGTTTTATTCATTCCACAAGATCCCCATAAATACTATTGATTATAGGGACTTGGAAGTAAAATCAGCAAAACGAAATTCTCTTCATTTCCAAACGAGGAAATGCTTTTGAGTATGAACGATGCGTGCCAAAATCAACAGTTGCAGTATGTTTAGAAATTAATAGATCTCTTCGTGGAACTTATATCTGAAGCACAAAAAATATGTAGATAAAATACATATATGTTAATTTTAAACATCTCATGAAAAAATGGACAGATTTTCTTGACACCTACTCGGTATGATAGTTAATGTTACAATTGTTGTATAATTGATGACCCTGAGATCAGATTTGAATAAATCCTATTTTGTCAGAGATATGAAAAGTGAACATTTCAAAAATCATCTTCATATGCTGAAGCTACAATATGTGGTATCTAGCATTGTCCCTTTAATGAATACATACAAACTATGACCCTGTGGTCCGTTCATATATAGGGTAACAGTAGTACGATTCAGATCGTCTTGTTTATAGGTTTAAGCAGGGACGTCGATTAGGGTATCTACGTCCCTAGTTTAAGTAAAGCGTTTGTTATTGAAAAATCATCCCTATTGAAAATGTCACATCTTTACCTTCATCATCCTGTTACGGAATGTGTCGGCCCGGAATAGGCTGTGCGGAGTCCAAAATGTTGGTTTTCTTGCGGGACGGCTCAAATGTATAAGGATTGTGCTTCCTCTTTGGAATACTAGTTGCAGATAATATACAACGATTAACGTACCTAACATATGAAACGTTTGCGCCTTTTAATATCGACAGAGTTTACATTTTCCTACCTTACCATTAAGCCATAATTGGTCCATATGACAATATTTAAAATATGAATAATTGACGTCTTACACGTAGTCATTTTCAAAGGGGAAGATAGGGAAGATAGGCAACATAATAATTTAACATTTTTCATAAATATTCCAACCCTACAATGTATCATTTTTTGTTGGTATTGTCATTTTTTTAGTTATAAATCGTTGTCATAGAAACGATTTGAGGCATAGACGGATTAAATAGACATTGTAATCTTACAAGAAACAATTGAAAAATGGCCGTAAAATAAAATGATATCACAAAGTAGAGACAAATAAAAATGATCTTTTGAAATGATAATTCAGTCGAGTTAGCATGACACTAGCAATGTATACATACGATTTGTGCATGAATGGAGGAGAGAACTCAGTGGAAAACAATTGTCACTTGCAAGAGATATGATACGCAATTCGGTGAACAGTGCTTATTGAATGTCTTTTAGCAATGGCTACTAGGTTTTTTAATATAACTGTTAATAAAAACACTGCCGTGGCACGCCTCCTTGGTACTTAGATTTTTAATCTCACAGATTTTCTTTGATTTTTGAACAAATAATTAAAATATTTGTCATGTATGTAAGATAAATGTGGCCTTTGATAAAATAAGGTTTATTTTCTTCACGTTTGATCTGTGGCGAAATGATAATAAAAGTCCTATTACTTCTGGATCATCGATCGAATAAGCATGAATTTCAAGCGAAATGCAGCATTTTCTTTTAAAAGGAAAAACACAGTAACTGCTCTACTTTATATAATTATTCAAAAAACATCAGGATTTTAATATTAAATTATCTTAAAAAATAGGGTCCAATAGCTGGAAACCTTTAAGTACATTTTATCTTACTGACATGAGCGTATATTGTGTAAATATTATGTCACGTAGCCTTGAATTTTGAAGAAAGGACAGAAACTTGAATTCTAGTCCTAGAAGTTCATCAAATGTTCAGAAACTACAGTTCTATCAGAGACATGAATATAATATCATATTAACAAATGTTCTATGGGCTGGAAAAGCAACACCCACGTATATCGATTCAGCTCGGTATTTCAATAATAATGTCTCAATCTTTTGTCAATTTATTTTGTTTACATACTCTATGAAAGTGCCATAACCTTGTCATGTTTACAGAAGAAAACGTTCAACGGAAACTATTCATTATTTCCTGCTAGGTTATCTAATTGTCACGATCATGATATCTGGTCGTAAATGGGCAACTTCCTGTTTTCCATTTCCGTACTGACCTATAGTAATCATTTCCCACATACTTTAAAACTGCAGCAGACTACTTTGAAAAAATATAGGCAAAATCACCAAAACATTGTAAATGAAGGGATAATTAATGTAAAAATATATAAACATTGTGGAAAAAGGAGAAATTGCTCATTTTGAGCAATTTCTCACAATCATTTCAAATGCCGTAGAGGCGTCATAAAGCGTCTGTGTGTGTGAAGGGTTACCATACTTACATGTTTTAAGGCGAGGCATGATGTGAAATTAATAAAACGTTTTTCTCATGCTGCAATGTCTGGGTTATTATACGTATTTGTCGTTGGAAAGGGTCCATGCAATTCATTCGTGTATTTTCTACAGTTACTTAGAGCTGGATCATGTCATTAACGCTTTCCCAAATACGCTCCCCCTTCTGACGCCTGTGCTAAAGACGACATTTGAAGACATTTTGGCAATAGGTCATTTCTCCTTTTGCCGAATTGTTTTTCAACGTTATTCAATAGTTGTTCTCTCGTGTTTAGACAGTTTTCATGTTGCCTAGATGTTTTCTAAGTTGTCTGCTTGCAGATTTGTTGTATGTGGGAAAGGGTTAACAAGGAAATGTAATTAATTACCACATAAAGGATTTAATGAAAGAAAGGACACTATATTAAAATGATTATGATTGTAAACAAAACTAGTGACTAGTATGCGAGTCAACTTCCATACAAAAGAATGGCTTAAATACGCCTTTTACAAATTATGACCAAGAAATGGAAGACATTTCTCGAAGGCTGCAAATGAAATATAAATCCGTTTGTGACATTCTACCATGTGTCTTAATATGTACGCACTGACATTCAATTAATAATAAAATGTACATAATTATAATAGCCAATGATTATTATTTAAATTCGGGTTTTAGATTGACAAACCGAGATTGCATTTCAGATTTCCAAAGGAAAAGTGCGTGTTAATTTTCAAACTGAAATTGAGTTGAAGATTTAGAAACGGAAATCATCCTATATGATATGTGGCTCACACCAGAATCCCCGGAGGCCATATGATACTGTTTAAAAATAGCTGATCATCCTTGGAATTTTCATACAATTAAGAGCTTGACAATCAGAGGACTAGAACAGAGGTAGCGAACTGGTCTTTTATCAACAACATATTTCTTATTAAAAAACACAGATTCTTTTCAGCAACCACAACATAGGGTGTGAGTGTCAAATTAGGATTTAAGAACCTGAAAATGACCCTTATCTAGAGCTCTGTGCAGTGTATTGTTTGGGGGAGTGAGAAATTTTAGAAAATTAACCATTTGTCAATTTCACACAGAGAACATCGAAACAGATTTAGCCTTAGTCCTACTTAGATATTATTCAATAGAAACTATTTCCCCTGTATATTAAACAATGCCACGGGAATAGTAAATGCAATGGAATTGGCGTTTTGATAATGTGTCAGTCTGGCCAAGTAGAAAATCTCATACATCATAGATGAAATAAGTCATCAAAAAATAACGTCTTATGACACGTCCAATATGGTGGAGACTTCTGCCCATTTGGTCGAGCCTCGATAGTTTAGTCGATAACGACGAGGGCTAAATTTGTATCAATCCAGGGGTCATGAGTTCGAACCCCGGGACGGTTATTCATCATTTCCGATGATTAATAAGTCATATATTTATATTATCTTCCACCATTTGGCTAGATAGTATATGTGGGAATGTAGCCAGTTACATTGGAAGATTGTTGTGTTGCGCACTGGTGCGAGAAAACCAGGAAAAGTCACGTTCGGTAAGCTGATCGCCGTGATATACCTAAAAGCTGTTGTAAATGTGTTAAATTCCAATTAATGAATTTGTCCATATGGGAAAATCATGATATCCAGATGAGCTACTAAAGTATCATCAGAAGCATACCGATTATGCTTTTAGAGAACGAATCACGAGAGTTAATATAACACTATTTCTTCAGGGGGTATCTTTACTGTGTGGGCAGTAATATAACTGAGATGAATTCTTCGGTGTTGTGTTTCGGTTTATTATTCGCCTACTTTTAAGAAAATCTCGTAGCCTTAATATAGCTCTTTGAGTAGTTTAACCATAAATTGTTCGGTCGTTCATGTGTTTCGCGTCTATACTCCAACCATTCCCGTTATATAGTCAATTATGTACGATTATATACATCGAGTTGATTTGCCCCTGTGGCTGGGGTACGCTCAATAAGAATGGCATCCACAGTCTGACCATTGCTTGAACCGTAAGGGCCAGCGAAATGGATCTTAACGATTGGAGACAATGCAACTTTTGAGCATCAACGGGTTGGAAGGTATTGGTTTCATAACGGCGTAAAAACACAAAAGAAACAAATGAAAGAGCTGATCCTACTGTTGTAACGATTATCAAGAAAAACATGTGGTGTGACAAGCATAACTCCCTAATACTTCACTCTGTGAACATGTTTGGATCATTTGTTCTTACGAGATAAAGAACAAAAAGGGCGGGTAAGTTCCTTTTCCTTTTTAATTTAAAGTTAAAATGAACTTCTCTGGATGCATTGTATCCTACTATAGTGTTAATCAAAGTCAAAGCAGTGTTTGCCTCATACATTGAGGATAAGAAATGTCTAATTCGAAGGGAAATGATGAATTACGCTCATGAACACATGCGTCTTTCTCTACGTGAATATGAGCATTGTGTCTCTGCAGAAAATATTGGACCTATTCATTTGGACGAAATTCGGCTTGCAGTTACAGCCATACGAAAATTACATACAAATCAATGTTTGGGAGCAACACACAATATACAAAATGTTGACAACAATTCTTAACACGGACAATAAATGTAGATATGTAAATAGTTATTAACCAAGTATGATACATTATAAAATATATGTCAGATATCTAGCCAGGATAATCTTATCTTCTCATCGGAGTCATTAGAATGTCCTTGGATGCTAGATCCTCAATAATTTACAATTAAAACGAGTTTACGCTATCAATTAGAATGTCTCTGGTGTTATACCAGCATCGCATATCTTCCAATTTCTCGTTTTATTTTTGATCAATCATTTCCGGATCAGAGAGAAGTCTCGATTGGTGCACAGGTATCTGAGTTTTCATTTGAAAAACATTGGAGATATATAAACAACATCATAAGAGTGTCTTACTATAAACTTGGCCATAAGGGAGGCGGGGCTTGTTTTCCTTATATGTGTATTGTAAAGACTGGCCCGTTTTAAAAATAGGTTGGCACAAATATTACTTGTATTCTAATTTCTTGTGTTTTGGACGGGTTAGATCAACTTCAAACTTTGCAAACATATCTTATCCTTGTATTTTATACTTGTATTGATATTACTACCAACCTTGTTGAAATTATTCGGATCCGTTGAAAAACATATCTGCTAGGGGATTGGGCTTGTTGTTATAGAACGATTTAAAATTTTGCACAAATAAATATATTAATATTAGTAATAATATTATAGATAAATATTATTATGTTTAAAAGAGAATTTGGCGACATATAGTGGTTTTTGTTTTCTAATTGCTTGTGTCTTATCCTTGTATTTTATACTTGTATTGATAGTCAAAGCAGGGGACGGCGAGACATATAATTACGCGTTATTTTTGTCTTTATATGTATTTATATATAGTGAAAATTCAAAAGTATAGGCCTGATTTTAAAATAATTCGGAACAAGTTTCCTATGGGTGATCCTATACCAAGAGAGATGACATTATTCAGAGTGTTGAATAGCATAGCCGCCAGGGGGCGTTGTTCGATTTCCTTATATGCTTAGAGTAAGAACATTGAAAAAAAGTGTTTTAAGTTATATTAAATCAGGTGAGCGATAATGGACCATCGTGGTCATCTTGTTTATCTCCTGTTATCAGACGAGTAAAGAATAACATGGGTATAACTCTTAAATCTAATTCGGATCATCGTGTGGTCAATCGGCATGTCCTTTCTTTCCGTGATTTGCAAATTTCAACTAGACTTATTGTATTCAATAAAGACAATTAAGCACGATTTATATTATACAGTTTGGAAGTATACCTAGTGATGCCGATACGATAACAAAGTTGAGCCGTCCCGCGAGAAAACCAACATTATGGTTGCTGCGTAATGTATCGACTCAGATCAGCATGAGCAATCCGCGCAGGCTTTATCCTGGCAGACACATATCTTAGGGGTATAGATGTATAGATTAATGATTCCTGAAACAGAAAATCTACAGGAGGGGAAAAGTTTCCGGAAAAGCCTGTGCGGCATGCTTAAGCTGATCCGGGTCGATACTTCACGCAGAGTCCACAATGTTGGTTTTCTCGCGAGACGGCCTACACAAGATGCTGCGGCGATAGACATCTGCGTAATGTATCGACCAGATCAGCCTGCGCTGTCCGCGCAGACTGATCCGGCCGACACATTCCGTCTTAGGGGGATAGATGTATAAAGTAGTTATTCCTGAAACAGAAAATCCATAGGAAGCGAAAGGTGTATATCCGGATAGGCCTGTGTGGCATGCTTAGGCTGATCCGGGTCGATACTTTACGCAGAGTCCAGAATGTTGGTTTTCTCGCGGGACGGCTCAAATGGTTCTTTAGAAACGTACATATTCAACCAAACGCAACAATGACATGCTGAGAGATGAGATTTATTGCATTACTTTACGCACTTTGTATTGACAATCTACGGAAAGGTCATCGAGACCGCCTTCGTATGCTATAAACACGTCAACTGATAGTATTAAAAATGCTGTTGACATCATTTCTCAATTACTGGAAATCGTAGATATTTCTATACAAAATGCACCTCCGTCTTCTTCGCCGGTACAATCAAACACGCGTATAACCGTTCAAAAGTTTTCATTACTGAAAAAGAAAAACCACTAAAATGATGGCAGTCATTTCATCCGTTATTTACGTAATACAAGAACAGATAGATGTCTTCATATGCTTTCCAACTCTAACTGTTTCCATGTCTTGTAATACAATATATATGACATTGACTTTTGTCAATTAATACATGTCTCTCGAGACAGACTATGAGACACTGAATTGAGAGCAAGCGTCAGGCTGTTCAACGTAAGCTGCGTAAGATATGATCGTTTTAACTCATAAGAATTGCGTGGGCGCGTGTGAAAGTTTGGATAGTGTCTTCACTTGTAGCACAATACGTGATTTTGATTATGACAACTGACCGTTAAAACTCCTATACCTTCAACGTTATTTGGAAGTCCATTCGTAGCCTCTTACAAGACAGCGTCAACTATTTAAGTAAATGGTACATGAAACACAATCAGGAAACCTATTTTGAAAGATAAAATACATTTCCTATGACGCTGCGAGCTCCGTATCTCTTTACTACGATGGAAAGATCACTAATTGTATTCGGGCGCCTTGTCACTTCCGCAGTTATTATACTGTAATTAAATCCCGTGCGAGCCTTGTTGGACACTATATTTTATTAAATGTCTTGTCTTATTAACCACAATGTGCTAGACATCATCAACATGGGTCGTACTTGTTGTTTGAGATCTCTTGAAAACAATTTACATATTTTTGCTTACTTGTATCACGATAATAGTCTGAATCTGTTTTCATAACTTTGCCCTTTACAGGTCATTGACAGTAATTTGTCCAATATAACCTTCATGTCTGGCACATTTGTTTTTATTAAACGTATTATAGTTGAATATCTTTTAAAGCGGCCACATGCGGCCTTAACTCTATGGCTTAGAACAATATGAATATGAAAACATGCCGTCGTCAAGAACGAGTTTACATTTCCTTCGCAGACAAATTTTGTCGAATCGATCCCCTGAACTGCAATTATTACAGAAAGTATGATAAATCCTTTTTTTTCTTTTTATATAAAATATAACTAGTAACAATTTTTACCTCGATGTTGTATGCATTGCTGTAAAATCAGGCAATAAACTAAATCTGTTTCCTTCTAGATTAAATACACGTACCCAAAACATATTTTGGATTTATGGTACTTAATTGACCACATATTGCTTGATTAGTACCGGTACATGTTATGTGTCACGAGCAACACTGTTTTATCTAAAACCAACGTATTGATTTCCGTCATAGAAGCACGTGTTTGCTTATTAACGTGTCTAAAGTAAACTGACATTGTTTTCATCTTTCTTACTTGGGGTACGGGGAACGCTCTGAAAGTAAGAGCCTATTGTATGCGAAGGTATGGGTTTGTTTACCATAAATATATTCAAGAATCATCGAATCGAATCTAGTATATATGGTCGCAAATGTTATATGTATCGACAAATTTACTGGAAAGCGGGTCAGTTTATTCCCGATAATTTAGACATCCTAAGGAAAGATAAGTGCAAAATTACACACTGTCATACTAAACTTCACAAAAATTTGACATATATTAATCTCCAATAAGTAATAAATCTCATTATTAACTCTAATGTCACTGAATTCCCTAAAATAGACTCTTCAATTTTTCGTGTAAAAAGCTATTGAATATTTAAATTATTTACAGGCAAATAATGCTGATTTCAGGCGATACAGATCGTTACGAGCTGACTCGCATGAATCTGTTTTGTTTGCAAAAGCCTCAATATTACCATTGGCGCTGTGAAAGAGTTAAAGTACTACATCAATAATACCGCCGTCATACTCTTCATAGCATGAAATATGTTTCAATTCATTGTCTTTGTACGCAAAATATAATCTGTATGCAATTTATTTTCTGAACAATAAAACGAGAAGCATATTCATACTTATTTTAATGACTATCCTCAACAGTGTCTTCAGAGGCGAAAACGACTCACATCTTCCTTTTAGCCAAACAATACATTTATTATACATTTTTACACAAGCTGTCTCACCTGAAATCAGTATTATTTGCGTTTTAGTTATACAAATATTCCCACGCTCTTATTACAGGAGAAGTGGAGACGCCCGAGTTTGAACATGGAAGGGTCTACTTTAAACAATTCGGCGCTGAAAGAGTTAATAGTGCTAGAATACATATAGCACTTTTTGTTCCGGAGAAATAGGTGCATTGCAAATGTTAGAAGTGACTTTTCGCCGCTGTGCTATTGATTGCGGGGATATCAATACTTGTTTTAGTCAGTTTACCTAATAAAATTAACGGTTTTATATTATCAAACCCATGTTCTTTTCTTTCCATCAATTTTCTGTTTAGAAAAGCCTTTTAAACGTGAGCTCTACAAGTAGAAACGTGTGACTTCAAAACAGTTCAAAGTATCGTTGGAAAATTTACAAAATTGTATTATGTTGGCGAGCGTTATAACCCCTACACCAAGACAGTTTACATTAAAAACAATCATGAAATACCTTTAGTGAAATGTGCACTTGAATCCTGTATAATATCACTGTATACCAGCGATTTTTCGATTTTCATGAGAGTATATAAAGTACAGTAATTCGATCATGGAAAAGCAATGTCACACACAATCTTCATTTAAGATATAACATCGGAGTGTCTGTTAACATCCCTCGTGGGCAATTAGTTTGCGACGTAGTTCCACTTTCAGCCGGTAGCTCAGTCGGTAGCGACGCGGGCTGTCAATCCAGGGGTAATAAGGGGTAAGGGGTGACAAAAGTCACTTTCAGAAGCGTCTTCCATATTTCTAAAATAGGCTAACAGTCCATGTGGAAAACCAGCCAGTTTCTTTGAAAGTATGTTGTGTGGAGTACTGGTGTGGAAAGGATAGGAAACAGCTCAGTAGATGAACCGGCTGATGTGATTTGACTGAAAATGTGTTGAAAACGGCATTAAGCCCCACTCATTAAAGTGAGTAAACTTGGAACAAATGGAACATATTACATAGTACCTTTATTAAAATGATTAACACAATGCTGGTTTTCTCGTGGGACGGCTCATGTTTATGCTTGCACAGCAGTTTTAAATACTCGTGTATGTAATCAAACAGCTACCAGTAAATCAGCGAGACAATGAATCACAAACTGGCAGCCACGTAGTCTGAAGTAGTACCGAGAGTGAATGGGTCTTGACAGTGTCTTTGTTTCGTTGATTTCTTTCAGACATGAAATAACTAGCTGTTGTAATAAGATTTCCATCAGTGCGTCGGTCGGCTCGTTGTGCATCAATAGCTGTCACATTTTGACAATAGATGTGATCGACAATTGTATGCACATTATTAACGTATCTTCGAATTGTTAGAGTTGAAAATATGGAGGATTAATCGAGAACCAATAGCCCCGGTTTGGCGACACTACTTAAGTAGGTGCTCAGCTGTGGTGCATGTTCAGGATTTCTTGTTGTCCGGTTTATGTTATAATGATGCCATGGTTACTTTAATTATGAAGGGAATACATTTGAGCATTTAAGTGCACTCAATTAATTGTGAGAAACTAAGGAAACGAAAAGTCTTGTTAAGAATTTTGTATGAATTTTAAACAATACTTTTGATTAACAATAACATGCCTGCACGTCTTTATTTGGTTTTATTCATCCCCCCCCCCCATATAGATTTACCTACATGTAGTTATTCTATACCAAAGTATTGTGATGACCCTGGAGTCAAAATTGATTAAACCCAACCTATGTTTTGTTTTACATAAACATAACGAGCGACACATCTGAAAAGCCACAAGAGCTGGAGCTTAACTCTTAAATCCTTTGTTGACCATAAAACCCTATGAGACAATTATTTTTTAAATACATGTACCAACATCAACGAGATTTGGTTTGATAATAAGAGAGGTATTGTGGGGAAAAGAGCTGTATATCCCTCCTCCTCGGTGTGATAGTTAATGTTACAATTGTTGTATAATTGATGACCCTGTGATCAGATTTGGTTAAATCCTATTTTGTCTGAGATATATAAAGTGAACATTTCGAAAGTCATGTTCATAATAAGCTGAAGCTACATATGTGGTCACTAGCATTGTCTTGTGTCCCTTTAATGAATACATACACACTATGACTCTGAGGTACGTTCATATATAGGATAACAGTAGTAAGATTCAGGTCGTCTTGTTTATAGGCTTAGCAAAGATTTTGTTATTGAAAAGTCATCCCTATTGAAAATGTCTACCCCCTACCCGATTACTATCTTTTTGCCAGGCACCGGTCAGACAGGCTTTCGGTGTCATTATTTAACTAGCTGGCGGCTAACCAACCGTCCATATCATAACTGACCCCATTGTCGCAACTCTGATTCGAACCTTTGACCTCCCGCTCCCGAAGAGGGTACCTTAATCGCAAGGCTATCAGGAGCAATATCAATAACAATTTAAAAAGCTTCAGCCTCATATTTCTTGTAGCGATTCATCAGTAATTTCAATGTGACATACTTATCTAAGTATGAAATTCTGAAGAATACCATCTCGTAAAAAGCGAGAAAACCAACATTATGTAATGTATCGACCCGGATAAGAATAAGCATGCCGCACATACCTTTATCCCGCCTGTGACGGAATGTGTCGGCCCGGATTAGGTTGTGCGGACTGCGCAGGCTGATCTGAGTCGATACTTTACGCAGAGTCCACAATTTTGGTTTTCTCGCGAGACGGCTCAAATGTATAAGGATTGTGTTTCCTATTTGGAATACTTAGTTTCAGATAATATACAACGATTAATGTACCTAACATATGAGACGTTCGCGCCTTCTAATATTGACAGAGTTTACATTTCCCTACCTTATCATTAAGCCATAATTGGTCCATATGACAATATTTAAAACATGAATAATTGACGTCTTACACGTAGTCATTTTCAAAGGGGAAGATAGGGAAGATAATAATTTAACATTTTTCATAAATATTCCAACCCTAAAATGTATCATTTTGTGTTGGTATTGTCATTAGTTTAGTTATAAATCGTTGTCATAGAAACGATTTGAGGCATAGACGAGCCACATTGTAATCTTACAAGAAACAATTGAAAAATAGCTGTAAAATAAAATTATATCACAAAGTAGAGACAAATAAAAATGATCTTTTGAAATGATAATTCAGTGGTGTTAGCATGACACTAGCAATGTATTCATACGATTTGTGCATGAATGGAGGAGAGAACTCAGTGGAAAACAATTGTCACTTGCAAGAGATATGATACGCAATTCGGTGAACAGTGCTTATTGAATGTCTTTTAGCAATGGCTACTAGGTTTTTTAATATAACTGTTAATAAAAACACTGCCGTGGCACGCCTCCTTGGTACTTAGATTTTTAATCTCACAGATCTTTTTTATTTTTGAACAAATAATTAAAATATTTGTCATGTATGTAAGATAAATGTGGCCTTTGATAAAATAAGGTTTATTTTCTTCACGTTTGATCTGTGGCGAAATGATAATAAAAGTCCTATTACTTCTGGATCATCGATCGAATAAGCATGAATTTCAAGCGAAATGCAGCATTTTCTTTTAAAAGGAAAAACACAGTAACTGCTCTACTTTATATAATTATTCAAAAACATCAGGATTTTAATATTAAATTATCTTAAAAAATAGGGTCCAATAGCTGGAAACCTTTAAGTACATTTTATCTTACTGACATGAGCGTATATTGTGTAAATATTATGTCACGTAGCCTTGAATTTTGAAGAAAGGACAGAAACTTGAATTCTAGTCCTAGAAGTTCATCAAATGTTCAGAAACGTCAGTTCTATCAGAGACATGAATATAATATCATATTAACAAATGTTCTATGGGCTGGAAAAGCAACACCCACGTATATCGATTCAGCTCGGTATTTCAATAATAATGTCTCAATTTTTTATCAATTTATTTTGTTTACAGACTCCATGAAAGTGCCATGACCTTGTCATGTTTACAAAAGAAAACGTTCAACGGAAACTATTCATTATTTCCTGCTAGGTTATCTAATTGTCACGATCATGATATCTGGTCGTAAATGGGCAACTTCCTGTTTTCTATTTCCGTACTGACCTATAGTAATCATTTCCCACATACTTTAAATCTGCAGCAGACTACTTTGAAAAAATATAGGCAAAATCACCAAAACATTGTAAATGAAGGGATAATTAATGTAAAAATATATAAACATTGTGGAAAAAGGAGAAATTGCTCATTTTGAGCAATTTCTCACAATCATTTCAAATGCCGTAGAGGCGTCATAAAGCGTCTGTGTGTGTGAAGGGTAACCATACTTCCATGTTTTAAGGCGAGGCAGGATGTGAAATTAATAAAACGTTTTTCTCATGCTGCAATGTCTGGGTTATTATACGTATTTGTCGTTGGAAAGGGTCCATGCAATTCATTCGTGTATTTTCTACAGTTACTTAGAGCTGGATCATGTCATTAACGCTTTCCCACATACGCTCCCCTTCTGACGCCTGTGCTAAAGACGACATTTGAAGACATTTTGGCAATAGGTCATTTCTCCTTTTGCCGAATTGTTTTTCAACGTTATTCAATAGTTGTTCTCTCGTGTTTAGACAGTTTTCATGTTGCCTAGATGTTTTCTAAGTTGTCTGCTTGCAGATTTGTTGTATGTGGGAAAGGGTTAACAAGGAAATGTAATTAATTACCACATAAAGGATTTAATGAAAGAAAGGACACTATATTAAAATGATTATGATTGTAAACAAAACTAGTGACTAGTATGCGAGTCAACTTCCATACAAAATAATGGCTTAAATACGCCTTTTACAAATTATGACCAAGAAATGGAAGACATTTCTCGAAGGCTGCAAATGAAATATAAATCCGTTTGTGACATTCTACCATGTGTCTTAATATGTACGCACTGACATTCAATTAACAATAAAATGTACATAATTATAATAGCGAATGATTATTATTTAAATTCGGGTTTTAGATTGACAAACCGAGATTGCATTTCAGATTTCCATAGGAAAATTGCGTGTTAATTTTCAAACTGAAATTGAGTTGAAGATTTAGAAACGGAAATCATCCTATATGATATGTGGCTCACACCAGAATCCCCGGAGGCCATATGATACTGTTTATAAATAGCTGATCGTCCTTGGAATTTTCATACAATTATGAGCTTGACAATCAGAGGACTAGAAAAGAGGTAGCGAACTGGTATTTTATCAACAACATATTTCTTATTAATAAACACAGATTCTTTTCAGCAACCACAACATAGGGTGTGAGTGTCAAATTAGGACTTAATAACCTGAAAATGACCCTTATCTAGAGCTCTGTGCAGTGTATTGTTTGGGGGAAGTGAGACATTTTCGAAAATTAACCATTTGTCAATTTCACACAGAGAACATCGAAACAGATTTAGCCTTAGTCCTACTTAGATATTATTCAATAGAAACTATTTTCCCTGTATATTAAACAATGCCACGGGAATAGTAAATGCAATGGAATTGGCGTTTTGATAATGTGTCAGTCTGGCCAAGTAGAAAATCTCATACATCATAGATGAAATAAGTCATCAAAAAATAACGTCTTATGACACGTCCAATATGGTGGAGACTTCTGCCCATTTGGTCGAGCCTCGATAGTTTAGTCGATAACGACGAGGGCTAAATTTGTATCAATCCAGGGGTCATGAGTTCGAACCCCGGGACGGTTATTCATCATTTCCGATGATTAATAAGTCATATATTTATATTATCTTCCACCATTTGGCTAGATAGTATATGTGGGAATGTAGCCAGTTACATTGGAAGATTGTTGTGTTGCGCACTGGTGCGAGAAAACCAAGAAAAGTCACGTTCGGTAAGCTGATCGCCGTGATATACCTAAAAGCTGTTGTAAATGTGTTAAATTCCAATTAATGAATTTGTCCATATGGGAAAATCATGATATCCAGATGAGCTACTAAAGTATCATCAGAAGCATACCGATTATGCTTTTAGAGAACGAATCACGAGAGTTAATATAACACTATTTCTTCAGGGGGTATCTTTACTGTGTGGGCAGTAATATAACTGAGATGAATTCTTCGGTGTTGTGTTTCGGTTTATTATTCGCCTACTTTTAAGAAAATCTCGTAGCCTTAATATAGCTCTTTGAGTAGTTTAACCATAAATTGTTCGGTCGTTCATGTGTTTCGCGTCTATACTCCAACCATTCCCGTTATATAGTCAATTATGTACGATTATATACATCGAGTTGATTTGCCCCTGTGGCTGGGGTACGCTCAATAAGAATGGCATCCACAGTCTGACCATTGCTTGAACCGTAAGGGCCAGCGAAATGGATCTTAACGATTGGAGACAATGCAACTTTTGAGCATCAACGGGTTGGAAGGTATTGGTTTCATAACGGCGTAAAAACACAAAAGAAACAAATGAAAGAGCTGATCCTACTGTTGTAACGATTATCAAGAAAAACATGTGGTGTGACAAGCATAACTCCCTAATACTTCACTCTGTGAACATGTTTGGATCATTTGTTCTTACGAGATAAAGAACAAAAAGGGCGGGTAAGTTCCTTTACCTTTTTAATTTAAAGTTAAAATTAACTTCTCTGGATGCATTGTATCCTACTATAGTGTTAATCAAAATCAAAACTGTGTTTGCCTCATACATTGAGGATAAGAAATTTCTAATTCGAAGGGAAATGATGAATTGCGCTCATGAACACTGTCTAGATCAGTATGCGTATGCGTCTTTCTCTACGTGAATATGAGCATTGTGTCTCCGCAGAAAATATTGGACCTATTAATTTGGACGTAATTCGGCTTGCAGTTACAGCCATACGAGCAGCCGAAAACAAATATATATATATCAAATACAATACAATATGGTGTGATTGTAATATAAGAACTCCGGCTCACAATACATATAAATTACATACAAATCAATGTTTGAGAGCAACTCATAATATACAAAATGTTGACAACAATTCTTAACACGGACAATACATGTAGATATGTAAATAGTTATTAACCAAGTGTGATACATTGTGAAATATGTAAGTTTCATATATACGCCTTTATTGCATACTAATTAATGCAATTTGATATTTTCTAATTAATGATTTGTTCATTTGAAGTATTCTTATATATCAGTTAAAAGAAGATTTTTTCAAATACAAATGTAAGATATCTAGCCAGAATAAGAATTAAAGTTGTGTGCGTGTGTGTGTGTGTGTTGACACAGGGGATTCGTTGTTTGAAATATACCATGTCAATTATTAAGTTTAAAATTCCCGTCGTAAGATCTTTTATTGCAGTAATCTGCAAATCCCGCGAGAAGCTTATCCGTTACTTATTCGAAATAAATAGTTTGGTTTCAAGACAGCTTTCCAATCTTTTCTTCTCATCGGAGTCATTAGAATGTCCTTGAATGCTAGATCTTCAATAATCTACAATTAAAAGAAGTTTACGCTATCAATTAGAATGTCCCTGGTGTTGGTTGACGTACTCTTACAATATCAGTATCGAATATCTTCCAACTTCTCGTTTTATAGCAGCTCCCCATTTCTGTTCATTCATTTCCTATTTCTCGATTGGTGCACAGACGTCTGAATTTTCGTTTGTAAAAAAATGGAGAACAATAAACAACAACATAAGAGCGTGTTACTATAAATATTATCTCTATTATAAAAAAAAACCATAATTATCATCGTATATGAACATGCTAGATTTAGGATTTAACATAATGCTATGACGAAACGACTTTTCAAAATAATCAACTTAGACGCCTGTGAATGGTGTAGAAGAGCTAGTATCTCTGGAAAATGTAACCCTTTCCCTCCTACAGACATAATAATGTTAATGAATCTGCAGCCCGTGACTTTGAATAATATTATGACAAGAGGGGAAATTTACTATAATAATCAATATCTGCCTTTGTCACACTGTGTTTAACTATTGTTTACTTATTATACTTTCATTAGCAGAAATTTATTTTTATTTTTAAGCAAAGAAGCCAAGAGGATTTCGTCTTGTGTGAAAAACGGTTAAACCTTTCCAACATACAACCTTTTTCTATCAGACGAGTTTGATAACATATTATTTGCACAAATGTCGAAGGAGAGAGCTTCCTAAAAAGGTTAATGCTTTCTGCTCAATCCTGTTTATATTTATATGAAGTGTTATAAGATGTACATGTAAATGAGAATATAAATAAAATATTGTTTAAACCAAATGTCGAAATTGACTATAAATTTGAGTATGATTACTGAATAGAGTTGGAAACATTGTGGCAAAAAGGGAAATTGCTCGTTTTTCGCAATTGTTCATGCTGCCAATTTTGTTTTCAATAGTTGTCTGCTGCAGAGAGTTCAGAGCGCGTCTGTTTGTGGATATATGCGATGTACTTTGATATACAATGATCCTATCTTTTGTCATCGTAAATAATTCCTGTGAATCCAGAAAGGTTTGTATAACCATTCGTTATTCCTTCATGTCGGCACATGTCCTACGGGGACGATTTGGTGACTGTAAATAAACACTCGGAGATATTTACCCATAAATGATTCAGAAGTTTATATCTAGTGCCAGACAAAACAGCAAAGTAAATTACTCACAATGGTGTCTTAGGGAAGACGATTTTTTAATCATCTGTGAGACAGAATGGAAGTACTAGAAGGGCTGTCTGCTTGCTTTTAATGGCAAACGATATCAACCTCTGTGGAAGTCATGCCTCTATATATATAGTGGAACATGGTTTAAAGGTTTTGTTTGCATTTGCGTGAATATATCAGTTTTTGCATAAGGCAATGTTGTATCTGTTACTACAATTACAATGTAATTTGAAAACAATAATAAAGTAATCATTTATAAAGGCTGCTTTTATTAATTCAAATGCAGCGAGGAATTATACAAATATTCAAATGCCAAGAACATTAAATACTTGTTGACTGAGCTGACCTCAATATCCAAAAAAATATGATTTCATTAATTTATCTCCCCTGATTATATTGGAGAGATACACACCAGCATCGCTTGTCTGCAAGGCTTGGCGACGGCTAGGGATATGTTTATGGCCGTCACAGTTTGTATTAATTGGTCATAACTCTGTTTGGCGGCTTTACTTCAAAGTTGCAAGGCGTATACCTAGTGAGCAAGGGAATTGACCAATACAAGGGGCATAACTTTGATATGTAAATGGTATGTGCTCTATAGGTGTTTAGTGTGCAAGAACCATAACTCTGGCGCACCTATTCTTTAGCTATCTCCTGTTTCTGGATTGACCATTTACTCCCACATTTACCTTTGTACCATCTTAAAATTGGTTTGTAAAGGTCACAATACACCAAATTAATTCCTTCTTTGTTTCCATGTAAATCAACCAGTTTGCATTATTCAATAAAGAACTCACCGGCGAAAACGGTAACCGTCATTTTGGACGAAATAGGGCTGGGAAGAAACTTGCTTACCACGTTTCCTACTTTCACTATCAAACAAGGTCAAACTACTAAAGAAGATCAAATCAATCATTTCCAGTGAATTGTTTTATAGTTATCTTCCTTTTGTGAAACCAATTTTAAAAAATCGCAAAATTACGTCACCTACAAATTTTAACTATGTTTAAATGAACGCGAGTTGTTCCTCATGAGTACCCAGAATCATTTACCTAGAAATTATTTTGAAGTCCGCGTCTCCTGTTGTTAGAACAAGCGGAAGTTAAGAGTATGTTTAGATATTTTTAACACAGGAAATGTTTTAATCAGTGTTACGATAAGGCGAGACCACTTGAATCGTTGATGTCGTCCTTTGTGTATAAACAAGCTTTCAAAACTATTAAGCATAGCACAAAAGGCACACAGGAGCTTTAAAGATTCTCACTTCTTAAATATGCTGTTTGTTTGTTTGCAATTTTGTTTATTTTATTTATTTCATTTTATCTATATTCTTTTTGGGGTGGGGCAGGGGGATGGGGCGTCTATTTCGTTTTCAATAGTGTTTTATTTATATCACGATGACAGAGCATTCATAAGTGATACATGTGTGACAAAGAAGTATAAGGCTAGGAAATAATGCACCTATCCCAAGTGTTTTACCATTAGCTGAGCAAGTTGCGACCGAACCCAATTAATATACGCAGTAATTCACGGGCATATATACAATCAGAAGAACGTATACATACTTTGCCGTGAATATGTCCCAATGCTCATGGAATGCGCAAGTCGACATTACGCACTTTAGAAATAATATAGATTCATATGAGCATTACTCTTCGAACGTCAACCTAAGGACATGTGTGACAAGTACAGATTCTGATCAACCTAATCAACCAGTGCATCCACGCAGCTTAACCAGGATCTAGACTGTTTGCACATCAGTTATCGAATGTTTCGAGACACGTCTGAAAGACAGTTTCCACTTGAATCCTTTATCATTGATAAACAAACAGATGTTTAATACAATAACAACACTGTCAGTAAGGTTGGTTTCCATCGAGCGTGTATGCGCTCCAAGTTAATAAGACAAAAACTGAGTAAACAAAGACATCATCTTCCTTGCCTCCGTAGCACTAATGCTACATGTAGACCCCTCAAGTCCAATACATTTATCTTTTATTCCCTAATGTCATGTTTATTGTAGGTTATAATTTCAGATTTACAGGTGTAACTCTTTCCCACATGCAAAGAAATAATATGCAGCAGACGCCGTTGAAAACATCAGGGGGAAATATGGAAAACATCTAGGGAAAATATGGAAAACATCTGGGGGAAATATGGAAAACATCTAGGGAAAATATGGCAAACATCTGGGGGGAAATATGGAAAACATCTGGGGGAAATATGGAAAAGATCTAGGGAAAATATGAAAAACATATGGGCGAAATATGGAAAACATGTGGGAAATGGATGTTAAACCATCTCATCGGGCGATGAACGTAGCTGTCAACAATGTATGTTTACTGTAACAAGAACACTTTATGTTGTTTCAGGCACGTAGGCCGCCATGTAGTAGCTTCAGGAAAATTGAATTCAGCCACCTCGTATTAAGTAATGTCTTTATATTGCAGTTATTTACTTGTATAGGAAATATTACACATAATCTGTGATAAAGTCGCGAAAATGCATCATACGCATGAAAAGTTTATATTTCCGTACCATTTTTTATCTCAGTAATTCAAGTTTAAAGCTCATCTATTCAGTGCATATTCCCTATTCAAGACCTCGCATCTGTTGCATTGAAACACACATAAATGAAAATATTATGTATAGTTGTTATTGTTTAAATCGAAGGATTGAACCAGTTGCAAATCGATGGATTCAACCAGCTGCAAATCGATAACATTCCATATTTAACCAAGCTTTTTTCCATATGAAATATATCTTGGAGTATGGAGTGTGCTCTTACAGTGATAAAAGCGTTTAATTATTGGAGAAAATGTTATAAGCAGAGCTCTAGATAAGAATCATATATATCGTTCTTAAATTCTTATTTGACTCTCAAACCCTATGTTGTGTGTACTCAAAAGAGTCGTCCAGCGGAATACCAACAACATAGGGTTTGGTGGAAAAATGATAGAATATTGTCGCCAAAATTCAAGTTAACTGGCCCTTAGCAGAGCTCTAAATACGAATCATGTTTATCGTTCTTAAATTCTTATTTGACTCTCAAACCCTATGTTGTGGGTACTCAAAAGAATCGTCTCAGCGGAACGATTCTTTTGAAAACCAACAACATAGTGTTTGGTGGAAAAATGATAGAATATTGTCGCGGAAATACAGGTTTACTGTCCCTTACCAAGTCCTTGGGTAATAAGGAAATAACGTCATTATAGTCTTGCTGAGATGGTGACATGTCACGATCTTAACGTCTGACCGTAAATAGACATGATTCTATGCGTTAACCTTTTCCCCCTTGCAACAAATCTGCAGTTTCAAAAGTTGTCTGCTGCAGCGCCGTCAAAATGCGTGTGTATAAGGGATAGGGTTTATATTATTTAATTTATTTTAATCGTACTGTTGATTGAAAGTCAAATACACATATTTTAATCCACAGAAGAAATACAATATCACCGTTTTTGTTTCTTTCTGTATATACTATTTAAATATATATGTCTACCTTTTCGATGTGCTTGCCTTGTGTTTAAATGCCGCTTTCAACAACTTTTGAGGGAAAACTATTACTACCGTTTTTTGTATGACCCGACCGGGGGTCGAACTCGCGAACTCCCGCACCGACGTGGACGCTCTACCTCTACCCTACCTTTTCGAGAGCAGTTGTTCGAATGTTATAATCATTTGCCATTGTTTATTAATTTCACACAGTGGTTGACTGGAAAAAATATTATGTGTGTAACCCAGGTCCAGGGGATTTAAGAACAATACTTCTTGGTGGGCTGTATAATTTTACTGTCGTGGTTTATAATGTACACGTCGAGTCCCGGTAGCTCAATCGGTAACGACGCGGGCTGTCAATCCAGGGGTCGTGAGTTCGAATCCCGGCTCGGCCAACTTTCTTTCCGACGTTTGACAAAAGTCATTGCGACATGCGTCATTCGTCTTCTACCAATGGGCTCAGTCTATATGGAAAAGCAGCCAGTTGCTTGGGAAGATTGTTGTGTGGAGTACTGGTGTGAGAAAACCAGGAAACACATGAGTAGGTGAACTGGCCGCCGTGATATGACTGAGAAATTGTTAAAAAACGGCGTTAAACCCCAATCAATCAATCAATCAATCAATTAAAATGTACACATTGGAGTCAGTATAGTCGAGTTTGATAGAGTAATAGAGTATTGGAGAAAAGTAAAGCTCTCCACATATCCTTTCTCGGAATTAACATAAGAATATCCAAGTGTATGAAGGAGAGCGGGAAAAGAGGGATTGTTAGAGTGCATGCTGGGATATGTTAGGTGATATCTGCTCACTAATATTCACTGATTCTCACTGTAATAACACAAGCCCAGATAATTATGCATGAGCAGCGTACATGTAGGAAAATACCTTGGTTACATACTCCCCTGCAGAGTAAAATGGCTCCTGATATTTCGTCTTTCTTCCTTCTACAAAGACATTAGTTAACATGAAATACATGAAATACATGAATTACAAAAGCTACTTCCTTAACATGAAAATCTTGATTTACAAAACTACTTACTTTACATGAAAAACTTGATTTACAAAATCTACCTACTTTACATGAAAAACTTGATTAACAAAATCTAGTTAAAAAACATTCTAAACAAAATAAACGGTTTGCGAACAAGCCCGTTCTCCGAACCTGTCACGTACTAGCTATTGTGGATCGACGGACCGGTTTGGCTACAGGTAAAGAAATGTGTACAGTTTGTTGAAAGTATGTCCTTAAATAAGCATGTGTTTAAAAAATAGCTAAAACAAGGCAACTCACATCGTATATTGCGGAACCATTCTTGTTATCCTAAACATCTTGGTTCAGTATATAAACTGTCCATTGGGACGGATGGATGAATGAGTCGATTCCAATTATGTAATTTCCCTTGATACCTCACCAAGCTCCATATTATTATATGTAAATATAATCGGTACTACTAAATCAATGCATACATTTTGGACTTTTTCTAGTAGCATATGGTAATGGTCTATCACAATTAATGTAGTGAAGTAGTAGAAAATGGCTGTAGTCCTATGTAGAACTTCTTTTTCAAATTGATGTCAACTATGGTTTCAACGTATCGTCAATTGTTCACTACAAATTAGCTTGTGATATATATATAGTTATTCATCATGTATGCTACTTTGTTTTGATACTGGACTTATCTTCCGCATATAGTTTGTTATTAGCGGGTAAAATAACGAGGAATAAGATATCTCGAATAACACGTTCGATGGTGTATACGTCTTCTCAGTATATGAAATAAAATGGAAAAACAGTTTTTCTGTAACTGAATTTCCCATGATACACGACAGAATTATATAAGTGAAGACAGATTTCAGGGTAATAGCATCTCGTTGATTTCTCAAATTTCTGACTGTCACAGATCTTTAGTTTTTGCCGAATCATTATCAAACAGAATTGACGTCGTGTGTTTTTATTTCTGTCGTGTTTCCTGAATAATTTAAAAAAAAAACTATTCCGACTTCAAGAAAATAGCAATCACGGAAAGAAAATAACTTTTCACAGAAATAAATCTCAAAAGGATTGATTGATTGATTGGGGTTTAACGCCGTGTTTAACAATTTCTCATATCACGGCGGCCTGTTCACCTACTCATGTGTTTCCTGGTTTTCTCACACCAGTACTCCACACAATAATCTTCCCAAGCAGCTGGCTGCTTTTCCACATAGACTGAGCCCATTGGTGGAAGACAAATGACGCATGTCGCAATGACTTTTGTCAATCTTCGGAAAGGAAGTTGGCCGGGCCGGGAACTCACAACCCCTGGATTGACAACCCGCGTCGTTACCGACTGAGCTACCGGGACTCATAGAAAAAAGGAATGCATTCGTCTTAATTAGTCTTTATAGTTAATCTGTAACGAATGTAATCTTACAGAGTGATAATTAGCTGCCTTTGCGCATAACCATCAACCATTTCTGGTCACATATTATGGTTTAATTTGTATTCGTCCAGATTCGTTTGGATGTGTTCGATGGTATTTTACAATATTGAATAAAGTAAACCTACCTTTCGTTGTCTAGAAAACTGATATTGCACTCAAATGATTCATTATATTTTCCGGTTCCGGTTTGTGCTTAAGTGATTCTGGGAAAAGGCAAATATTTTGTGTTGCCACAGTTTAACCAATTTGATCCTAAATTGCGTCACTGATTTGGAGTTTACGACAAACGTGTATGTATACACCAGAGCATTTAAATATTGATGACTTCATCAGAACAGTCATAGGTTTGAGACTATTTTAGGAGCAACATGAATAGAATAAAGAACATATTTTAATAACTTATACAACATACGTGTATCGCGTCATACAAAATATATTTATTAATTAATGAAAGCAAATCACACGATTATAAAACAACATAAACTATTAGTTAGAATGCAAAAATAAATACCATATACTACATGTATACATGTAGAGGATATACAACATATTTTAAATTATGTAAGTAGGTCAATAAGCAAGCTCACGATTGGCCTTTGACACTGTGTGATTTACATATATCGGATACTGTAATCAAATACCTGAAGACTTCCTCTCATTCACAGATTAATTAGTTTACACAAGGAATGTTGTCGGGGGAGCCAGCCAATCAGATTTTTTGTGTGTAAATGACGTCAAAGTCTTCGCAGGAAATTGTATTGTTTTTTATGTCGGAAGCATTCGAAATTGTTCTGCTCGTCTCGATTTAATATACAGTCGACCCTGTGCTAAAGACCACCCTGGAATAGCAATTTCTTGTCTATAGTGACCATTCTTTTATTTTCCCTAATAATTGTTTTCTGTACATATGACCCTGAAAAAAGACCACCTGTGAACAAAGACCAGATTGTTCACTTCCCATAGGTGGTCTCCAAACACAGGTTTGACTGTAATCATGTTCCTGAGGACGTGGAATGGGACGAAATTGTTTGTTAAAATAAACGTGTCCCAGACTGATGTACATATATCTTCTGTATTGTACATTTGATAGGGCTGCAAATTGTTCCCGACTAATGATCACATGGTCAAGGTTTCTGCCTTACAATTTAAAACAATAATATGTCTCTGCATATAACATTGCGCGCAGTCGATGTCGACTGATAAAATCGACCGACAAGATTTTTATAAGTTTAGACAATGTTATATAGTCATTTGATTTTATCTGAGTTAACCCTTTCCCACATATAAACGCTTTTTCAGGTCTCTGCAGCAGACGACTTATGAAAACATTGTGGCAAAAGGAGAAAATGCTCAAAACGAGCAATTTCTCCTTTAGCTACAATGTTTTCAACTTTGTTTAGAAATTATACCTATATTTATAGAGATGTTTTATTATTTTGCGGAGACGTTTTAAAGTCGTCTGCTACAGATTTTGTGTATGGGGGAAAGAGTTACAGAAAAAACCATTCTTTGACTTTTGTGGCGAACAGTGCAGAACGAGATCGGACAGCACTGATGATTCTATGGGTATACACTGATCGCATCTACTTTACGGTTGGTTTTCACAGAGAACTGCTCGTTTAACGAGTCTTTCTTGAATAATGACGTATCACCATGGAAATCAAACACGATTTATTTTAGAAGACATATTTCAATTAAAGAGATGTATCTCCACTATCTTTTTATCAGGCAAAACGAAATTGAGAATTTCAGTCCATCAATACAACCAACAGATAAATAAAGAATTTCAGTCCATCAATACAACCAACAGATAAATAAATGGAAAATTTCAGTCCATCTATACAACCAACAGATAAATGAAGAATGTCAGTCCATCAATACAACCAGCAGATAAATGGAAAATGTCAGTCCTTCAATGCAACCAACAAATAAATGGAGAATTTCAGTCCATCAATACAACCAACAGATAAATGGAGAATTTCAGTCGATCAATACAACCAACAGATAAATGGAGCATTTCAGTAGATCAATACAACCAACAGATAAATGGAGAATTTCAGTCCATCAATACAACCAACAGATAAATGCGGAATTTCAGTCCATCAATACAACCAACAGTTAAAAGGAGAATGTCAGTCCATCAATACCAGCAACAGATAAATGGAGAATGTCAGGCCATCAATACAACCAACAGATAAATGGAGAATGTCAGTCCATCAATACAACCAACAGAAACATGGAGAATTTCAAGCCATCAATACAACCAATAGATAAATGGAGAATTTCAGTCCATCAATACAACCAACAGATAAATGCATATTATTTTTATTAAAGCAGAGACAATATTTGTGTACCTGATTAAAGAAACCAAAAAAGGAGAACAACAAGGTTAAGGTCAATGTCCCTGCATTGCATCTCATTGGTAAGGTTAATGGCTAACACTTTCCCTCATACGACAATTCTGCAGCAGACGGGTTTGAACATATTTAGCCAAAAAATAGAAAAATCTCTATAATTGAATGGATAACCTATGACTAAAAGGGGAAAACATTCTGGCAAAGGGAAAAATTGCTCGTTTTGAGCAATTTCTTTTTTTTGTCACTATGTTTTCAAAAAGCCGTCTGCGGCAGAAGCGTCAGAAAACGACTATATGAGGGAAAGAGTTAACAATAGCTGAGAGCAGACTGATCTACTATTGTGATGGTTCGGTTAATGGAACATCCTGTGTCAACAATTATTAATTAAGCCGTGGCAGAGAAAATCAACACCTTACCTGTTGGAGACTGATATCTAGGACAATCTTTGTGAAGTAACAACATTGTAGCTCTAGATAAAGGGTTTTGTATGTTATTAATCTTTATTTCAGCCTCTAACCCTTTATTGTGGGTACTCACTTTTGATTAATGCAACTATCAATATTTTGCCCCAGGGGGGAGGGGGCGGCGGGCATACACGGGACTTTAGACAGAAGACGATTCCCGACAGGCGGGAATTTGACACGCCGAATGATTCCGGGTCCTGGGAAATAGACATTGGCCGGATTTTACATCCCGGTACCCGGAGTACACAAAGCATCTCCCACTATGGGGATTTAGACAAAATTATTGGCTCTAGTGTGGGGAAATCGACCCCAAAAAGGAAAACTTGCCTAATTCCTCTTGGTCTACCCGCCCCCTCCGCCCAGGGTCTGCCCGCCCCCCCCCCCCCCTCTAATTCTATATGAGACGATTATTTTGTGTAACCACATTATGGGGTTTGGTTAGATAGTATCGATTGATTGATTGGGGTTTAACGCCGTTTTTAACAATTTCTCAGTTATATCACGGCGACCAGTTCACCTACTCATGTGTTTCCTGGTTTTCTCACACCAGTACTCAACACAACAATCTTTCCAAGCAACTGGATGATTTTCCACATAGACTTAGCCCATTGGTGGAAGACGAATGACGCATGTCGCATTGACTTTTGTCAATCGTCGGAAATTGGCCGAGCCGGGATTCGAACACACAACCCAACCCCTGGATTGACAGCCCGCGTCGCTAGCGACTAAGCTGCCGGGATGGTAAGATAGTAAGAGAAATATTGTGGGGTGAGAATAGCTGCAAACCCCTCCTACCTCTATACAATTATTGACCATCTGATCGCGGTCTTTCTTGCACGCTATCTACACATGTAGATATCCGGTTGTTCCGAAAGACTCCCGGTTTCATTATTCACAGATTATTCTTAACCCTTTCCCTCATATAGACGCTTTCTGACGCCTCTGCAGCAGACGACTTTTTGAAAACATAGTGACAAAAGAAGAAATTGCACAAAACGTGCAATTTCTCCTTTTGCCACAATGTTTTCCACTTTTTGTCATAGGTTATCCATTCAATTATGGAGATTTTCTATGTTTGACAAAATACGTTCAAAGTCGTCTGCTGCGGAATTGTCGTATGAGGGAAAGGGTTAAAACATTCTTATTCTAAAAAAGGAGAACATTTCCAATTTCAAAGTTACTCAATCAGAAGTAAGTGTTTTTCTTCTCATTAATTTAGAATGAGAAGAAAGGTGATATTTATATTGATCGGGGAATGGTTATAACCAAATCATATTCATTATCCATTACCCGCATGCAACATATCTGAGGGAGTCGAAAATGTGGAAAAATCTCTATAAATGAGTCGTTTAGTTATTAATTTTAAAGCGACTGAAATCCAGATGGCGCGAAAAAAAAAATCGAATTCACCCTAAATGTTATTCTTTATGTTATCCAAGTAAAACCAGGGTTAGAAAATGTATCGTTTTTTATCAATAAAGTGAACTTGAGTCGTTTTCAATTGTCCCGATGAAGGGGTTTCCTATTTAAAAATACTTACCCCGTTACTGACAGGGTAGAATTTGGGATTGAAAAAGTATCGAAAACAAGAAAATCTCACCGATTATGTAATATGTCAGTTATCATATTTTAATGCCCCAAATACAAAAATAACACTTATTTTCTTAAAATTGGAAATTTTATTTTTGTTCGACAGTTGGGTATCTGGAGTTCAGTCGCTTTAAAAAGAGTTAACAAAAATGGTAGAAGCGAGAAATTTATCTTTTTAGAGCATTTTCTCTTTGTGCTACAATTTCTTTTAAATGTTGACTGTTGCAGAAGCATAAAAAAAATCGTCTGTAAGTGGTAAATGTGTGACTTTGAACGGTAATTGTCCCAGTATAATCTGTCTATCTATTCCGATATATTTTCTGAGTAAACAGGCAGTTTAGGCTATCTAACGTTTTTGTCAACTGTAACCGAAAAATGATGACCCTAGCAAGAGTGTGGCTAGAACTACTTTTTCTGAACTTTCGCTGTTCTCTTTTTTTATACGAAAATGTGTGTTAGACATGGCCCGGTATATAAGTATATTTTGTATTCCCTTTATAGTACCGCAGTCGTTCATTAGCTAACTCTACTTGTATGTATTGTTTGGGACATATTGGGTAAATGACGTCACGATTCTTTTCAAAAAGTCTCGAGACATTGCGATATGTAAACAATGGCCGCGCTCATGCTGCGCACCGATCAGCACAAATAGTCATCTTTAAATAGAAATATCTTCATTATTTGTTGTATGTTAATGAAATGCATAGTAAATAAATGTTCATTAAGTCAATATTTTTCAATTCAAAGCGAGTTTTTTTCAGCCGAGCGTATTCCTTTAATTAATTTCCACACGGCTGCTGGCGAAAGCCGTAAGAGATTAATTACAGATATGATTATAGGAAGAAAAATAATCTCATATTGTATAATAAAACGTTGTCATTGATTATGAATATCTGTTTCTGCTCTGACTTTCATATGAGCACGTATTGCTTTTAATACTTTTAAGCACCAATCCACATATGAACCGTCCCGCGAGAAAACCAACAGTATGACATCTGCGTAATGTATCGACCCAGATCAGCCTGCGCAGTCCGCGCAGACTGATCTGTGCCGATACATTCCGTCACAGGGGGATAGAGTTATCATTCCTGAAACAGAAAATCAACAGGAGGCGAAAAGTGTGTATCCAGGTAAGCCTGTACGGCATGCTTTGGCTGATCCTGGTCGATACTTTACGTAGTGTCCACACTGTTGGTTTTTCTCGCTGGACGGCTCATATATATTCTATAAAATGCTTGACAAACGTCATTGTCATTAGCGTCCTTCTTCTCCAACCAATGGTCTGGCATTCTATGTTGGAAGGTAGCCAGCTGTCTGAATAGAATAGTGTGTGAGAGAGAGCAATGAAACACACGGTAAGATAAACTTAACGCCTTGATAGAACTTATAATTTGTTGAAAACGGTGTCCATCTCAAATTGATCAGTATAAAAGATTCTGATGACATGGTTGGGTTGAAGCCTAAATTGCGATCTCTATGCTGCCTATTGTAATTGTGATAAATAATGTTCCCTGTTTTGCACACTTGCAACAACTGGTGTTTTATATTGGTGGGTTTTTTTTTGTCTGTATAGTGTTTAACGCTCGACAACTGTCGAGATAAGGTTCATGTCGGATTTTTTGTCATGACGCTGGCTAGCTGTAAGTGTCTATTCTAAATATATTCTAAGTGCACCATCAGGACGCCCCTTCCTACAAACTGCACGACATTTACAGTGATGTGTATGCCGGCCTGTTATTTGCCAGAGAGAATATTATTCGGCTACTGTGTCGGTCTAATTGCTGTTTGACCTTTCGGGCTTATTTGTTTGCTATAAATACCGTGTCCTAGGTTGTGAGAACTTGTGGCCAGACCCTTTGCCTTTAATAGTATATGATATACCTATACAATGTATAATGTTAAATAATTTTATATGGCAATAAAATATGTATAAACTAATAGATACCTCTGTCTATGTTTTGTGAAATGGTGGTTTCTTACTCTACTCAGGGACGCAGATAAGAGGGATTAGCAACTCCACCTGTACACCTGTTATCTGTTTAAAAAATCACATTGAGAAATAAAATATTTAGCACATACACAAAACATACATATTCTGAAAGCTTAACATTTTAACTAAATTGAAATAAGTGTAGAGTTTCACTAGACGTTATTGTCTAAGTCGACACTGTTTGAGAAGGTAGGTGTAATGCCCTTTTTTCTAAATCGGAGAATATTCTAAAATATACAACTACATGTACACTTAATATTTATTTAGACACAACACCCTCTACTGGACTGGGCAACATCGAATCTCAACAATGACCACCGCAATTAGGGATCGAACCCGAGACGCCCGATTTTAAATCCCCGACGGTGACCACCCGGCCATGGCGGATCCCGTATTGGTTCAATCTCCTATCGCAGAGTTGTCGTTCCTTACACTCACCATACATGTAAATGTAATAAACCGATAGTGTAAGAGAGTGGTATTGTTATGTAGCTCGAGACTTATCGTCACCGTACTTACATTCTCTATATTTATTCAGACTGAACGCATTATTACGAGTAATTATAACCGCATGGTTAGGTTAAAACCTGTTTTACCCTATCACCGATATACATAATATTGTTTGGTGTTTTACGACGCTATAACAATATTTCAGATAAACCCCGGCGTTTCCCGGGTAAGTTTCCGGTACACTACTGGTCCCTTTATCCTGATAGAAGCCAGTCAGTCTTTATGCCAACCACGCAACCCTGAGCGCCAAGGAAGGCAGCCATTATCACCCTTGTTAAAGTCTTTGGTATGATCCGGTCGGATATCGAATTCGCGACTTCCCGCACACGTGGCGGACTCTCTACCACTACACCACCGAGGTGGACGCTCTACCACTACACCACCGAGGCGGACGCTCTACCACTACACCACCGAGGTGGACGCTCTACCACAACACCACCGAGGCGGATGCTCTACCACTACACCACCGAGGTGGACGCTTTACCACTACACCACCGAGGCGGACGCTCTACCACTACACCACCGAGGCGGACGCTCTACCACTACACCACCGAGGTGGACGCTCTACCACTACACCACCGAGGTGGACGCTCTACCACTACACCACCGAGGCGGACGCTCTACTACTACACGACCGAGGCGGACGCTCTACCACTACACCACCGAGGCGGACGCTCTAACACTACACCACCGAGGTGGACGCTCTACCACTACACCACCGAGGTGGACACTCTACCACTACACCACCGAGGTGGACGCTCTACAACTACACCAGCGAGGTGGACGGTCTACCACTACACCACCGAGGCGGACGCTCTACCACTACACCACCGATGCGGACGCTCTACCACTACACTCCGAGGCGAATGCTCTACCACTACACCACCGAGGTTGACGCTCTACCACTACACCACCGATGTGGACGCTCTACCACTACACCACCGAGGTGGACGCTCTACTACTACACCACCGAGGTGGACGGTCTACCACTACACCACCGAGGTGGAAGCTCTACCACTACACCACCGAGTTGGACGCGCTACCACTACACCATATAGGTGGACGCTCTACCACTACACCACCGATGTGGACGCGCTACCACTACACCACCGAGGTGGACGCTATACCACTACACCACCGAGGTGGACGCTCTACCACTACACCATATAGGTGGACGCTCTACCACTACACCACCGATGTGGACGCGCTACCACTACACCACCGAGGTGGACGCTATACCACTACACCACCGAGGTGGACGCTCTACCACTACACCACCGAGGTGGACGCTCTACTACACCACCACCGAGGTGGACGCTCTACCACTACACCACCGAGGTGGACGCTCTACCACTACACAACCGAGGCGGATGCTCTACCACTACACCACCTAGGTGGACGCGCTACCACTACACCACCGAGGCGAATGCTCTACTACTATACACACCACCGAGGTGGACGCTCTACCACTACACCACCGAGGTGGACGCTCTACCACTACACCACCGAGGCGGATGCTCTACCACTACACCACCGAGGTGGACGCTCTACCACTACACCACCGAGGCGGATGCTCTACCACTACACCACCGAGGTGGACGCGCTACCACTACACTACCGAGGTGGACGCGCTACCACTACACCACCGAGGTGGACGCGCTACCACTACACCACCGAGGTGGACGCTGTACCACTTCACCACCGAGGTGGACGCTCTACCACTACACTACCGAGGTGGACGCGCTACCACTACACCACCGAGGTGGACGCGCTACCACTACACCACCGAGGTGGACGCTGTACCACTTCACCACCGAGGTGGACGCTCTACCACTTCACCACCGAGGTGGACGCTCTACCACTACACCACCGAGGAGGACGCTGTACCACTACACCACCGAGGTGGACGCTCTACCACTACACTACCGAGGCGGATGCTCTACCACTACACCACGGAGGTGGACGCTCTACCACTACACCACCGAGGTGGACGCTCTACCACTACACCACCGAGGTGGACGCTCTACCACTACACCACCGAGGCGGACACTCTACCACTACACCACCGAGGTGGACGCTCTACCACTACACTACCGAGGTGGATGCTCTACCACTACACCACCGAGTTGGACGCGCTACCACTACACCACCGAGGTGGACGCTCTACCACTACACCACCGTGGTGGACGCTCTACCACTACACCACCGAGGTGGACGCTCTACCACTACACTACCGAGGTGGACGCTCTACCACTACACCACCGAGGTGGACGCTCTACCACTACACCACCGAGGTGGACGCTCTACCACTACACCACCGAGGTGGACGCTCTACCACTACACCACCGAGGTGGACGCTCTACCACTACACCACCGAGGTGGACGCTCTACCACTACACCACCGAGGTGGACGCTCTACCACTACACTACCGAGGTGGACGCTCTACCACTACACTACCGAGGTGGATGCTCTACCACTACACCACCGAGGTGGACGCTCTACCACTACAATATCCGAGGCGGTTACCTATATATGTAGAGAGAGAGAGCCATGTCTAGTCCCTCCCAGTTTGTCAAACATTCAGGACAGTAAGTAATAAGACTTGTACCAGAGACATATAACTTAATATGTCTCTGATTGTACTAACTTAACGAAGACGCTATCTAACGCCATTGCAGCAGACGACTTTTGAACACATTGTGATAAAAACAAAATAGAATGGTTGAATATTGAGCCCTTTCTCCTTTTGCCACAAAGTTTTCAACTCCTTTCAGTAATTTATCTTTCCTTTTTGGAGCTTTTCCATATGATTGCCACGCTGTTTTTCAAAGTCGTCTGCTGCAGAAAGGGTTAAGTGCTTTCATACGATTACTGGGATCATATTCCAACGTTAACGATTAGTCAACAAGTGATTAGTTTCCAACGGCACTCAATAAGTGTTCACGCTATAAGAATGGTCATTAATTAACCGTTTCCCACCTGCAGACGCAATTTGACGCAATAGCAGCAGACGACTTTTGCAAACAATGTGGCCAAAAGTTAAATTGCTCATGATGAGCAATTTCTCCTTTGGCCACAATGTTTTCAACTTTATTTAACAATCAAGCTATCTTTTATGGAGATTTTTCAGGTTTGTGTCACTATGTTTTAAAAGTCGTCTGCTGCAGATGTGTTGTATGAGGGAAAGGATCAATAAACTACCATATCCATTTTCAATGTTAAATTGATCAGCTATATATATTCGTTGAGGAAATTTAAAGAACTCTGGAATCAATTTTCAACGATATCACATTTAACTGTTAGGTCACCGTCCGGTAAACACAACACCCCTTTTGTAATAACCCGCCAAGTATCACATGAGTGTTTGATCACGTGACCCGACAAAATGGCGTTTATGTACAAGGTTTGATTTTCTTTGCGATATTATATTTAAGGATAAATAGATCAATTTAAGTTGTCACTTGACTTTATTAAAAGATATGGGTTTAAGTTTTAAATCACATTAAAATGAAACTTACAGAGATGTCAGGGGTGGTTCTAAATGTTCATGTTTTTCTTTGTTCGGAAAGGAGACGATCATGAACAAATCTTGAGAAAAGCAACATTTCTAATATTGAATAACGCAAAGCCTCATCACGAGCACAGCGTCTATAATTTGTCTAAGCTGTAGGTACTACCATGAATAAGGGGCAAATAAGGATTATGTTACAAGCTGTCGGAACTGGGACCGTTTTTGTACACTATCCCTACTTTATCTTTTGGTGCAAAGTCAAATCATCAACACTGAACACATGAACATACACTTAGTATGATTATTTAATGCAGCTGCATAAAAAACTTGACGCAAACTGATATTCGATCTTAATGCGCCTGTTTTGAGGTTTTGCATACATATTTTTTTCACATTTTGTTTGATGAACATGTACAGTGAACTCGTCAGTTCCGGGTCAGTAACCAAGTTAACGAAGCTTGTCTCTTTGAAAGGAAAGTTGAGAGAAACAAAACTACATAAAATGTTCAACAAATACTTCCTCCCCACCATGATATAAATTACAATTATTTAAATTTCTTAAAATGTTTCTTTAGTGTCTGCAATTGCAAGCTGTAAATTTAATTTGACAGTTTCGGGTCAAAATTGCCTTTTGCGAGTCACGTGACAAATGTTTATTTCTGTTATCAGGGGGAATTTCAAACAATGTTATATTCAACAAAGCAGCTGTTTTTTAACAACAAGATATTTATTTCACATTTTAACAAAATAATATGAAAAAGAAAGAACTAAAATATATAACTTGCAATTGCCAGGGTGATATATATACACTCCACCCTGCAATTACCTATTGCATAAATAACAGAACAGTTTCACTTTCACACACTTTCATGCACGAAAACTTGCATTTCAACCAACTAATAAGTCGTATTTGACAACAAATGTAAATTTTAATAACAAATGTTTAACATTGATTTATGACCATAAGCATAAGATTATTCTAACTAACTATTAAATTGATAATTTTGAGAAAGTACCTTTGGCTGACCCGAAAGTGATGTGTGTTAACTTAGGGTGAAATTAAAATGAGTCTGGTAGAGTGGTAGAGTACAGAAACACAACAAAACAGTGATATAGTGGGATATTTGACGACCAGACTCTACCAGACTCTGCTTGTTTGGCATAAAAAACTTTGACAAGTCAATCAAAATTATAAATCTTGTTCAGTGGTAAATAACCTACACATTTATGTTCAATGCATTACTAAAAAAATGGCTACAATCAGCAATTATCGCTGTGACAGGTAAACAAAAATATTGAGATTTTACTTTTGCGGGAATCAATGCAGTCAAACGTTTCGAGATTACGACATCCATTCTTAAAATGACAACATCCGATATTGAAATAAAACAAGCTAAGCTAATGGGAAATATGACTTGATAATCAAATTGTAAAAATACTGTATCATTCTCGAATTCTAAACATTTTTTCCAAATGTGACCAGGAATTGTCGATGACCCGGAACTGTCGAGTTCACTGTAAATTCTTTGAGATCTCATTTTGTAATGGGGCAAAGTGGAGAAATATCATCTCCAGCATATGGTTTTAAATATATGTCAAAAATAAAATATGGAAAATATTTGTAAATGAAAATATAACATTGAATAGAGTTGAAAACATTTTGAGCATTTTTTTTTATTTGCAATCATGTTTTCAAAATTTGTCTGCTGAAGATGCATCAAAACGCATCTGTATGTGGGAAAGGGTAAGTGGTCCACGTTTCTCGTTATAACTATGTATTGTATTACATGTAAGTCAAGGCAAGTTTGACTTTATGTCTTGATACAGACTATCAAGGATAAATTTGTCGAAATACATAACTTGTAGCCAACAATAAGATAAGATCTGTTGCATTTCGGTATAAATTTACCCATTCCCTCATAAAAAAATAACCTGCAACAAGCAGCTTTTAAAAAACTTAGGCAAAATATGAAAAAAACCTGTAAAGATGAAAGTAGGAATGGCATATTGAAAAGAGTTGAAGAATTGTGGCAAAAGAAAAAAAATCCCATTATGAACAATTTCACTTGCAACAATGTTTTTGAAAAGTAGTTCGACAACAAGGCTTCAAAATGCATATACATGATTGAAAGGTCAAGGATAAAAAAGACTTTTGATGCCTCTGCAAGCAGGCAGTAAAAAATTGAGGCATTTTTAGCTCGACTTTTGAAAAAACGAGAGCTATTGTCATGACCCTGGCAGCATCCGCGGCGTGGTCGTCCGGTTAAGGTTTTTTGTTGGCGGCGGCATGGTCGTCTGGTTAAGGTTTTTTATTCAGCTCAGCTCTTGTTTCAAATTTCTTATGAGAAAAAGGTCAAAATAAGCAACATTTTCTGTTCCCACATTATTTTCAACTAAATTTGTCAGAATGTTATTATTATGAGTTGAACCTTCTTTTCAATCCAGCATACGTTAAAAGTGAGTGCAGTTGTGTTGTTGTTCCTTGGCTATGTCTGGGGTCTTCAAAATGGTTTGGCCTTGACCCCACCTATGGGCTGGTTATCATGGGAACGGTACCGATGTAACATAGACTGTGTCAATTATCCAGATAGCTGTATAAGGTGAGTACTTCATATTTGAGCCACATACATATATGCACAAAGTTTCCAGCTGCCTAGATAATTGATTGGCGTTTAACACAGTTTTCAACAACATTTTTATTTTTATCATGGCAGCCAATTCCGTAGTTTTCAAAAACAATTCAGTCATATCATGGCGGCCAGTTCACCTACATGCGTGTTTCCTGGCTTTTTAATACCAGTGGTCCACACAACATACTTTCACAGCAACTGGCTGCTTTTCCACATACACCGCTAGCCCATTTGTGGAAGATGAATGACGCTTGCCACAGTGACTTTTGTGAAACTTCATAAAGAATGTTTGCAGAATTGGGGTTTGATCTCAAAACCCCTGGCGTTACGACTGAGCTACAGGTGCTTCACTCCAGAGGACTAGATAAAGAGGAGTAAACTGGTCTTTTCCCAATAACAATTTTCATGACGAGACTAAACCCTATGTAGTGTGTACTTAAAAGAAATGTCTCACTGAGACCATTCTTTTGAGTACCCATAACATCGGGTTTAACCCTTTCCCTCATGTAGATGCTTTCTGACGCCTCTGCAGCAGACGGCGTTTTGAAAACATAGTGACGAAAGAAGAAATTGCTCAAAACAAGCAATTTCTCCTTTTGCCACAATGTTTTCCACTTTTAGTCATAGGTTATCCATTCCATCATAAAGATTTTCCATTTTTTGATAAAATATGTTCAAAGTCGTCTGCTGCAGAATTGTCGTATGAGGGAAAGGGTGAAAGGTCATATAAGGTTTTGGGATGTGAAATTATCTTCTTATCTTGAGCTCAGTCTTGTAACCAGCGCAGTTCCAGATCAGCCTGTCTAATCGGGATCTTCCCTGTTTGCCAAGCTGTTATAAAGCCTTTGCAGAAATTGAATGTTTTGATTAAAAAACGACATAAACAACTTGAGATGTAACTTTATCATATTTGCAATCATTTTCAAAACTTCTAACACAAAAATTCAGATAAAAAATAGTTTTTTTACATCCCAAATTCTTTTTATGACCCTCAAAGCCTATGTTTATGGGACTCAAATAAAATCGTTCTGTGAGACGATTTGAGACAATTCTTTTTAGTTATTTTCAACATAGGGTTTAGTCGAGTCATATGAGAGATATTTTTGTGAAAAGATTTGTTTACTCGTCCTTATCTAGTCCTCCGAAGGTGCATTTTTGCTAGGTCTGGCCCATTTCATAAAAAGATGATATGAGGCACACCAAAAAAAAATCTCTATAGATTGAGTATTTTAAGTTTCAACTGCACATTGCTCATTAACCCTTTCACACATACAACAAATCTGCACGGACGACTTTAAACATATTTTGTCAAAAAATCAAAAAATCTCTATAATTGAATTGATAAACGAAGACTAAAAGTGGAAAAGAAAACATTGTGGCAAAAGGAGGAATTGCTCGTTTTGAGCAATTTCTTCTTTCGACGCCATTTCTTTTTAAAAAGCCGTCTGCTGCAGAGGTGTCAGAAAGTGTCTACATGAGGGAAAGGGTTGAGAGAAATTTCTTCCTTTACCACAATGCTGCAGATCTGTGCGTCATAATGATTCTGCAAGTGGGAAGAGGTTATTGATGGATAAGATAGATAATGAGCGCTATAAATACCTGTTCACTCCTCCTTATAAATCCCTTTCCCACATACAACAAATCTACAGCAGACGACTCTGAAAACATCTTGGCTAAAATATACAAAACCTGTTAACCCTTTCCTACTTATTGATGCATTTAGACGCATATAAACGTCAAGACGACTCTTGAAAACATTGAGGCAAAAGAAGAAATTGCTCATAATGAGCAATTTCTCCTTTTGCCACAATGTTTTCAACTCCATTTAATAATTATACTTTCGTTTATAGAGATTTTTCACGGTTTTAATACTCAGAAGATCTTAAAGACGTCTGCTGCAGATAAGTTGTATGTGGGCAAATGAAAGTTCAAAAAAGAATAGGGTTGAAAATTTATTATAAGCAATGTCTCCTTTTGTCAAAGTGTTCTGCTGCAGAGGTGTTTAAATATGCTTGTGTGAGGGAAAAGGTTATATACACCTTTGATTAAACCTATAGGATTTACTATTTAACCCTTTCCTATTTACATCTATGCTTTCTGATGCAGCTGCAGCAGATATCATTTGAAAACATTGTGGCAAAAGGAGAAATTGTCTAAAATTAGCATGTAATTTCGAAATTTGCGAAATGTTTTCAACTCTATTCTAAGATTGAATCCTAATCTGTAGTGGTTATTAATATTTTTCCTTAATTGTTTTCTAAGTCGTCTGCTTCAGATTTGTTGTATGGAGGAGAGGGTTAAAGAGCACATAGATAAGTGATGTTTTTCATGTTCTATATATAACACTTATTTAACCCTTTCCCTCATACGACAATTCTGCAGCAGACAACTTTGAACGTATTTTGTCAAAACATAGAGAATCTCCATAATCGAATGGATAACCTATGACAAAAAGTGGAAAACATTGTGGCAAAAGGATAAATTGCACGTTTTGTGCAATTTCTTCTTTTGTCACTATGTTTTAAAAAGCTGTCTGCTGCAGAGGCGTCAGAAAGGGTTAAGCCTCTATTCAAATGATGTGGGTACTCAAAAGAATTGTCTCAATGAGAAAATTCATTAGGATACCCACGTCATAGGCTAATAAGAGAAATATATTGTGGAGGGAAAAGCTGTGCGTACCCTTCCTTATAGGAATCTGCCATGGTCGAGTGGTTAGCATAGTGTATCTGGATTGATTGATTGATTGATTTAAGTTTAACGCTGTTTTTAACAATTTCTGTTATATCACGGCGGCCAGCTCACCTACTCATGCATTTCCTGGTTTTCTCACACCAGTTCTCCACACAACAATCTTCCCAAGCAACTGGCTGCTTTTCCACATAGACTTAGCCCATTGGTGGAAGACGAATGACACTTGTCGCATTGACTTTTGTCAATCGTCGGAAAGAAAGTTGGCTGAGCCGGGATTCATAATGTATCTGGAACTAGGCTTCCTGGGTTCAAACCCAGGGGACGATCATGATCGAGTGCATTTGGGCAAAGCACATTTGTTAGCCTACTACTGGTTTGTCTACTCAGGGAACATTGATAAGTGATCAATATGTTATTGTGATATAACTGGAATAATATTAAAAACAACTGTTTTTTTTTTTTTTTAAATTTGGACCTCTGTTTTTAAGTGAGAAACTGTATAAGAATATGGCTGACCTACTGGTGAGTGAAGGATACAAAGATGTTGGGTATGAGTATGTGAATATTGATGACTGTTGGATGGCCATGGAGAGAGATCCCAAAACAAACAACCTGATTCCAGATCCCGTAAGGTTTCCAAGTGGAATGAAAGCCCTTGCAGACTATGTGAGTAAATTATAGAGTATTAATGTTTGTTTAGTTGTAAGATCAATGATATTTTAACACTTTCCAACATATAGAAGCATTTTGACACATCTGCAGCTGACAACTTTTGAAAACACTGTGACAGAAGGAGAAATTGCTCATGATAGCAAGTTCTCCTTTACCTCAATGTTTTCAAGTCTATTTATTAATTAAACTACTATTTTAAGAGGTATTCCATATTTTTTACTAGATGTTTTCGTCTGCTGCAGACTCGTTGTTTGTGGGATGTGTTAACAGGATAAGCTTCAAAACTGAGGCTTTGAATATGTCAAATTGATGGCAACAAGTAAAATATCTCTTTTTGTGTTCACAAGTTGAAATAAACAGTATGTCCATCTAACATTTAAACAACAAACTGATCTGTTTTTAGCTCCACTGGCTGAAAGCCAGTCGAGCTTATGTCATGGCGAATTGTCCGTTGTGTGTGCATTAACTTTTTGCTTCAGACAACTTCTCCTCCCTAACCACTTGGCCTATTAGGATGAAACTTTCATAGGAAGCATCCTCTCAATGTCATCTCCTGAAGTCTTTCAAACTATAAGGATCCATGCAAAGTTCTGGTTTCCATGGTAACCTAAACAAAAAAATAGTGTCAAATTAAAAAATCTTCTCCTCCAAAAGTGTCTGGCTGATTTCCAAATAATTTTGTAGAAATGTTCCTTGGGTGACCCTCTATCAAATTCTTTTAAGCCAAGTTGATTGGATGAAAAACATGGCCGCCAGGGGGCGGGGCTATTTTGCATTATTTTGATAAGGCATTCAGTATCAAGATATATCGGGATACGCATTTTAGGAGTGATTTTGATCCATGTACTTGTTTCCATGCAACTAAAAAAAAAAGAATTCAGATATATGTAAACGGTTTATATTTTTCATAATGATAATGATAAAATACCGAAAATCAGGTTCAACTTTTTCTAAGAAAAAAGAGATCAAAAGGCAATTTGGGATTCAAGTTATATCGTATGTTTATATTTCGGATAAAGCAAAATTAATTTCAGCCAATCAAATCATTAAATGGACTTTGTTCAAACAAAAGCGTTCAGAATGAGCGTAGAAAGCAATCAAAACGTTAAAAAGCAATCACAATGATAAAAGCATTGGAACGCTTTAAGAATGGATTGGAACATGAGTGGAGCGGATCGGATCTGATTGGCTTGGAATGTGAATGCAAATTTGTCAATTTCATGATGTTCTTAACTGTACCTGTATACACATTCAAAATCCATGCGGAGAGACTCAAAAGAATCGTCTCATAGAGGTTCAAATAAAGATTTTAGAACATGAAAAACTACCCTCATGTAGAACCCTGACACTATTTTTGTTTGTGTCTATGTAGATCCATGCTAAAGGGCTTAAAATTGGTATTTATGCTGACTTTGGGAAAAAAACCTGTGGCGGCTATCCTGGAAGTGAATTCTTCCTCCAACAGGACGCCCAAACCTTTGCTGATTGGGGAATAGACATGGTCAAACTGGATGGATGCAATTCTGCCGTCGGGGATATGACTTACGGTAAGTGACTTACTCAATCTCATTAAAATCATCTCCTATTAACGCTACACATAGAATCTGAGGACAACCGATAGTGGGACACGTTCAGACGACCTTTCCGCCAGCCAATCAGAACCTTGCTTTCACGTTTTTGAAAGTGAAAGTAAAAGTCTATATTTACCAACAAAATCTATATTTAGCATGGGATCCCAATTTTTGCATAGTGATTTACACGCTTGTATAGTTCTTATGACGACCACATCATGGCTACAAATGCGGAAATGAGGCAAAACACCGATTCAGTCTTTCCCTGACCATACAGCATCGAAAAGTGTTCTTTGCTCTGGTTTTAAATGGTCTATTTTAAATTTGCTCACCTTCGTCAATTGACGCCATTTTGAAGGTTAAGCCAAACGTTTGTTGCAACGAGTCCTCTGATTGGTTCAAATAAAAATAGCTTGGTGGATCTAAAAATAGCGATATTGGAAATCCGATAAAACAAGAAGATGAATTCGAATGGATCGCCATCAGATCTTACATTTGGTCAGATCGTGTACTTAAGTCAGATTGGTGATTTACTATGTTGACATCTGCCGAGCCCCGGTAGCTCAGTCGGTAGCAACGCGGGCTGTCAATTCAGGGGTTGTGTTTGAATCGCAGCTAGGCCAACATTCTTTCTGACGTTTGACAAAAGTCACTGTGACAAGCATCATTCATCTTTCACCAATGGGCTAACAGTGGAAAAGCAACCAGTTCCTTGGAAAGTATTATGTGTGAAGTACTGGTGTGAGAAAGCTCTGAAACACATGGTTAGATGAACTGGCCACCGTGATATGACTGAATTTTTTTTTAATTTGGCATTAAACCCCAATCAGTCTACTACTAGTTGATAATGGCATTAAGCCCCAATCAATCAATTGATCAATCAATCAATTGATCAATCAATCAATCAATCAATGGTGACATTTGCAGAGGACTGGATAATATTTTCTCACCTATATTTCTCTTATGACTCAACCAAATCCTATGTTGTCTGTACTCAAAAGATTAATCTCACAGAGACGATTCTTTTGAGTACCTACAACAAAGGGTTTGAGTTTCAAACAACAGTTTTGGAATTTGTAATACTCATTTTATCTCGAGTCCTGCATCCGATCTTGCCCTTTCCCACTTGTTATACGCGTTCTGCAGCAGACGACTTTTGAAAACATTGCGACAAAAGGAGAAATTGCTCTGTACGAACAATTTCACCTCTTTGCCAAAAAGTTTTTTCAACTTTATTCAATAAATATACAAGTTTTCAAATATATAGATATTTTTCACTTTTTTTAACAACAACATGTTTTCAAAGTCGTCTGTTGCTGATTTGTAGTATGTGGAAAATCAGAATTTCACAAAATAGTTTATGATGAATTTGAGTCTGGTCTTGTTGCCTCCGCATACACTGTCTGACTAGCGTCTTCACTGTTTATATTTTATATACACTGAAACGCATTCTTGAGTTATCAACCTTTCTTGGCCAAGTGGTCAGCATCAGGCATTTAGAACCAGGCATACTGGGTTTTATGCAGACTTGCGGCGGTCATGGTGGAGTGCCCTTCTGCACGGCACTTTTCCTAGGCTAGTACTGGATATTTTTTCTCCGGGGATCAATGATAAGTGAAATGATGCTGTGATATAACTGGAATAATGTTGAAATGGCATAAAATCCCAATGAATCAAACAAAAGCATATTTTTTGGGTAAAATCCAGGAACAGTAACCCCACCAGTTTGACTCCAATTTAACATTAGATTTTGCCAAATTGAAGATCATGCACTAGAACCCCAAGTTGCCCCTTTCCCATATGCAGACATTTTCTGACACCTGTGCAGCAGAGGACTTTTGAAAACATTGTGGCAAAAAGATAAATTGCTCACAATGTTTTCTTCTTAACCCTTTCCCTCATATAGACGCCTCTGCAGCAGACGGCTATTTGAAAACATAGTGACAAAAGAAGAAATTGCACAAAACGTGCAATTTCTCCTTTTGCCACAATGTTTTCCACTTTTAGTCATAGGTTATCCATTCAATTATAGAGATGTTCTACCTTTTGACAAAATATGTTCAAAGTCGTCTGCTGCAGAATTTTCCTATGAGGGAAAGGGTTAATATTTTTTAGATATTTGCCCTATACAATTATATTTTGTGTGGAGATGTTTTTAGAGTTTTCTGCAAATTTATTGTTTAACCCTTTCCCTCATACGACAATTCTGCAGCAGACGACTTTGAATGTATTTTGTCAAAACATAGAAAATCTCCATAATTGAATGGATAACCTATGACAAAAAGTGGAAAACATTAAAGCGTCAGTTAATGTAGGCAAAGTTACAGAGCAGTACATAAATGGATTAAAAAACAAGCAGAATATGCTTATATTAATTCCTCTCCTTGATGGTTGCATTTACATATAAACATTTGTCAAAAGTAGTTAGTGTGGTGAAATTGGTCATCATAGCTTGAAATTACTGAAAGATTACTGAACAAAGTTGAAAACGATTTTGCTATCTTTTCAGGAGTTGTCTACTGCATATATGTATACAAATATGGGAAAGCGTTAGAAATTAATTTTTTAAAACTATTTACCGAGCTCTAGATAAGGGGCGTTTTACATGTTCTAAAATCTTTATTTGACCCTTGAACCCTATGTTGTGGGTACTCAAAAGTGAGACGATTCTTTTGAGTACCCACAACATAGGGTTTGCTTTAAAAAAAAAAAGAGAAATTGTGGGAAAATGAGCTGAATACCCCTCCTTATCTTGACCTTTGGATTTACTTTGCAGGCTATCCTGCCATGGAGTCTTTCCTCAACAGAACAGGCAGACCCATGCTGTACTCCTGTAGCTGGCCAGCTTATGGCGCCACTACCAACAAAATTGTGAGTCAGAGTTGGTAATAAAGACATTTAGCTGGACCTTTGATATACCCTTAATCTTATATAAGCAAATCTGAGCTATCTACATAAGAGAAGATATTGCTTTTAAAAAACCGAAATACAAAACAAATTTAATTGACAGCATTAATATGTTTGAGGTTTACACTTATAACAGAAAGAATATATATAGCCAAGCTTGGTTTCAAACTTTTGACCCCTGGATTAGTAGCCCTAGTTGTTAGTCACTAAGCTATCAGAGCGTGATTTGTGATTTAGTAGATGATTGACCTAGTAACTAAAAACTAAGATGTAAATAAAGTAGAATTTCCTGTTATTTCAGTATCAATATTGTCATGAAAGGTATGTTGGTAATTTAGAAAATTCAGAGAAATGAAATTATACAGCCTTAACCCTTTCCAACATGTGGAAGCTTTCTGACGCCTTAGCAGACAACTTTTTAAAACATTATGGCTATTAAGGAAATTGCTTATAATGATGAATTTCTCCTTTTGCCACAATGTTTTCAACTCTTTCCAATAACTACGCTGTCACTTTAAGAGGTTTTCGATATTTTTGCACAAAAGTTTTCAAAGTCGTCTGCAGATTTGCTTTATGTGGCAAAACCGAGCATTGTTAAGCCTTTCCCTCATATAAACCCTTTCTGACGCCTCTGCAGCAGACAGCTTTTTGAAAACATAGTGACAAAAGAAGAAATTGCTCAAAATTAGCAATTTCTCCTTTGGCCACAATGTTTTCCACTTTTAGTCATAGGTTATCCATTCAATTAAAGCGATTTTCCATTTGTTGACAAAATATGTTCAAAGTCGTCTGCTGCAGAATTGTCGTATGAGGGAAAGGGTTAAGACAGTCTGACTGATACATCTGGATAATAATGTTACACGTCAGTTAAATACCTTAAAAGGGAGGTAATCCCTACTAAAACAATGTATTTGTCCTCTTTTCTGTCATTGACTATTCCATTTTCTTTATATGTCTTGTTTTGTTTGTTTTGTTGTGTATGTTAAATTTACATCATGTCATGTGTTAAACTGTCATATAAATGTGTTTACATTGATGTTATTTAACTTTAAATGCCGAAAGAGATAAACTTGAAACTTTGATGAAATATTATAAATAATAGTCTGTTGCTGATTCAAAATGCTTCATTATGTAAGATCCCTTTCCCACAAGTAGACGATATTTCGAAACATGGTGACAAAAGGAGAAATTGCTCATAATGGGAATATCTCCATTTTCTGCAATGTTTGCAAATCTTCATATTTACTATGCTTTCCGTTTTGAAGGTATTTCAATATTTTTACCTAGATGTTTCCAAAAAGTTATCTGCAGATTCGATTTATGTGATATTTTAGCCCGAATTCAACTGAACGCTTGCTTCATTTTATTTACAGCCTGACTATAAGAAGATAGCGAAATACTGTAATATTTGGCGTAACTATGGTGACATTGGCGACTCCTGGGATGATGTGAAGAGTATCATCAATTTTTATGGAAAAGATCAGGGAAATTTCAGCCGTGTTGCGGGACCTGGAAATTTTAATGACCCGGATATGGTGAGAATGCATCTTTTGTTTTCTTTCCTCGGTACCAAGTCTATTCTTACTAATATTGTTTGTATATATAGCCTGGGTACCGAGGATGTTGCTTTCTTTTTCAGCTCTAGATAAGTGATATTTTAGAATTCATATTTGCTATTCAAACCCTGTTTCTTTTGAGTGCCCACAACATAGGGTTTGTTGAGTGCTTAGAGATATATGGTGGATTGATTGCTTGATGGTTTGGTTTTTTTTTTTTAATGTCATGGCGAATTTTCCGTTGTGCATGAGTGTGTCCATTTTTTGCTTTAAACAACTTCTCCTCCCAAATACCCTTATTACACCAAAGCTACGTCCATGAAGACCTCGCTGTGTCCATGAAAAAAGGCCAGAATGCAGTGCGAACTCCTAGAACATACTGAGGACGCAGTGTGGACTTTCATTGACTTGGTATGGTTTCCATGATCTCCTGAGTCCGTGATCCTGCTGCGTAGACTTTGGACATGTTCAAAACCCGCGTACCGCGGACGTGGCACGAACAGGACACAGTTAGGACCTACTTAGGATGTACTAACAGCGCCATTGACATAGCAGAGAGGTTGTATTGACGGTTGGAGCATAGCTAAAACGCAGTGACAACTCCAGCCATGTCTACTGCGTGTTCAATAAAAACCTTATAGACGTAGTTACAAGGCGTCTCAATCTGCATGGACGTAGCGAGGACGTAGTGGGAAACAGACAGACAGACAGACAGACAGACAGACAGACAGACAGACAGACAGACAGACAGACAGACAGACAGACAGACAGACAGACAGACAGAGAGACAGAGAGAGAGAGAGAGAGAGAGAGAGAGAGAGAGAGAGAGAGAGAGAGAGACGGGCAAATAGAACTCAGTGGGTACTTCGCCAATGCAACATGAAGGTAGCAAGGACCGTGGCGGGGTCGTAGCATGGACGAGACAATTTCTTTGATTTTCTCGAAGACCACAGCATTGTCGCAGAGTCCTAGCATTTTTTTTAGAACTCCAAGGACGCAGTGGGAACTTCATTAGGTGTGATGGGAGTATAACCACTTGGCGAATTAGGATAAAACTTCATTGGAAGCATCCTCTTCTAAATTTCTTTTTGGATCCATGCAAAATTCTGGTTTCCATGGCAACCAAAAGAAAAAGCTTTAAAACTGTTCTCCTCCAAAACTGTTTGGCCGATTTTCAAATTATTTTTGTAGAACTATTCCTTGGATGACCCTCTATCAGACTCCTTCAAGCCATGTTGATTGGTCAAAATAATTCAAATAATTTTGTAGAAATCTTCCTAGTAAAAAATCTTCTCCACCAAAAGCGTTGGGTTGATTTTCACATATTTTGTAGAAATGTTCCTCAGTTGACCAATCCGATTCCTGTAATCCATGTTGATTGGTTGAAAAACATTACTGCCAGGGGGCAGGGCTATTTTGCATTATATGGCTATAGTGAAAACTTAACAAATCTTTTACGACGAAAGTATCTAGCTGATTTTCAAATAATTTTGTAGACATACTCCTTGGGTGATACCATCAAGCCATGTTGATTTGTCTAAAAAAATGGCTGCCAGGGGGCTGTTAGCCTTATATTGGATTTAGTGAAAACTTTAAAAATCTACTCCTTCCAAACTATTTGGTCGATTTTCAAAGGTGTTCCCTGAGTAAGTTACTAGTACTTCTGGTCCATTTGTCAGTCAGTGGAAATGCTAATCCTGCAATCCTGAGTGCCATGGCAGGAGGGCAGCTGTTAATATTGTTTTTAATGTCTTTGGTATGACCCAGCAAGGGATTGAACCCTCGACCTCCCACACCGAGGCAAGATATGGAGAGAATATCTGTAAGACTGTATCTCTTGCTTTCTTTTAAAGCTCTTTGGTACTGTCACCTTGAGAATCATTAACCTCTTCCCACGTTTGACAACTCTGCAGCGGACAACTTTGAAAACATGCCCGAAAAAATTATGAAAGTCCCTTTAGATGAAAGTACAATAATTGAATAGAGATGAAATCATGGTGACACAAGGAAGAATTGCTTGTTTTGAGCAATTTCTTCTACTTTTTCGCCATGTTTTCGAAAAGCTGTCTGCGGCAGAGGCATCAGAAAACGTCTATATCAGGGAAAGTGTTAAGTCTCTGTGGACTGTGGATTTCTATAGATTTGCTATGTCATTATGTCATATATCATAAGTGGCGTACACAGCTTTTTTGCCAACCATTAATTACTCTCTTATTATACAACCAAACCCTGTGATGTGGGTACTCAAAATAATCATCCCATTTAGACAATTATTTTGAGTACCCACAACATAAGGTTAGATGGTCAAAAAAAGAATTTAGAATATGTAAAACTCCACTTTTCTAGAGCTCTGATTGATGATATTTAGAATAGGCAGTTAACCCTTTCCCTCATACGACAATTCTGCAGCAGACGACTTGGAACATATTTTGTCAAAATATAGAAAAATCTCTATAATTGAATGGATAACCTATGATTAAAAGTGGAAAACATTGTGGCCAAAGGTGAAATTGTTCATCATGAGCAATTTCACCTTTGGCTGCAATGTTTTCAAAAGTCGTCTGCTGCTATTGCGTTGAAATGCATCTACAGGTGGGAAAGGGTTAACCCTTTTCCTCATACAACAATTCTGCAGCAGACGACTTGGAACATATTTTGTCAAAATGTAGAAAAATCTCTATAATTGAATGGATAACCTATGACTAAAAGTGGAAAACATTGTGACAAAAGGAGAAATTGCACGTTTTGTGCAATTTCTTCTTTTGTTACTATATGTTTTCAAAAAGCCCTCATACGACAATTCTGCAGCAGACGACTTGGAACATATTTTGTCAAAATATAGAAAAATCTCTATAATTGAATGGATAACCTATGACTAAAAGTGGAAAACATTGTGACAAAAGGAGAAATTGCACGTTTTGTGCAATTTCTTCTTTTGTTACTATGTTTTCAAAAAGCCCTCATACGACAATTCTGCAGCAGACGACTTGGAACATATATTGTCAAAATGTAGAAAAATCTCTATAATTGAATGGATAACCTATGACTAAAAGTGGAAAACATTGTGACAAAAGGAGAAATTGCACGTTTTGTGCAATTTCTTCTTTTGTTACTATGTTTTCAAAAAGCCCTCATGCGACAATTCTGCAGCAGACGACTTTGAACGTATTTTGTCAAAACATAGAAAATCTCTATAATTGAATGGATAACCTATGACTAAAAGTGGAAAACATTGTGACAAAAGGAGAAATTGCACGTTTTGTGCAATTTCTTCTTTTGTTACTATGTTTTCAAAAAGCCCTCATACGACGACAAAACGTGCAATTTCTCCTTTTGCCACAATGTTTTCCACTTTTCGTCATAGGTTATCCATTCAATTATGGAGATTTTCTATGTTTAGACAAAATACGTTCAAAGTCATCTGCTGCAGAATTGCCGTATGAGGGAAAGGGTTAACTGCCTTCTACATTTAGAAGAACCATTGACAACTGGGTCGTACCAAAAACTGGTAGTAATGGCTGCACTCCTTTGCGTTCAGGGTTGCGACGTTAGCATAAAGACTGATTGGCTGATCAGGATAAATGGACATGTAGTACTGATAATTTACCTAGGAAATGCTGTTATATAATTGATAAAGTGACTTAAAACACAAAACAATCAAAACCATTGACGACAATTTTTTTTTGAATGGCGCTTAACAACACCAGAGCTCGAGATAAGGAGTATTATTCATGTTCTTCAATTCTTATATGACACTCAAACTTAATGTTGTGGGTACTCGAAGGAAACATCTCTGATTCTTTTTAGTACCCACAATATAGGGTTGAGTTGAGTGGTAAAAGAGATATTGTGGGGAAAAGACCAGACTACTCCCCCTTTTCTAGCCCTCTCCACCACTTTCATCAGTATTCCAATTACATCACAGCGTTTCCTGGGTAAATTACCAGCACATTAATAACGATCGTTTAGCCGCAACCCATGAGCACTCAGGAACTAAACCATAACTACAATCTTTGTTGATCTGGCTTGTGAGCTGGACATAGCTGTCACAATGGCTGTTGGTTGTATGTAAGTGTGTGCGTCGAAACCTTGTCCATGCAGTCCGCATCTTGACCATGCATCATAGGATTTCCAAGAAGTGGGTTGTCGCGCACAAGACCCATGCCTGTACCTCAAATGTCAAGGTCACACTTAGAGATCAAAATCAAAATGAGTAGTTTGATAGGACTGGACCTTGGACGGGCCACATCTTAACCATGCATCATAGGATTCCCAAGAAACTTGGCACAAATGTTCACCATGATGAGGGGGGTGTGTAAAGTGTGCAAGACCTAGAATTTCAAGGTCGAACTTAGACGTCAAAAATCTAAATGAGTACTGTTTGATAGGACTGCACTTTATCCGGCCCACATTCACCATGATGAGTTGATGATGGCAGAAGTAAAAACAAATTTTGCAAAAAAGTAGACTGTTCTCTTTTAATCCTTTCCCACTTGTAGCACGTTCTTACACATATTCAGCAGTATAATTTTCCTATGTTTGTGTCCACTACATACAACACTTTTCTACATAATTAATGTCTACATTCCAAAAGTCAACTTGAAGTATCAAAATGCAAAAAAATCTATTATTTAAAAGATATTCAGTTTAACCCTTTCCCTCATGCGGCAATTCTGCAGCAGATGACTTTGAACGTATTTTGTCAAAAAATAGAAAATCTCCATAATTGAATGGATAACCTATGACAAAAAGTGGAAAACATTGTGGCAAAAGGAGAAATTGCACGTTTTGTGCAATTTCTTCTTTTGTCACTATGTTTTCAAAAAGCCATCTGCTGCAGAGGCGTCAGAAAGCGTCTATATGAGGGAAAGGGTTAAGTATGTATTATTTAGTGAAGATAAGTACATGTGTTTTTCAATACATGTGCTGGTGTGTAAAATTATTACACAAAACATACTAAAGATCATGTATGTTAAGCTTCAGAATAATATTGTATCTCTAAAATAAAACCAAAATGTTGGGTTATTATACTTTGGACATTTGACATGCACTTCGGTATTGCAGAAAGCCCTTAATTAACTGCTATCAGGTCAACTCTTTGTCAGTCTGTGTTGTAATTGCATGGAAGAGCACTATATCCTTGACAAAAGCTTTGGAGGGGGCTGGACATGTTGCCTTGGGCATCTAGTCCTTCGTATGACCCTCCAAATTATTGAAGAAACACAACAATAGTAATTGTATCCCCACTGGTTCCATTCTCACCTTTTCCCACCCCAAAGCAGGAAAACAGCAAGTGCCTAATTTAACAGATGGAATTCTGCAGCAGAATACTCTGAAAATATCTAGACAAAATATTGAAATTATGTTAAAGTATATATAAACTATAATTCAATGCAGTTATAAATTTAGTGGGAAAAGGAAAAATGGCTCATTGTTGGCCGTTTTTAGCTCCACTGGCTGAAAGCCAGTTTTGCTAATGTCATGCCGAATTGTTCATCGTGTGTGCGTCCGTTAACTTTCTGCTTCAAACGACTTCTCCTCCCTAACCACTTGGCCAATTAGGATGAAACTTCATAGGAAGCATCCTATCAATGTCCTCTCCTGAATTCCTTCAAATTTGTAAGATATGTGCAAAATTCTGGTTTCCATGGCAACCCAAAGAAAAAAATAGTGTAAACTTAAAAAATCTCCTCTGAAAGTGTCTGGCCGATTTCTAAATCATTTTGTAGAAATGTTCCTTGGGTGACCCTCTATCAGATTCCTTCAAGCCAAGTTGATTGGACGAAAATATGGCCATCAGGGGGCTGGGCTATTTTGCCTTATATGGCTATAGTGAAAACTTAAACAAACTTCTCTGATGAAAGTGTCTGGCCGATTTTCAAGTAATTTCGTAGAAATGTTCATTGGGTGACTCTTTATCAGATTTCTTCAAGCCAAGTTGATTAGACAAAAAACATGGCCACCAGGGAGCGGGGCTATTTTGCCTTATATGGCTATAGTGAAAACTTAAAAAATCTTCTTCCCCGAAATTGTTTGGCCAATTTTCAAATAATTTTGTAGAAATTTTCCTTGGGTGACTCTGTATCAGATTCATTCAAGCCAAGTTGATTGGTCGAAAAACATGGCCGCCAGGGGGCGAGGCTATTTTGCCTTATATGGCTATAGTGATAACTTAACAAATCATCTACTCAGAAAGTGTTAGGGTTTGGCCAATTTTCAAATAATTTTGTAGAAATTTTCCTTGGGTACCTCTGTATCAGATTCCTTCATGCCATGTTGATTGGTCGAAAAACATGGCCGCCAGGGAGCAGGGCTATTTTACTTTATATGGCTATAGTGAAAACCGAAAGTGTTGGGCTGATTTTCAAATAATTTTGTAGAAATGTTCCTAGGGTGACCCTCTATCAGATTCCTTAAAGCCATGTTGATTAGTCAAAAACATGGCCATCAGGGCTGTTTGGATATTTAATTTTTGGCCTAATGGCCGTGGAGCGATAACCTCTGGGGCCTCTGGTTCCTTTTGCCACAGTGTTTTCAAAAGTGTTTTTGAAAGTTGTCTGCAGCAGAGATGTGGCCTGTATAAAAAGGGATTTGATCTTCTTTCAGATAATAGTTGGTGATTATGGACTAAGCGAAGATCAACAACAAGTACAGATGGCGCTTTGGTCTATCATGGCCTCTCCGTTACTGATGTCAAATGATTTACGCAGTGTGGAGCCATTTTCCAAGGCTCTCTTACAAAACAAACGAGTTATAGCCATCAACCAAGACGCTTTGGGTATTCAAGGAACAAGAATACATTCTGTAGGTTTAATTTTGTAACACTAAATTTGCCCAAATTTTGCAAACAGTTAACTCATGGTCTACAGTGTTCACTTTGCAAAACATTTCATTGTTTTAGAAGTTATTTACCTGATAAATATAATTTATCAGTGGTATGCTTTGTTAACACTTTTCCACATGTATACAACAAATCTGAAGCAGATGACTTGGACACATCTAGGAAAAATATTAAAATTCTCTATAAGTGAAAGTACATTAATGAATGCTCTTTTTGAGCAATTTCTGATTTTTTCACAATGATGTTAAAAGTCGTCTGCTGCAGATGCGTCAAAATGTGTCTACAGGTGTGAAAGGGTTTTATAAATATCAGACCAAAAAAAAGAAACATCTGAACAATTGGAAGTATGATTTTGATACGGTAAAGAAAACATTATTAGAAAGAAACAAATTGTTCATTTTTAGCTCACCTGTGCACGAAGTGCTCAGGGTGAGTTATTGTGATCGCACTATGTCCGGCGTCCGTTGTCCGTCGTCCGTCAACATTTTCTCCTCTGTTACCGGTGGGTCAACTGGGATGAAACTTCACAGAAAGCATCCTCGCAATGTCCTCACTAGAATTCCTTAAAATTTTTGGGATCCATGCAGAATTCTGGTTTCCATGGCAACGAAATGAAAAAAACTTCAAAATTCTTAAAAATCTTCTCCTCCCAAAGTGTCAGGCCGATTTTCAAATTATTTTGTAGAAATGATCCTTGGGTGACCCTCTATCAGATTCCTTCAAGTCATGTTGATTGGTCGAAAAACATGGCCCCCGGGGGGGGGGGGGCGGGGCTATTTTGCCAATATGGCTATAGTGCAAACTTAAAAAATCTTCTCCTCCAAAAGTGTCAGGCCGATTTTCAAATAATTTTGTAGAAATGTTCCTTGGGTGACCATCTATCAGATTCCTTCAAGCCATGTTGATTGGTCGAAAAACATGGCCGCCAGGGGGGGGGGCGGCTATTTTGCCTTATTAGGCTATAGTGCAAACTTAAAAAATCTTCTCCTCCAAAAGTGTCAGGCCGATTTTCAAATAATTCTGCAGAAATGTTCCTTGGGTGATCCTCTATCAGATTCCTTCAAACCATGTTGATTGGTCAAAAAGCATGGCCGCCAGGGGGCGGGGCTATTTTGCCTTTTATGGCTATAGTGAAAACTTAAAAAATCTTCTTCTCCATAAGTGTCGGGCCGATTTTCAAATAATTTTCTAGAAATGTTCCTTGGGTGACCCTCTATCAGATTCCTTCAAGCCATGTTGATTGGTCGAAAAACATGGCAGCCAGGGGGCGGGGCTTTTTTGCCTTATATGGCCAAAGTGAAAACTTAAAAAATCTTCTCCGACGAAAGTGTCAGGCTGATTTTTGAATAATTTTGTAGAAATGTTCCTTGGATGACCCTCTATCAGATTCCTTCAAGCCATGTTGATTGGTAAAAAAACATGGCCGCCAGGGGGGGCGGGGTTATTTTGCCTTATATGGCTATAGTGAAAACTTAAAAAATCTTCTTCTCCGAAAGTGTCAGGCCGATTTTCAAATAATTTTGTAGAAATGTTCCTAGGGTGACCCTCTATCATATTCCTTCAAGCCAAGTTGATTGGTCGGAAACTATGGCTGCCAGGGGGCGGGGCTTATATAGCTAAAGTGAAAAAAAACAACAGGTGAGCGATTCCAGGGCCCTCTTGTTAGCAATTCCCCCTATTCCACCCATGTTTTCAAAATATGGAATTTGTCTGGTAATACAGTTAACCCTTTCCCACATACAACAAGACTGCAGCAGACGACTTTGACAATATGGAAGATCTCTCTAAATGAAGACATACTTATTGAATAGTGTTGAAAGCATTGTCTCAAAAAGGAGAAATTGCTCATTTTGAGCAATTTCTTCTTGTGTCAAAAGGTTTTCGAAAGTCGTCTGCTGCAGAGGTGCCAGAAATGGTCTACATGAGGAAAAGGGTTAACCTTTTCCCACTTGCAGTTGCCTTTCGACACATGTGTTGACATTAATTTTTGAAAACATTGTAGCAAAAGATAAATTTCTCTTTTGTATACTTAAATCCTCAGATATGGTGATTACCAATATTATAAACTAGATATTTTCGTCTGCTGGAGAATTTTTGTAGTCGGAAATGGATAAATCAACATACAACAAATTCGGAGCAGCCAACTTAATAAAAATCTAGGCAAAATTATGGAAAACGTCTACAAATAGAACTTAAATTATTGAAAAGAACAGAAAACATTGAGGCAGAGGAAGAGATTGCTCATTTTGAGCAATTTCTCCGTTTGTCACAAGGTTTTAAAAAGGCATCTGCTGCAGAGGTGTCAGAATACGTTTTTTATGTGGAAAAGAGTTTTAAAAATACTCAGATATGAGGATTCTCAATATTTTTTGCAAAGAAATTTTCTTCTGCTGCAGATTTTTTATATGTGGGAATGGATTAAAGATTTGTCTGCAGCTGATCATGTTGTTAACATCTAGACAAACTATGGAAACTTCTATTAATGGAAGTTAAAATAATAAAACAAGCAATTTCTCCTTTTGTCACAATATTTTTAAAAGTTGTCTGCAGCAAAGGAGCTAGAAAGCATCTGTATGTGGGAAATGTTTGCCCAAATAGTATAATATTCAATGTAAACAGTACAAAACCTTCTTTTTGGATTTCTTTAAACAGACAGATCAGTTGTTTCAATTATGTATTGTTTAACCCTTTCCCTCATATAGACACGTTCTGACGTCTCTGCAGCAGACGGCTTTTTGAAAACATAGTGACAAAAGAAGAAATTGCACAAAACGTGCAATTTCTCCTTTTGACACAATGTTTTCCACTTTTAGTCATAGGTTATCCACTCAATTATAGAGATTTTCTATGTTTTGACAAAATACGTTCAAAGTCGTCTGCTGCAGAATTGTCGTATGAGGGAAAGGGTTAAACATAAGTTAAACAACTTTCATAACGTAAGCATCTCTGTTAATGAAAGTACAGGTAAATCAATCAGGAATTCGAAGACATAACTGCAAAACTATCAAAGTTTTATGTAGCCTTAACACTAATATGTTAGAAATTATATTTTTTATTTTAATTTTAAATATTTGTCTGATTATTTTTCAGGCTAATAATATTGACTATTGGACTAGACCACTAAGCCCCAAGGGAAAGTCCATTGCTTTTGCAATCCTAAACATGAATGACGGTGGTCACCCATTACAGGTATTTGTTTTAAAATATTTAACCTTTTCAATGCTGAATTTTTGAAATGGAAGTGTCAAGCTTTTCATTTAGAAGAGTCCATAGCAAATTATAGAAATATAAAGATACTTGTATTTGAGTTAAGCAGACAACAGTATAGGGCCTAGCTCTTTACTGGTGGCCCAGATTTGCCTTTTGTCTCTAGGAATGGTTTTTAGCTTGTCTGTTCTTAGAATATGATAGCTATTACAGTCACTTCGGCGTTTGAACTTTGTATAAAGTTTTGCATGCAAGGCTTTTTCTCACAAACTACAGATGCTATTACTTTGAAACATCACACACTTATTCAACAAATGACATTGCAGGACAAGTCCCAAAGCTCTACATCAGATTTTGACACAATTATGCCCCTTTTTGGACTTAGACATTTTGGTTAAAGTTTTGCATGCAAGATACTATTATGGACATATCTCAGTAACCATTTTTGATATTGACTTGAAACTTCATTCATGTCTTCAGGGGTGTCAGACAGTCAAGTAAGATAACTCTTGTATAAATTCATTACAAATTATAGCCCTTGTTTGACTTTGACAATTTGTTTAAAGTTTGGCATGCAAGGTACTATCATGCACATCTCATTAATCACTGTTTAATATAGAATCAAATGGCCAATAGTCGAGCATGCTGTCTTATGGAATGTTTTTTATCCTCTGCACTCTGTTATTTCAGGAGATCGTTTCAATGAGTCAACTCGCAGGTAATTCACCCAGAGGATATAGGGTGTCCGAAGTCTTCTCAGGAACTAAAATTGGAGTTTTCAAACCAAAAGATACATTCAAGGTGCCTGTGTATCCATCTGGAGTGTTTTTTGGTCTTGCAGAGGTTTTGAATTAAATCTTAACCCTTTCCCTCATATAAACGCTTTCTGACGACTCTGCAGCAGACGGCTTTTTGAAAACATAGTGACAAAAGAAAAAATTGCCCAAAACGAGCAATTTCTCCTTTTGACACAATGTTTACCACTTTTAGTCATAGGTTATCCATTCAATTATAGAAATTTTCTATTTTGGCAAAAAAAGTTCAAAATTGTCTGCTGCAGAATTGTCGTATGAGGTTTAAAACCAACCTGCAGATGCATCTACAGTAGACGACCTTTGAAATAAGCAGGGCAAAAATGTGAATTATCGAATAGAGTTTGTAGCATGTTTTTCATAGTCCTCTGCTGCAGACTTGTTGTATGTTGGAAAGATTTTGATGGAATATATAAGAAATAGTTGTTATATGAGAATCTCTATATATTTAAAGAAATTTGTTAACATAGAAGATAATTATGTTTATAGGATATTTTGAAGTATTTCAATAATGCTTAACACTTTTCCTCCTTTAAGCACTTTCCTGCGTGTAGACATGTAGCCGCTTTCTGACGCCTCTGTCGCAGACAATGTTTGAAAACATTGTGGCAAAAGAAGAAAATTGCTAAACATGAGCACTTTCACTTTTACCACAGCGTTTTCAATAATTGCTCTTTTAATTTTAGAGGTTTTTCCATATTTTTGTTGACATATTTTCAAAATCCTCTGTTGTAAATTTGTTTTATGTGGGAAAGGGTATATACCTCTTGTTTACTCTGAAGCAAGAGAACTTATAAACTTTTTTACACTTCTGTTGAAAAGACCCCCTTGGTACTGTTGTAGTAGAGCATCCTCCTACGTTGCAGGAGGTCTAAGGTTTGATCCCCGACCGGGTCTTACCAAAGACTTAAACAATGGTAGTAATGGCTGCCCTCCTTAGCGCTCAGGGTTGCAGGGATAACATTACATCTGACTCACTGGTGTCAGGATAAATGGATCAGTGGAACTGGTAACTTATCCAGGAAACGTCGTTATATAACAGAAAAATGGTTGAAAGCGGGTTTAAACACCAAACAATCAGTGTGCTGTTGAAAAGTGAAATTTCTCTTTTAGATATCAAATGTCAATGCCCTAAATTTTTTGCTTCTTGAAATGTATTTGTTAACCCTTGCCAAAATACAGACGCTTTCTGATACCTCTGCAGCTGACACTCAGTGAAAACAATGTGACAAAGGGAGAAAGTATTCATAAAAGAGCTCCTTTTGCTTCAATGTTTTCAAATTGATTCAATAATCATACTTTAGTTTTTAGATATTTTCCTCATTTGTGCTAAGATGTTACCAAAAGCTGCAAAACTGCTGTATGTGTGAAAGGGTTAAAACGTTAGGTGAGATTTATTTGAGATTTAAAATTGTTTGATCAACCTTTATATTTTTAGTTAAAATCTACGAAAATCCAAGGCAATATTCTTATATTTTATGAAGTTTTGAAAGATGGTAATTATCATAACTTATGTGAACAATGAAGGGCCATCATGATCCTCTTGTTAAAAAATGTTTTGTATTCAATACAATACAATCTTTGATGTGTCAGTAGGTTGCTACTTTTGAAAACATTATTGGAAAAAGGTTAAATATTTCACAATGAGCATTTTATCATTAGGCCTATACACAATATATTCAGTTCTATCCCAAAATAATGCCTTAATTTATCCCAATTCATAGCTAAATTGTAATCCCTCACTGCCGTCCGGCCATCGTCTGTTCTTCTCTGAAATTACTGAAACCATTCCACTCTATGGCATAAGATTAAGAGGTCGCGAGTTCGATCGCAGGCAGGGTCATAGCTAAGACTTTGAAAATGGTAGTACACTGGCGCTCAGGATTTTGGGGTAAGCATTACGACTGACCGATTGTGTCAAGAAAATAGACTAGTAGTACTGGTAACTTACCCAGGTCAATGCTGTGATATAACAAGACACTTTATTGAAAGCCGCATCAGCCTCTGAAGATCTGCTTTTATTTTTAAAAGGTGAGATAAAAAGGTGAATGGCTGAATATCATTTTGTTTTACAAACTAAGGATCTGCTTAAAAAAAAATCTCTTAATTATTGAACTGATCTATTTTCTCATTTTCATGTGGCAAATAAGATCTTAAACATGTATTATAACACAAAAAAGCTAAAATGCTGAACTTCAGCAATGCTTTACAGTGTATCGATGTTGTAAACAAAGTCAAACATATAAAAACTGATATGCAATAACTTATTTATAGATTCTGTATAATGTTGAATTAACAGATGCAATTTACTTTACCCCTTCATCTTGGTGCACATTTTACAATATGTATGTATGTATGTATACAACTTTAAACTATGTATGTATGTATAATAGAAGTTCATTTTGTGATTTTTAGTTAATAAAGGGCTTCATATTGATTTCGCAGAGTATTTATATATAAAAATATATAGTGTTTTCCGGCTGTTACCTTGTTTCATGTTTCCCTGGTGAAAATGTTGACCCATTAGTAACGGATAACTTTTGAAAACAATGAGTCAAAAGAAGTCATTTTTCATGATGAACAATTGCAATTGCATCATTTGCCACAATGTCTTGCGGCTCTGTCCAACAATTGTTCTTTCCAATTTTCTTACCTTGGCTTCGTTAAAATTCAGAGCTACACTTCACGTAACTATTCAAGGCTACAATTCATGTTAGGATTAAGATCTACACATCATGTAACAACTTATGGCAGCAAGTCACGTTTCAATTCAAGGCTACAATATACGCTACGATTCAAGGATACAATTCATGTTACGATACATGGCAACCAGTCATGTTGCATTTCAATGCTACAATTCACGTTTCGATTCTTATGATTCAAGGCTACAATTCACGTTTCGATTCAAGGCTACAACTCAAGTTATGATTCAAGGCAACAATTCTCATGACGATTCATTTCTACAATTAACGTTAGGTTCCATTGCTATAATTCACGTTACGCTTCATTGCTTCATTTGACGTTTCGGTTGAAGGCCACACTTCACGTTACGATTCAATGCAACATTCCACGTTACGATTTAAGGCTATATTTCGCGTTTCGATTAAAGGCTACAGTTCAAGTTACGATTCAAAGCTACAATTCTCTTTGCGATTGAATGCAGTAATAAAGATTATGATTCAACACTTATTTTCACGTTACGATTTATTGCTACACTTCACGTTACGATTCATTGCTACACTTCACGTTACGATTCATTGATACAATTCACGATAGGATTCATTGATTCAATTCACGTTACGATTCATGGCTCCAAATTCACGTTACGATTCATTGCTACATTTCACGTTACAATTCATTGCTACACTTCACGATAGGATTCATTGATTAAATTCACGTTACAATTCTAATCTTCAATTCGTGCACAGGCGTCCGAATTTCTATTACAGCAAAAAATGCGGAAAATCACACAATACCTCGTTAAAATACACAAAAAGTCTCTCTTTATTGTCTGTACACTTTGATAAAAAAAGGATCGTAATGGTAATTTGTGGAATTCCGCACGTGTTACTATAAATAGCCCATATAGTGTAATAATAATTAGTCGCCGGGCAGAAGCCCGCGACTTCTATTTTTAATAGGTTTTCGGAAATCACATGGGAGGGGGGATTATTATTGGAAAGAAACACATTTAGATGTCTTGAACATATTACAATTGTGTTTGTTTAAAAACACTAAGTTATGACACATCTAAAATGAAATAAATATTCCGATGTTTTAGGTATTTTCAGTTTCTTTATTTTGACTCGCATTTCTGTTTTTTTTGTTTTATTTACGAAGACAAAACAGTCCCTATTAGCTAGACTGGGATACTTTATTTTCATAAACTATGTAATCAAAAGGCGATAACTACAAACCTTTACGTCGCACAGTCAAATTTTTTACATACGCGCACCTGCTTGCTTTTATGTAAGTCACGTCGAATTCTCCTTTTAATAGATAAGTATCAACATAAACTGGTAACAGAAACAAATAAGATTTTTTTTTGTGAAAATATGTCTCAAATATAAGCCTGTTTATCGGTCGTGAACGTCGAAACGCTTTTTCCTCAGTTTGTGACCTAGTTTCATATTGCCAAAATGTAAACAAAGCGAAGTAACCGGAAGTAAAATGTAAACTTAGAAAAGTGACTTATGCAGACAAAAAATGTCGCACGACGAATTGATTTCTTAAACGTCACGAATCGAGTGCATGGGTCGAATGTAGGAGAAAGAAAGATACTATAGAAATGCTTTTTTCTCTCGAATGCAGTGGAATAAAACATGCACTAAAGCTTTGCCTGATTTTTTATTCACTTTCTTCGATGTCTGACACTCGACTCGATCTTGAAACAAAGGTCAACATTTTGAAAAAATGCTCAAACACCTTATTACAGATAGATAGCTAATATTACACACTTAAATGATTAAATATATGTGATATTAAATGTTTATTTGGCTTGAAACAAATTAAGAGAAGAACAAACTCTGATAAACAATATATTTAGAAATAAAGAAAAACTGCTCTTTCGCACCCAATTAATTTCATACTTGCCACCTATTAAATAGTAATGGGACTCGCAACTGGCATTTCTCTTGCGCCAAACATATATTGTATGCATCAACGATTTATATAAACAATTTAGCTGATATGTTGTTTCAAGTGTGGTCTACTTTTTAAACATGAGGATAAATTTTAACATAGATCTGTGAAATATTTATTATAATTATTATTAAAAAGGAGGAAGTTAATGCAATTTAACCGTTTTCTCAATGTTTTAAGCATTTAAAGGTTTTCATTGTTGCTTCAGACATGGAAAGGGTTTAATAGCTTTTTATTGCAGGTAGATTTAAATCCCAAAATGTATTAATTTGTTGTGGTTTTATTGACAAATACAAAACATCCAAAATCCTGACCAAAAGATATCCTGAAATTTGTAGATCTATGTGGAATTTCAAAAATCCTGGAATTAGTCCTTATGAAAACATTATGTGTATGTTTAGACTAATGAAAGTCAAGAATACATGTGTGTTAAAAAAATAATCAATGCAGTCTTTTCCGGCGACATTGATGCCTTGCATCAACTTTCTCTTGTACTTTTTTATACAGAACGAGAAAACCAACATTGTGGACTCTGCGTAAAGTATCGACCCGGATCAGCCTAAGCATGCCCCGCAGGCTAACCCGGCCAGACACTTTTCGTCTCCTGTGGATTTTCGGTTTCAGTTATCATTATTCTATACATCTATCGGTTTTATAATTGAACGTTCATTTATGATGAATTTTCTAAGTTTTGCCAGGATGATTTCAAAGTCGTCTGCTGCATATTGTTTGTATGTGGGAGAGGGTTAAGATGATGCGCGCACAGATCTTTTGTTCAACTCGTGTATAGAGAAGGTTACCCCTTTCCCTCATATAGACGCTTCCTGACGCCTCTGCAGAAGACGGCTTTTTGAAAACATAGTGACAAAAGAAGAAATTGCACAAAACGTGCAATTTCTCCTTTTGCCACAATGTTTTTCCATTTTTTGTCATAGGTTATCCATTCAATTATGGAGATTTTTCTATGTTTTGACAAAATACGTTCAAAGTCGTCTGCTGCAGAATTGTCGTATGAGGGAAAGGGCTAAGCCTGATTTTCAAAGACCACCGTTCAAGTGATAATAAAACCGTTTGTCTCGAAGCGGCCAGCACGTGTTTATCTTTCTTTATGATTTGCATACAAGCACTTCGATCAATATACATGTATATCACTTGAGTCCTTTCCATCTTGCAGGCCGAGCCCCGGTAGCGACACGGGCTGTCAATCCAGGGGTTGTGAGTTCGAATCCCGGCTCGGCCAACTTTCTTTCCGACGATTGACAAAAGTCAATGCGACATGCGTCATTCGTCTTCCACCAATGGGCTAAGTTTATGTGGGAAACCAGGAAATGCATGAGTAGGTGAACTGGCCGCCGTGATATAACTGAGAAATTGTTGAAAACGGCGTTAAACCCCAATCAATCCATCTTGCAGGCGGCTTTTGAACACATTGCGACAACGGGAGAAAATTCTAATAACGAGCAATTTCCCCCTTCGATGCTCGGTCTTCAATTTAATTTTTATACTTCCGTTTATAGAGATTTTCCATGTATTTGTCTAAATGTTTTCCAAGTCGTCTGGTGCAGATTTGTTGTATGTGGGAAAGTGTTAAAAAGGTTCTTAGTAGACGATTCATATCCGGAAAATGTTAGCGTTAATATATAAATTATAAGAATACAAGGTAACCTCGTATACTGCCTTTCTATAAGGTAGTTTTGTTGCGACGTGGTAGAGCGTTTCGCCTCAGGGACAAGAGGTCCCGATTTCGACCCTGATTAGACTTTTTCGGCTTTTTTAAAAACGTACAGCGAATAGTTTGTTCTGAATTTAATGAGATTGGGCTGGTATTGAATACTATTAAAATGCATGTTTGTATTATCATATATTTTTTTAAAAAGTGTGCTAAAAGTAACCTACAGATTTCCAGAGACCCTACCTAATCATGATCATTTGTGGTCGACCTCTTCAGCTTTTTATACACATTTTATAGTTTTATTCTGTCAGATAACACCAGAGACATATAAACACGTATTCGTATATGTCTCTGATAACACACATGCATTTTTTTCTTTAGCTCACCTGTGCACGAAGTGCTCAAGGTGAGTTATTGTGATCGCATTTTGTCCGGCATGCGTCGTCCGTCGTCCGTCAATATCTTTTCCTCTGTAACCAGTGGGTCAATTGTGATGAAGCTTCACAGAAAGCATCCTCTCAATGTCCTCACCAGAATTCCTTCAAATTTTTAGGATCCATGCAGAATTCTGGTTTCCGTGGCAACCAAACGAAAAAAACTTGAAATATTTTTCTTCTCCTAAACTGGTTGGCCGATTTTTAAATAATTTTGTAGAAATGTTCCTTGGGTGACCCTCTATCAGATTCCTTCAAGCCATGTTGATTGGTCGAAAAAACATGGCCGCCGGGGGGGGGGGGGGTGGGGGGGCGGGCCTTTTTTGCCTTATATGGCTATATTACACAGAAAAAATCTTCTCCGACGAAAGTGTCAAGCCGATTTTCAAATAATTGTCTAGAAATGTTCCTATGGTAACCTTCTATCAGTTTCCTTCAAGCCATGTTGATTGGTCGAAAACTATGGCCGCCCAGGGTCGGGGCTAATATGGCCAAAGTGGAAAAAAATAAAAATCAGGTAAGCGATCCAGGGCCATCATGGCCCTCTTGTTTCAATAACCTACAAGAGAAAGTTGATGCAACGCATCAATGTCGCCGGAAATCCATACTGCAGTTATGCATAACACTAACATTATAGTAGTTGAATAAACAGTTATCAACTGAGGGGCATATTGGAACATCAGGGGTTGGGTCAAGTGAAAATGTATCATAACTTGCATTGTTTTGTCAACGAAATGAATGATAATTGAAGCCTTTCATTGTTTATGATCAATCTCCATTCCAAAGTAGGTTGCCCATACACACAACCAACTAATTATTGATCATAAACAGTAATGGAAATGAGTAATTTTGCCAATCATTAGTCTTAGTATGTATACAGTGCTTTCATTAAGGAATAATTATAAGATTTGTGAATTCCACATACACTTTTCAAGGTGTTTGTCAGAATATTTGAATTTTATTATTTTTCAATAAAACCACAAAACAGACAATTTAGGATGTGCATGCAATAGCACGTCATTTTACCTTTCCTCTATTAAAGTCAACAGTGGACACCTTTGCAGCAATCTACTTTAAGACAATGAAATAAGGGTTAAATCGCTGAAGACATGAGTTTTCTCTTTTTCTCAAGATGATATTAGCTTGGCATCCTAATTATATCATACTTTAACAAATGTTGAAATGTAGTTCAATATTTATAAATTAGACCACCTTCGAAATATAATATCAACTAAGCAGTTAAATCTCATAGAAAATGTTGCATAATTTAAACTTAATTTCGAACATAAACTGAGCCCTACAACATGTTAATTTATTTTAATTCTTTCCTTCCTTTATCATAATGAAAATAACAAACTACTCATGTTTTAAAATTATATTATGATGAGCGCCCTTGTGTCAATGATGCATAACAATATGCAGATCGGAAGCAATATGCCTTTATGGAATTAAATGACACATTTAAAATTGTCAAGGACGAAATAATTTTGTACGAAAGACCCGATTCTTTCTTATTCGCAGAGGTGTCGTTCTTGAAACTCTCTTTATAGGCAGAGAGTGTTCGTTCAAAGTATTTTTTCTATTAAAACCAGTTTTATCTCGGTTTGTTCTTTTCTTCATTTGTTTCGAACCAAATAAACATTTTAAATCGCAAATGATTTACTATTTGTAAGTGAGTAGTGAGCGGCTCTCTGCAAAGGAGATTGATCTACGCAGTTGGTATTCGCGAGTCACGCGATCAACAGTTTTAGCTTAGAAACAGTTCATATTTTAGATATACATGGATAAACATTATAAAATGCCTTCTTCACAAATCAAGACATCTCTTTGAACATGAAAATAACATTCAGTAAGTTAAAATTGCCATTAGAAGGAGAATATGCGACGTCATTTTCATCAGCAGGTGCGCGTATGTAAACAACATTAGACTGTGCGACGTAAAGGTTTGTAGTTATAGCCTTTTGATTACATGTAGAATATAGTGTAAAATACAGTATTTCATTCTAGCAAATGGGGACTGTTTTGTCTTCGTAAATAAAACAAAAAAACATAAATGCGAGTCAAAATAAAGAAACTGAAAATACCTAAAACATCGGAATATTTATTTCATTTTAGATGTGTCATTACTTAGTGTTTTTAAACAAACACAATTGTAATATGTTCAAGACATCTAAATGTGTTTCTTTCTAATAATAATCCCCCCTCCCATGTCATTTCCGAAAACCTATTAAAAATAGAAGTCGCGGGTTTCTGCCCGGCGACTAATGACACTTTCTGACATGGTCCAAACTCATCGATCGGGGCCGCCAGTTTGGATATGTATTAACAAGGGGGTCATGTAAAAAACAACAACAATGAAACATTATCATCGTCTAGTCAATCCCTTTTAAAATCGATACTTATGGCCAAAGTATACTGTTCAATTTTCGTTTACAAACATTTAACGGGTTTTCAGTAAATAGTTATCAACTATGGATTGTAATTGCGAGACTGTACGTTTGCAAAGGGTCCAGCGTTAACATTGATTGATTGAATTATTTAACGCCGATTTTCAGCAACTTTTCAGTCATATCACGGCAGCCAGTTTACCTACTCATGTATTTCCTGGCTGTCTCACACCAGTACTCCACAAAACATTATTTCCAAGCAACTGGCTGCTAATTGTATCAACTATGAATTTAATTGCGAGACTGTACGTATGCAAAGGGTCCTCGGAGTCTTTATTGTAAACAGCGGTATCATTGATTGATTTATTGAATGATTTAACGCCGTTTTCCACAATGTTTCAGTCATATCACGGCGGCCAGTTCACCTACTCATGTATTTGCTGGCTTTTCCACACCAGTACTCCACACACATTATTTCCAAGCAACTGGCTGCTTTTCCACATAGACTGTTAGCCCATTGACGAATGAGGTTTGTCACTATGACTCTTGTCAAACGTCGGAAAGAATTTTGCCCGAGCTGGGGTTCGAACTCACAACCACTTGACATACAGCTCGCCTCGCTACTTACTGAGCTACCGGGGCTCGGCAGTAACAAGACCCGCGAATCAGCGGTCTGTTTTATATACATATATAATCTATATATATTGGTAGATATATGCATACAGAGTGCGAGAGTTGTTGAAGTATAATCACAAAGACTTAAGACAGAAAATGCCACTAATTTGATAAAAAAAAATCTTATCTATCTACATTGTAGTAATATGAAAAAGGAAAAGCCTCAAAACCAACAGAACAGACCAAAACATTTCAATTCTACAGTCATGTTTACAGTAGTTGAAATAGAGCCAAAATTGTTTGCTGAGAACAATCATGAAATGATGCAAACGCATCTTTAAAACAAGAGGGCCATGAGGCCCTGGAATCGCTCACCTGAGAATGGGCTATTTAAGACATAACTCTCTCATGCCTAAGCCAAACATGTGGCTTCCAGAGTGTTAACAAGATTTCCCTTAAATTTGGTCTAGTAACCTAGTTTTTGACATGACATGACCCATATTCGACCTTGGCCTAGATATCATCAGGACAAACTTTCTGATAAAGTTTCAACATGCTCAAGTTTAAAATGCGGCTTCAAGAGTGTTAACGAGATTTTCCTTAAATTTGGCCTAGTGACCTAGTTTTTGACCGGACATGACCCATATTCGAACTTGGCCTAGATATTACTTAGACAAACTTTCTAATAAAGTTTCAACATGGTCAAGTTTAAAATGTGGCTTCCAGAGTGTTAACAAGATTTTCCTTCAATTTGGCCTAGTGACCTAGTTTTTGACCCGACATGACCTATATTCGAACTTGGCCTAGATATCACTATGACAAACATTCTGACAAAGTTTCAACATGCTCAAGCCAAAAATGCGGCTTCAGGAGTGTTAACAAGAGTTTCCTTAAATTTGACCTAGTGACCTAGCTTTTGACCCGACATAACCTATTTTTGAACTTGGCCTAGATATCACTAAGACAAACATTCTGACAAAGTTTCAACATGCTCAAGCCAAAAATGCGGCTTCAGGAGTGTTAACAAGATTTTCCTTAAATTTGACCTAGTGACCTAGCTTTTGACCCCACATGACCTATTTTCGAACTTGGCCTAGATATCACTAAGACAAACATTCTGACAAAGTTTCAACATGCTCAAGCCAAAAATGCGGCTTCAGGAGTGTTAACAAGATTTTCCTTAAATTTGACCTAGTGACCTAGCTTTTGACCCCACATGACCCAGTTTCGAACTTGGCCTAGAGTTGATCGAGATATATGTTCTGATAAACTTTTATAAAGATTGGATGCAAAATGGTGCCTCTAGTGAATTAACAAGCAAATGTTGACGACGGACGACGAACGACGAACGACGAACGACGGACGACGGACGACGGACAAAAGGCGATCACAATAACTCACCTTGAGCACTACGTGCTCTGGTGAGCTAAAAACACCACATGAATTTAAAATATAAGAAATATAAAATACAAATAATGTCTGACATTTAATGCATTTATCTATGTACAGTGACATTTTGTCCCCACTGAGATTTGAACCCAGAACTCCTTGTTAGACTTATTTATATTTTACCAGTTATAACTATATATGCAGTTTGATGTTTGAAAACCAAGACCAGTCAGAATATATTAATTCTTTCCAAAATACATGTACAGACGCTTTCTGATGAACTGATACAAACATTGTGACAAGAGGATAAATTGTTCATAATGATCAATTTCTCCTTTTGTTACTATGTTTTCAATTATGTGCACTAATACTTGCATACATGTATAACGATTGTTTATATATTCGCATTGATGTGATCAAAGTCGTGTGTTGCAGATATGTTGTATGTGGGAACGGGCTAAAATGTGCATACCCTTACAATACTACTGTAAGGATGGTCGCAATGTTAGATTCACAATGAACGACGTTAACAATGGAATATGAGCCGTTTCACTAGAAAACCAACATTGTGGACTCTGCGCACAGGGACTGCTCCTCTAAAAATAGATATTACCCTATACATGCATATATAGGGTAATATCTATTTTTAGAGGATCAAGTCCCTGTGCTCTGCGTAAAGTACCGTCCGTATCAGCCTAAGCATGCCGCGCAGGCTAACCCAGACAGACACGTTTCGCCTCCTGTGGATTTTTCTGTTTCAGGAATCATCACTCTATCCGAGACGGAATGTGTCGGCCCGGACTAGCCTACGCGGACTGCGCAAGCGGATCTGGGTCGATGCATTACTCAGAGACATTAATGTTGGTTTTCTACAGGAACGGCTCAGAAGTGATTGCATAAGTTTTGCGTTTATTCCTATATGCATAATTGGCGTGGGTAGTCTATATCATGTAACAAGGTTTGGTTTTATTGGGGTTTTACGCCGTTTTTTCAACATTATTTCAGTTACATCACGGCGACAGTTCACATATTCATGAGCCCTGGCTAATTTAACCAGTACTAAGCTGGAAAAGTTGCCTTGCCAAAATGGCACTCCATCATGACCGACTATGGATCGAACCCCGGACGCCCCTAACAAGGTTTTGAAGAAAGCTTAATAAAACAGAACAATTAACCTATAATATTGTGTGTATAAAGTTACTAACAAAAGAAACAAACCAACAAGTTAGCCGCAACGGGGAAAAATATGGACAAAAGTAACATTTATGAATCTTCCTAACCTTTTCCCACATACAATATTTTTTTTTAAATACTTAGTTAAAAAACACAGAAAATCTCTATAAATGAAGCTACACTTACATCAAAAGGTTGAAAACATTGTGCCAAAAGAAGAAATTGCTCGTTTATAGCGACTGAAATCCAGATGGCACGAAAAAAAAAGGAAAAAAATCCTCGAATTCGCCCTAAATGTTATTCTTTATGTTATCCAAGTAAAACCAGGGTAGAAAATGTATCGTTTTAAGTGAACTTGAGTCGTTTTCAATTTTCCCGATGAAGGGGTTTCCTATTTAAAAAAACTTACCCCGTTACTGACAGGGTAGAATTTGCGATGGAAAAAGTATCGAAAACAAGAATATCTCACCGATTATAGGGGTATGTAATATGTCAGTTATCATATTTTAATGCCCCAAATACAAAAATAACACTTATTTTCTTAAAATTTAAAATTGGAAATTTTATTTTTTTTTCGACAGTTGGGTATCTGGAGTTCAGTCGCTTTAAAGCAATTTCTACTTGTGTAAAAATGTTTTCCAAACGTCGTCTCCTGCCTACATAGGCGTTAGAAAGCGTCTGTATGTGGGAAAGGGTTAACATGTTATGATCAGAGACCTTTGTCAAAGAAATGCCCGTCTCCGATACAGATAAGTATGTGGGAAAGGGTCAATCTTCACTGTGCGTGGTTTTAATCAACACACAAAAAAACAACACCTAACCGCCCATATATGAATATTAACCCTTTCCCTCATACGACAATTCTGCAGCAGACGAGAATATATTTTGTCAAAAAGGTAGAAAATCTCTACAATTGAATGGATAACATATGACTAAAAGTGGAAAACATTGTGGCAAAAGAAGAAATTGCTCGTTTTGAGCAATTTCTTCCTTTGTCACTATGTTTTCAAAAAGCCGTCTGCTGCATAGGCGTCAGAAAGCGTCTTTATGAGGGAAAGGGTTAATAGAAAAATCTAGACCCATTCTCTACACATCGTCACATGATCTATATTTGTATCGTAATTAAAAAATACCAAAAATACAGGAATGTTCTACTTTGCATTCATTCTATTTTTATCTCTATTTGGGGAAACCCCCATAATTACACGCTACATGACAATGAACATATCAATCAGAAGGGAATAATCTAGTTGAGTCATAGAGCACAATATGTTGTTGCATTCCTCCGTTCTGATTTGTTTTAGTTTTTATTGGGGATTTTACGCCGTTTTTCAACACTATTTCAGTTATATCACGGAGACAGTTCACTCATTTATAAGCCCCGGGTTAACAAACCAGTACAAGGGTAGGAAATGTGTCTTGCCAAGGGCACTCCACTATGACCGTTACGCCGCGATTGTGGATCGAATCCCGGGACGCCCAGTTCCAAATCGTCGATGCTAACCACTTTGCCTAGGCGGATTCGTCCCACTTTCTTTCTTGATATAATTAATTTCATATTGAAATTAATATATGTAAGTATGTGTATATATATATATATATATACAATTGCGTGTGTATATATGTGTATTTATACATATGCATATAAACTTGATTTTAGACTTATTTAATTTAAACTTTGTTAAGTACTATTTCTCAACTATTTCATTGTCTTAATCATTTCTGTATGTATATTTGTAAATATCAACCATGAGCTGTTTATGCTTAAGTTGAAAATAAAATTTCTGTCTGTTCTTTTCTGTTCTGTTCTGACAGAATCAGAATTGAAAAAAAAAGAGTTTGATTTCCCTTTAGCTGACAAAGGCAATTAAAGGCTATATCTCCTGAAATCTGCATTGTTTGCCACTTAGACATTAAATTTTACCGAATTTACTGTTGCACGAAAGATGAAGTGGTCCAATTCTCAACATGGAAGAAACGACTTTGTGAAATTTTATATTTTGCTACACCAATCGGATCAATTAGGGTAACCATTTACCCGATATACATGTACTGTTGTTAGAATCGGCTGATTTTTTACAATCCTAGGTAGACATAGTTTTATATGAGACGAAATCATGGGGGACACAATAAGAAAAAGCTCGTTTTGAGCCATTTTGTCCTTTATATACGATGTTTTTAAAAAGCCGTCTGCTGCCGAAGAGTTTGTTTTATTGTGGTTTTACGCCGCTTTCAACATTATTTAAGTTATATCACGGTGACAGTTCACTTATTCATGATCCCTGGGTAAACAAACCAGTACTAGGCTAGAAAATGTTCCTTGCCCAAGAGCACTCCATCATGACCGTCGTGCCGCGACTGGGGATCGAACCCGGGATACCTAGTTCCAAATCCCCGACGCTAACCACTCGACCACGGCGGATTCCTGCTTCCGAAGAGACAATGATTCGTCTGTATCTTGGAACGAGTTAAACTTCGAGGAACACGTAATGCATGAGCAAACAGTTCATATACATTCAGTGATGCTACATGTACTAGATCATACGGTGTTTGGTTTTTATCTTATAAACTCTTGTGCGTTACGAATGTTAAATCTGGCTATTTTTTTGCTGGGTAATAAAATAATAATAAAAATAAAAACAATAAAAGTAACAATAATAATTAAAACAATAATAATTGAAACAATAATAATAACAACAATAATGTATAATAATATTAATAATAATAATAGTGATTATAATAATGATAATAATAATATATATATATGAGCTGTCCCGCGAGAAAACCAACATTGTGGACATATAGTAACGACATAGATCAGCCTAGGCATGCCGCGCAGGCTAACCCGGATAGACACTTTTCACCTCCTGTGGATTTTCTGTTTCAGAAATCATTACTCTATACCCCTGAGACGGAATGTGTCGGCCCGGATCAGTCTGTGCGGTCTGCGTAGGCTGATCTGCATCGATACATTACGCAGCGGCCATAATGTTGGTTTTCTCGCGGGACGGCTCATATATATATAATAATATTAATAATGATAATAATATCTTTATTTAAAGAAGGTGCGTAAAAGAAACACCTTTTTTAACACATAATTTCAAAATGAAAGATGAAAAGTGGTATCATTTCATGGGTTTTCTGTTAAAAGATAGAGGTCAAACCTTATTTTTTTCAGGTGTTACTTTATGATGCAACAACGCCAACGCAAATATGGAATCGTCACACGATATTTCGGTATTTTGGGATACTGCAATCAATGAAGATTCAGATCAATCCAATAATCCTAGCAATCTGATCTGATTCGCCAGTCCATCTAGCCGTTTAAGCATGCTGGAAGCCGCAAGTGAACGGTTTGGACAAAACAAAACGGCTACGCAGGTATGTAATGCAATTCGGTCGTTTCTATTGTGTAGAATGAGCCGAGACCAGTAGCTCAGTCGATAGCGACGAGGGCTAATTATCCAGGGGTTGTTTAATTCGAACCCCAGCTCGGTCAAGATTCTTTCCGACGTTTTACAAAAGTCAGTGCGACAAGCGTTATTCGTCTTCTACCAATGGGCTAACAGTCTATGTGAAAAAGAAGCCCAGTTGCTCGGAAAGTATGTTAAATGGTTCCATCCTATGTAAGGGATTCGTACAGGGTATAAAATATATTTTTTAAAAATCGAGTATATAGTATCTTTTTCCTGGTTATTTGATTCGTAAGGATGGAGCTTGAACATGATATCTGCATATCGGGGGTTACGGTAAACCCTATCAGTGCCAAAGACAGCAATTAACGGCTTTTGCAAACTATGCAGATTCAATAGAGACAGCTCATAACAAGCTGTCTCTCCTGAAATCTGTATCGTTTGCCACTAAGACATTCAATTTTACTAAATGTATTTACTTGACAGACAATGGAGTGGTCCAATTTTCAATATGAAAGAGTCGCTTTTTGTGAAATTCGGCAGTAAGAGGGTAAATACATCTTTTCACGTAGATGGTCGGTAATAACCGCTTACAGTAATGCGTTCATGTTGAGTGTATGCTGAGCGCATGTTGAGTGCATGTTTAGTGCAAACTGAGTGTATGTTGAGTGCATGAGGAGTGCATGTTTAGTGCACGTTGAGTGTATGTTGAGTGCATGTTGATTGTATGGTGAGTGTATGTTGAGTGCTAGTTTAGTGTATGTTGAGTGCATGTTTAGTGCACGTTGAATGTATGTTGGTTATGAGTGGTTATTAAAAAGGTTTCAGGTAAACCGACACTCAGAGATCCGTATCAAACTAAATTCTGAGGTGTTAAATACTCTGACCCCCCTTAAAGAAAAACAACACAACAGGAAACTTAAGTGTTATCCTGATGTACATATGTATGCGATTTCGAATGTTTATCCGGCCATCGATGGATTTCAAGAGACAATGCGTCGACCATCTTTAACACAAATACACTTTAAAAATGGTAGTAATGGCAGCCCTTCTTGGCGCTCAGGGTTGCAGGGTTAGCATTACGACTGACTGGCTGTTGACAGGATAACTGGGCCAGTACTACAAACAACTTATCCAGGAAACGCCGTGATAGTTTAAACTTATTTATTTTACATCGATTGCGAAACAAGCCTTGGGCTTAGATTAATCACTCTCGATGTCTGCTTCCTGGAGACTTAACCAGTACTCGCGCCGTTTGTGTGGAAAAATCCCAAAGTCAGGACCCGCTCATCACGGGACTCGAACCAGGGACCTTTGATACGAGAGGCCGACGCTCTTCGAAGCCAGTACCAATATAGATATACACTGTCCGTCATCCGTCCACGTTTACCAACACTCCCGGAGTTCCATCGCTGGCTTCATGTATGTATCTACACATTTGTCCTTGGAATACACGAGTAAACTCTTGTGTTATTGACGAATTTCTTCATGTCATCTTTTGTGCAAAATATGGCTATAGTGAAATCTATTTTCTTCCGAAATTAGTAAAAACTTGTCATTATGGTGACTCCGATTCCATATTTCTGCTCGGCTTATGACTTTAATGCCGAAAGACGAGAGGGCGAATGTACGTACATTGACGAAGGGTAGCATCGCATATTTAGAGAAACCATTGCCTTAGTTTTCAGAGCGACTAGAGTCATAATGTTTAGTTTAAACATATATTATTGTCAAATAAATCACATGGTAAAAATATCATTAGAGTATACATATAAAGCAAAAGGGTCGACTGCCGTAAGTTCTCAAACGTAATTATGGCTCTCCCCGTAAATGAAACAAATCATTAGTGATAATGTTTGGATGTTAACAACATTCCATGTACACAAATTCTGCAAACTACTCTTTAAATAGGGTAACATATCTAAACAAAAAAAAAGAAATCATAATCCTCGATTTGAGTTGAAAACTAAGTGAAAAATTGTCATCGTGAACAATTTCTCCTTTTGTCTGGTGTTTTCAAAAGCCGTCTGTTACAAATTCGTCTGCATGGGAAAAGATTAAAAATTGCATATTATTGGATGAGACTAGTCAAAATGAAAATCGCATTCGCGAACAGACATTTATTTGTATGGTGTTTTCAAAGCAAATTTTGCTGTAACAGTGCTCTCAAACGATGTTGGTCTTTCAAATCTATTGTTTCATAGAAGTTTCACGCCGTTTTCAAAATTGTGTCAGTTATATCAAGGCGACAGTTCACATATGCATGATCCCTTGGTAAGCAGACAAGTACAAGGCTAGGAATCGTGCCCTGCCTAAGGACACCCGTTGCATTAGCGTATACTGCCCCCAAAATAAAACGGCACCACCGATACAGTTAATAACAGAACATAAGTTTATTGATTTGATAAAAACATACTGATCATCATCGACCAAACATATTAACATAACATACGTGAATATGTAAACAAAAGAAAATTACAAAACACAAAAAGTAAATATCTATCTTTTGAATAATCCTCCCTAAGATCTTAAATGGAGGTACATTTATTTTAAAAATTTAAATATTTAACAATGTTTATAAATTTCGAAACAGTGTTCATAACAGTTTAACAAGGTACACTATACTAATTATTAAATGAACTACGTAAAGCAGGTGCTTCGTAGACACATTTGCCAAGGTGTTTGATAATATTCTATAACACTATACAAGGTTTAAAATGTTATCCAATGATCTACCACCCACTCATGGGTATTCACCATCGCGTATTTTGTAACTTATTTTAGGGTTTTCTGTAACTATATTTAGCACCTCACATTCTTTAAACCCATTGTTTAACTAGTTAAAATTAGATTTGGAAAACACCGGGCGCTCTGCGTAAATCGTGGTGTCTATAAAAATGTTAGCAAAACAGTTAAATATCACTTCTTCTACTGCATCAAGCATAACGAAATTATTAATTGTGCTGACGAGAAAAACAACTGTTTATCAACAATAGGAGATCTACTAAAACTCGCAGACAAAACTCCTGTGATAGGTGTACAAGTGCCAAAGATATATCTAACAAAGGTAAGATATTTGAATTATTACTTAACAAATAAACATTAGATTTCTTTATATTTATTTTTATTTCTGAATATATGTCACAAAAACATCGACATTCTGAAGTGTTTAAGTACATGTTAAGAACGGTTGTACTATGCAGTCGCTTGTTCGTCATTGGCATTCTCGTGAAGCTAACGGTTTGCTTGCAGAACTTGTTTTAAAGAACATTTGCTCTGATCGAGCTTACACTGTTTAGCTTCTATAGACCCATTTGATAATAAACATTTTATTGTGAGCAAGCATCTGACAGGTGCAGATAAATTAAAGAGACTGAGTTAGATACAAGGGAGTCGTCCGAATGCAAAACCCTAACTCTTTCCGACAAGACACATTTGTTCTTTAACGTGTTCGGTGTAAAGCACCGATACGCGAGGCACTTTTTTTTCCTGAAAAGGACCAGTACTTTACCTTTAGTTGAATAGGAGACATTTAACGAATTTCAGAACAATCCAGAATCCGATAAAGGATTTGATCCCCGGATCTCCTGATTGACAGTCTAATGTGTTAGTGACTAGACCACCTGACCACTCTAATACGAACAAAGAAGGTCCTATTCAGATTGCGCGGGCGGAATTGCAAGCATATCTTGATCTTTGCTGGTCGAAAGGTGACGAAGGTCGGGTCACACGTTACGGGTCTCTTATGTTAATCAACCTTACACATAAAGTCACGTCTGCAGTCCTTTCGTCACATTGTTCCAACTGTATATACACATTTTCCATTGTGTATTGCCTTGTATGTTTTCCAAGTCGTCTGCTCCAGATTTGTTGTATGTGGAAACGCAATCTTATAAACTCTTTCATTGTCGAATTTCACGAAGTCGACTCTTCCATGTTGAGTATTAGACCACTTTAGTGTTCGGTCCAACAGGAAACTTTGTAAAATATAATGTCTAGGTGGCTAACGGTACAGATTTCAGGAGAGACAGCTCGTTATGAACTATCTCACATGAATCTGCATTGTTTGCAAAAGCCTTTAACTGCCCTTGGCAGCGAAAGAGTTAAATAACTGTAACTATAACCTTTTTTTCTTTCTTTTCAGGGATTCGGAAACAAAGGAATCATGGCCAAAATTACCATAAAATCAACCTGTATCTCAGTACTAGTCTTCATATCAATTCTGTCATTATTAACATTGGAAGTGGACTCTAAAGCAGTATGTTTTAAACACCAGTTACGGAACAAATGTATCGACAGAGGAAGCCGACGAAGGAACTCCGGGGGTATAGGTCGCTGTGGACAAAGAGGCGGACAGTGCGTCCCCATAAAAGTGTCCGGGTTTAACGAATGTATATGCGTTAAAGATGGATGGATTATGTCTTAAGTTTAACGTGGCATTTGACCCTGATCCTGCTGGATTCTAGCAACTGGTAACATCAATATCGAATGTTAACGATTTCGTGACTATCGATGCAGAAGGTTTTTATGCTTAAAGGTAACTGCTTATTAACGAACAGAGATACGACAACACGTACGTGCATTGTCCTCAAATACATGTACTGTTCATGTTGTGTATAAATATGCAACTGTTGTTTAATGTTACATGCAACGGGATAAGTTTCATCGATTGCAGTCGGTGACGTGGGCGTTTTAAGGATGAATCTGTAGTGGAAAGATACGGCAGCTAATATACCCTATATTTAGTCTAATAGAAAACATTTTTTTTGTAAATATTATTTTGGTATTATTTGGTGACTTATAAGGCCGGGTGCTCTTTGTAATTGTAAATGTATTTGTATATAAATCTGTAAATATGCCCAAGTCACAATAAAAACGATTTACTTACTTATACCTACTAGCAGCTAAACTATACCCCCACAAGAAGGTGCATTATTACATCTACCGAAGGCGACGTTTGAAAACATTGTGGTAAAAGGAGAAATTCAACGGTTTGCCCCAATGTGTTCGAATCTTTTCGAATTACACATAGGTTTGGAGTGATTTTCCACATTTTTACCAAGTTGTTCTCAAAGTCGTCTGCTGTACATTTAGTGTTAATGGGGAAGGCTTCAAGTGAATTGTTCCACGTGATGGGGAACTATTTCAGAGATCACTACATCTACATAAACTTGTGTGAACTGTTTGCATTCCTTTATTTGTATGAAAAGTATTATCTTATGTTTTTGTTAGGTTTTTTTTATACATTTATAAGTTGTGAAATGTATTAACATATAAAAATGTTCAATTATCTGTCAATTTTACCTTTTACCTAAGATCGTCGAGTGCTGACGCCTTGGCAAAAGAAGAATAATGAAATCATTGTGGAAAGGTGATAAATTGCTCTAAAAGGATAGGGGATGTAGATATGGACATGATTTTACACTATGGTATTCTAGAGCATTACATTTGTACTTAAAATGTCGAATCAATAGTTCCAGTGAATCAAAATTTAATTGCTTGTTTGTTGTTTTACGCCTCTTTCAATAATAAATCCGTTATATCATGGCGTTTCCTGGATAAGTTACTAGTACTACTGGTCCATTTATCCTGACACCAGCCAGTCAGTCGTAATGCAAGCCCCGTAACCCTGAGCGCCAAGGATGGCAGCCATTACTACTACTTTTCAAGTATTTGGTATGACCGGATCGAACCCGCGACCTCCTGCACCCGAGGCGGACGCTCTAATACTACACAAGGCGGCGTAAACGTGTTTATCCATAATTGTTTGCAAGCCTATAATATTATGCTTTTTAAAGGATTTTGTTTAATTCATTGTAAACCATGGTTTATGTAATATCGAATAATGATGAAAATAAAAGTGATAAATATGTTTTGCCTTTGCTCATACATGGGCGTAGGAGCGTTTCAATTATTGGGGGGGGGGGGGGGGGGGGGCAACCAATATATACCATGTAGCCTTAAATATTTTTATGCACATTAATTACGTTTAATTGTTAATACAGGGTTAGTAATAGTATTTGCAGTGTTGCACCAATAAAGCATTAATACAGATTACAATACACATTGAGTTCTTCAGATAGTTTATTTCAAATCAGATAAGTGATATTCGTATATTTGATCGGACACCCACACACCCGGATCCGATAGTATAATCTATATGTTCTGTTTTGAATAATAGTCCCTTTTGTTTATCTGTAATAAATATCCTTGCTCTCAATGACTTCAATCATCGTGACTTCAATTCATTATTGTGTATCGTTTTTATCATACAAGCAAGTCCAGCAAATACGATCTTATTCGTTAGTATTGAAATAGTCCAGGTTTAAAATAATCATTAACGTCTCTTTGTGGCGGGTCGAATTCCGTCCTAGTGGCGGGCCAAATTCCGTCGTATTGATGTAAAACTGGACAGTAAGGAGGCTATACAATTATACACTTTCTAAAACTTGCAAAAGTACTCTGTCCTCTCTTTGTTCTTTGCTGCAAATTCTGACGCTACTTGTAGAATGTTAATCTGATCAGTTTCGTCTTTGTGGCAGTGTAACAACAGCATGTTGTTCGAACGTTCCTGTGACATCGTTGATCTTAAGTAGGTTTTAAGTCGACGTAAAGTCGAAAATGAACGTTCAGCCGTTGCGGTGGTAACGGGAATTGTAAAATACATCTGTATTAGCATGACGACAGCTGACATAAACTTCTATGCGCCTGGCTCATTATTTAATATGTCACATACAGTTCTTATGCTTGATACTTTAGCGACCTTCAATGCACTTCCTTTGACCATGTCTTCCATTAAAGGTAATTGCGCCTGCAGCTTTTGCATGTCGATGTCGTCTTTGTACAAGTTGCGTACGCTTACCGGGACATCAACGGAGACACCATTTGCCGCATCTATTACCACTCGTTCAATGTCCTCTACAACGTCAATATTCTTGTTTAGAAGTCGTCGCTCAAGATGGTTCTGAATACAGTCGACAGCTTCGAAATACTTTTGGCGGAAGTAGTCTTTTGTGTTATTAAATTTCACACTATCTTCCCCGGAATCCAGACGTTTCGGTACTCTTTTATATCGCGGCAGACACGGGGTCTCCGTGATGTCCTGTGACATGGTTTCGATTTTCTCATAGAACACTTTGAACGAGTCATCTGTTCTCTGTCTCGTACAGAAGGACATAAGCATTCTGCAATCATTCTTAGCGTCTACCACCACACACGAGTCTTTGTTTTGGAGTGTAATAGACAGTTGCTCAGTTGCGGCAAACAACATATGTGAAAGGTGCAGCCCAAAATATGTGTTAAATTTCTGCATCAAGGTTGAAATACCACCAGCACGTCTTGAATAATCATCATTTCCTGATGCGTTCACCTCATCCATAGTATCTATGAGGACTTCATAGTTGTCTAACACAGAACTTATAGCAGACGTTCTTACAGTCCATCGTGTCGGGCACAATGGCTTGATAGTTGCTGTAGATTTTCCCGACTCGACTTGTAGCTTTTCAAACAAAACTTGACGTTTTGGCGACCACTTTATGAGTGAGGCGATCTCTTTAACTAGATCGATTGCATCCCGTATGGCTTTTATTTGACGGCATGAATCTTGTAGACCTAGGTTTAAACAATGTGCAAAACAGTGCACAACAATGGCCTGTGGAACTTCTTGTCGAATTTTAACGGCCACTCCATTTATATGACCCATGAAGTTGGACGCTCCATCATACCCTTGACCACGACAATTGTCGGATATGACAGAGTCGCCACTGAAATGCAATATAAATATGATTGCATGAAATGAAAAATAAATAAATCGGAGTAGCAAGATTGTAAAATGAAACAATTTCATACATTTAACTAATTTAGTAAAAATGAGGCGTCACGATATAGCGCAGTTGGTAGTGTTAACCAGGGTGGTCCTTTCTATCATATGCGCACACGGTCGGAAGAACCATAGTTATTATGTATCTTTCATCTCTCTGAGGCTGCATGAAATAACTTTAGCTGCTGAGTGACAGTTTTATGTTAAACTTAAAATATTAAATGAAAAAAAAAAAAAAACTCCGGTAAGCGGTTTCAATCCTTGAGCTCCCGCGTGACAGCCCGAAAGCATCACCATTAAGCTACGCAGACAACTTATTAAAATTGGTAGTAAAATTGAAGTCTTTTAAAATATTGCGAATCAATTATAAATTTCTGGTCTTCCAAATAATTGATTTTCTTTTAGAACCATATTTCGCGTAGACCCGGGCAAATTCAAAATACGACTTTATAGATCTAATAAACTGGCTTACCTGCCCGACGATGCAACTGCCATTGCTTTGTTTATACAGGGCCTGAGGCCCGTTTATTTGACGATGTTTATAATATTTTTAAAAAAATTGCGCCATAAGACTTGTTTCCGGCGAACTCTTCATACCGTAATAAATGTATTGAACAAGAGAAAGTTGATGCAACGCATCAAGTCGCCGGATATCCATAGTGCAGTTATGCATAACACTAACATTATAGTAGTTGTATAAACAGTTATCAACTGAGGGGCATATTGGAACATCAGGGGTGGGGTCAAGTGAAAATATATCATAACTTGCATTGTTTTGTCAACGAAGTGAATGATAATTGAAGCCTTTCATTGTTTATGATCAATCTCCATTCCAAAGTAGGTTGACCATACACACAACCAACTAATTATTGATCATAAACAGTAATGGAAATGAGAAATCTTGCCAATCATTAGTCTTAGTATGTATGCAGTGCTTTCATTAAGGAATACTTATAAGATTTATGAATTCCACATACACTTTTCAAGATGTTTGTCAGAATATTTGAATTTTATTATTTTTCAATAAAACCACAAAACAGACAATTTAGGATTTGCATGCAATAGCACGTCATTTTACCTTTCCTCTATTAAAGTCAACAGTGGACACCTTTGCAGCAATCTACTTTTAAAACAATGAGTTAATGGTTAAATCGCTGAAGACATGAGTTTTCTCTTTTTCTCAAAATGATATTAGCTTGGCATCCTAATTATATCATACTTTAACAAATGTTGAAATGTAGTCCAATATTTATAAATTAGACCACCTTCGAAAAATAATATCAACTAAACAGTTAAATCTCATTGAAATTGTTGTATAATTTAAACTTAATTTCGAACATAAACTGAACCCTACAACATGTTAATTTATTTTAATTCTTTCCTTCCTTTTTTATAATGAAAATAACAAACTACTCATGTTTTAAAATTATATTATGATGAGCGTCCTTGTGTCAATGATGCATAACAATATGCAGATCGGAAGCAATATGCCTTTAGGGAATTAAATGACACATTTAAAATTGTCAAGGACGAAATAATTGTGTACGAAAGACCCGATTCTTTCTTATTCGCAGAGGTGTCGTTCTTGAAACTCTCTTTATAGGCAGAGAGTGTTCGTTCAAAGTAATTTTTCTTTAAAACTAGTTAAATCACCTACGATTTACTATTTGTAAGTGAGTGTAAAGAGATGGCTCTCTGCAAAAAAGATTGATCTACGCAGTTGGTATTCGCGAGTCACGCTTCAAGCAGGTGCGCGTATGTAAACACATTAGACTGCGACGTAAAGGTTTGTAGTTATCGCCTTTTGAGTACATGTAGTATATAGTGTAAAATAAAGTATACCAGTCTAGCTAATAGGGACTGTTTTGTCTTCTTAAATAAAACAAAAAAACATAAATGCGAGTCAAAATAAAGAAACGGAAAATACCTAAAACATCGGAATATTTATTTCATTTTAGATGTGTCATTACTTAGTGTTTTTAAACAAACACAATTGTAATATGTACAAGACATCTAAATGTGTTTCTTTCTAATAATAATCCCCCCTCCCATGTGATTTCAGAAAACCTATTAAAAATAGAAGTCGCGGGCTTCTGCCCGGCGACTATAATTCCTAGCCATTGAGCATATTATAGATGTGAATTTCAAGGTAAACAGCCAATTAATGTAGAAAGATGAAAGTTATCACCTGCTATTTTAAATTTAAGGCCATCAAAGTTTAAATTGTGTTGTTAATTGGACAAAGTCAGCGAAGGTATAGTGATCTTGAAGGAAGAAGTCCCAGAAGAGCTAACAGCTGTTTTACAATACTATGACTCAACATACGTGACATAGTCATATAGAAGTGTTATGGGACCATTTCCGCAGAGTACCACTAATATTCGCACCAGATACCAGGGATGTCCATGAGGCAACAATGACAGATGGCCATCGTACCAACAATGTGTTTGAGTCTTGGAATAACGGATTCAAGCAACTGGTTGGGCACAACATCCATCTATATGGACTGCGATCAACTGCCTAAAGAAAGACAGGACAATCGTTGAAACAGAAATCTCCATCATCAACATACAGCCAGCAAAGAGACAGAGGAAGAAAACTGTTAATCATCTAAAACAATGAAGGAACTATGTACACAACGTGTAGAAGGACAACGAACTGTGAGTGAATTCCTTTTGTGTTGTTGGACAGTGTATTATACTTAGTAAATAGCTGTGCTAATGACAATGGCCAGACTGTGTGTTGATTGAATATGTCTCTATGAACTACTTTGAAAGCAGTTTTGTTTGTAAATACATGTATATCCACTTTTCATTATTATCATGATGTGTTATATTTTCTACACTAGTGGTTACCATATGCTATATTTTGTGAGCTATATATTTACTCATTTACAGGAAATAAATTGATTTTATTAATCTTTGTGTTTTTGTTTTTGTTTTTTTTCTATGAAATCATTTTATGAGAAGTAAATGTACTCAACACCTTTACTATCTGTCACCTTACGATAAAGACCAGGATGGCTCATCAATATGGGATCTTTTGTTCACCCTGTCAAAATGGTGTGGGAACTTTTGTCCACCCTGTTAAAAATAACATGGGATCTTTTGTCCACCCTGTTAAAATGAGATGGGACCTTTTGTCCACCTTGTCAAAAATAGCACGGGATCTTTTGTCCATGGGATCTTTTGTCCTGTATTCACTAATTGTATATCAGGCGAAACAGTGCAAACAATGACTGGAAGTTTATGTATAGACATATCTTCCCTGTTGGTTAATGTGGTTTTAAATAGAACAATCACAGGATACACTACTTATACGCCAGTTCACTCGTCTGCAACACTTCGCACCATAGAGAGAAATACATACTGCCACTTTCAAGTCTTTGGTATGACCCTATCGTCCGAGGCAGTTCTAACCAATCCTTCATTATGCATAGCCCTTATCCCCCTCAGCCATAAAAAAACGTTTTCAACAGCAGGCGACACCTTTTGTCAGAATGTTTTCAACTTTATTCAATATGTGTTCTCATTTTAAGAGAGTTCCCAAATTATATACTGTGATAATCCTTTTCCCAATAAAAAAGTTTTCAACAGCAGACTCCTCATGACAACATTAAATCATCAAATATCACTTCAATTAACTACAAACAAGACACAAATAAATATTGCAAATATCACTTCTTAAATGTGAGTGGAATCTCTTAATTGTGGTATATAATTAAAACAATTATATATAGGCTATACATTTTCCTTTTCGACGTTTCCACTCCCATTTTGTTCTGTTTTATTAATTCGACGTTTTAGACATTCGACGTTTCCACCGTCACCCGGCTAATATAACAAGTTGTTTTATATAATGATACAAGAGAAAGTTGATGCAACGCATCAATGTCGCCGGATATCCATAGTGCAGTTATGCATAACACTAACATTATAGTAGTTGTATAAACAGTTATCAACTGAGGGGCATATTGGAACATCAAGGGTGGGGTCAAGTGAAAATGTATCATAACTTGCATTGTTTTGTCAACGAAGTGAATGATAATTGAAGCCTTCATTATTTATGATCAATCTCCATTCCAAAGTAGGTTGACCATACACACAACCAACTAATTATTGATCATAAACAGTAATGGAAATGAGAAATCTTGCCAATCATTAGTCTTAGTATGTATACAGTGCTATCATTAAGGAATAACTAGAACTATCACTGAAGATGATAAATACCCCCAAAACAGCACCTTGACTCAAAATATGGCTTCCGACCGATCAACAAAATACACCGCACTTCCTCTCAATGTGTTGTATCATCCTATGAAGTTTTATTAAATTCCAACAATTTGTTTTAAAGTTATGCTCTAGACAAGACTCTACGAATAAGAAAAAGTAACAAAGGGCAATAACTCTGTAATTATGTAAATTAGAGTTATGGTTCTTGTACACTGCACTTCCTCTGATTATGCTCTACCATTGTATGCAGTTTTATTAAATTCCATCTATTAGTTATTAAGTAATTCTCCGGACAAGAAAAAGTAACAAAGGGCAATAACTCTGTATTTAGATTAAAAAGAGTTATGGTTCCTGTACACTGCACTTCCTCTCAATGTGTTGTATCATCCTATGAAGTTTTATTAAATTCCAACAATTTGTTTTAAAGTTATGCTCCGGACAAGACTCTACGAATAAGAAAAAGTAACAAAGGGCAATAACTCTGTAATTATGTAAATTAGAGTTATGGTTCTTGTACACTGCACTTCCTCTCATTATGCTCTACCATTGTATGCAGTTTTATTAGATTCCATCTGTTAGTTATTAAGTAATTCTCCGGACAAGAAAAAGTAACAAAGGGCAATAACACTGTATTTAGATAAAATAGAGTTATGGTTCATGTACACCGCACTTCCTTTCAATGTGTTGTATCATCCTATGATGTTTTATTAAATTCCAACAATTTGATTTAAAGTTATGCTCTGGACAAGACTCTACGAATAAGAAAAAGTAACAAAGGGCAATAACTCTGTAATTATGTAAATTAGAGTTATGGTTCTTGTACACTGCACTTCCTCTCATTATGCTCTACCATTGTATGCAGTTTTATTAGATTCCATCTGTTAGTTATTAAGTAATTCTTCGGACAAGAAAAAGTAACAAAGGGCAATAACTCTGTATTTAGATTAAATAGAGTTATGGTTCCTGTACACTGCACTTCCTCTCAATGTGTTGTATCATCCTATGAAGTTTCGTTCAAATCCTATGTTGCATTGTTAAGATATGGTCCGGACAAACTATGGCTTCCGACCGACCGACCGACCGACCGACTGACCGACCGACCGACCGACCGACCGACCGACCGACACAGTGACTTTGTTTTTTGGGGGTATAATTATAAGATTTGTGAATTCCACATACACTTTTCAAGATGTTTGTCAGAATATTTGAATTTTATCATTTTTCAATAAAACCAAAAAACAGACAATTTAGGATTTGCATGCAATAGCACGTCATTTTACCTTTCCTCTATTAAAGTCAACAGTGGACACCTTTGCAGCAATCTACTTTTAAAACAATGAGTTGAGGGTTAAATCGCTGAAGACATGAGTTTTCTCTTTTTCTCAAAATGATATTAGCTTGGCATCCTAATTATATCATACTTTTACAAATGTTGAAATGTAGTCCAATATTTATAAATTAGACCACCTTCGAAATATAATATCAACTAAACAGTTAAATCTGCAGATCGGAAGCAATATGCCTTTAGGGAATTAAATGACACATTTAAAATTGTCAAGGACGAACTAATTTTGCACGAAAGACCCGATTCTTTCTTATTCGCAGAGGTGTCGTTCTTGAAACTCTCTTTATATGCAGAGAGTGTTCGTTCAAAGTAATTTTTCTATTAAAACTAGTTTTATCTCGGTTTGTTCTTTTCTTCATTTGTTTCGAAACAAATATACATTTTAAATCACCTACGATTTACTATTTGTAAGTGAGTGTAAAGAGACGGCTCTCTGCAAAGGAGATTGATCTACGCAGTTGGTATTCGCGAGTCACGCTTCAAGCAGGTGCGCGTATGTAAACAACATTAGACTGTGCGACGTAAAGGTTTGTAGTTATAGCCTTTTGATTACATGTAGTATATAGTGTAAAATACACTATTTCATTCTAGCAAATAGGGACTGTTTTGTCTTCGTAAATAAAACAAACAAACACAAATGCTAGTCAAAATAAAGAAACTGAAAATACCTTAAACATCGGAATATTTATTATATTTTAGAAGTGTCATTACTTAGTGTTTTTAAACAAACACAATTGTAATATGTTCAAGACATCTAAATGTGTTTCTTTCTAATAATAATCCCCCCTCCCATGTGATTTCCGAAAACCTATTAAAAATAGAAGTCGCGGGCTTCTGCCCGGCGACTAATGATAATATCGGGGAACCACTTGATTAAAATCCCGGTCTGGTTTAATTTACGGAAATAAAAAGATCAACATATTTTATTGTTGTAATCTATTCGAAATTAGCATCCATCAATACAATAGACAAATATCAATAATTTCATGATTCATTTGTTTTTGTTAAATTTGTTTTATATAAGGTATATTACTATTATCATATGTAAATATGCTTAATTTTGTGACAATTATTGGGGGGGCCAAAACATATGCTGCCCCCCCCCCCCCCCCCCCCAACCTGAACATTGGGGGGGGGGGGGGGGGGCGGCCCCCCGGCTCCTACGCCTATGTCATATGTTTGTTGACAATAATAGTTTTATAATGCGTGCTACATTTTGATTTATCATTGACACCTTTACAAGGATAAACTTCTATAGCAAGAAAAGTGTGTGTTCCATAAAGATTCAATGTAGAAGATTTTGTTTGTTTGGAGTTTAACGCCGCTTTCAACAGCTTTGGTCATATCACGACGGTCAGTGCACCTACCCATGTTTTCCTGGCTTTCCCACACCAGTACTTACACAACATTCTTTCGAAGCCACTGACTACTTTCTCACATATATCAGAGGTGAGAGGCAATGGAAAACATCGCCCGAAAGAATGTCGCCGCAACCGGGTATCGAACCCGTGACCTCCAGATCACGAATCAGATACGCTACCAATTGAGCTACCCGGCCGGGTCTGTAGAAGATTTGATTTGTATGTTGGTTGACGCCGCTTTCAAAAGTATTTCAGTTTTATCATGGCGTTTCCTTGGTCCATTGATCCTGACCCCAGCGAATCAGCCTTAATGCTAACCTTGCAATGCTGAGGGCCATTAAGGGAATGCCATTACTACTATTTTGTTAATATTTGGTATGACTTTACCAGGAATCAAACCCATGACTTCCCGCATCCGAGGCGGACGCTCTAGCACTCCAAAATAGATGTGGTCCGAAATGCAGAGGGAATCCCGCTTTCGCATATGTTGGCATAATTACACTAGTCAGTCAAAAACAATAATTGATGGGAATTTACTATATAAGGTGAAGGAAAAACATTGTTCCAGTATCTTTACTTTTGGAAGTGTCATTCATTTTTGATAGAATTTTGATAGCAAGGCTACCATAGATACCGGTGGAATTTTGAAGTTACGTTACCAAAATCATATCCTTTTTCAAATTGTTTGCTCAGTATGAACTTCATTTTAGGGTAGCAATCATAAATTTGGTTGGTTGAAAATAAATTTGAGAATTGGACACATAGTCCTTGTGTGCTACTGAATGAAAACACGCCAATTGCTCCTAGTTCTACTTACGCTGGCGGAAAAAAGCTACATCTGTCCTTGAAGGTTCCCTGACATTTAAAAACCGACATGTCGATATTAATGACGATATCATCGCCATGGATGATGTGCCCTCGCAAATAAAGGAAAACCTAACTCCACAAATATGACTCCACCCCAAACGGACACTGTGATTCAGGAACCTTCTCCTACCTACGCCCCTGCAACATAATACACTTTCAGACAATAACAATTCTGATCATAGATCGAAAACGATGCCCAACTGTGACACTGGCAAGAGTGATTAACGGCAAAAGGGAAACGGCTTCAGTCCGAGAAACTGTAACACAACTGATTTAAATTCTCCTACAAACAAGGATTTAAAAGTATTGTCCTTAAATGTGTGTGGTATTGTATCAAAACTTAAGTGTCCCGACTGTTTGTCATATGTATGTTATTTTGATATAATTGTTTTACAAGAAACGAAAACAGATGAAGTTGGTGAGATATTGTTCAGGCTATATAGTATATATTTACAATAGAAAACAACTGTCAAATTATAGATCAGGCCGAATAGCCTTATTGGTAAGAGAAACTGTGGCTCAGTACAAACACATGGGGACACGAACACGGGTAACAATAATAAAGATTTAAAATGTGGAATTGTTTATGTTCCGCAAGCTGGTTCTAGATTTGCTCATGTCGATCGATATTTTTAAATTCAAAATTAAATATTTAGATATTTTGCTGATAACAAACACGGTATCCTATTTGGAGATTTACAAAGACGAAATATCGATAATACGGTATCTAATTACGGACATCAACTTTTACAGTTATGTCGAAACAATTAATTGTACTTGTGGAACGGTAGCACGAAGGAAGACTATTGTACCCCAATGTTAACATGTAAAAATGGTAGTATGGTAGATTATTTTTTATCGTCTAGTCAAAATCGACTTATACTCAGATGTTCACTCAACAAGCATTTGATTCTGTATGGCGCCTTAATTGGCTTGTGGGAGAAACTAAGAAATGCAAATATCAATGGAAAATTATTAAATAGTATACAGAGTCTATACAAGAACATTCATTGTAAGTTGGATCAACTTCATGTTTTAACTGCCTTGTTGGTGTCAGACAAGGTGAAAATTTATCTCTCTTTCTTTTCAAAATCTACTTGAATGATCTCCATCAGTATTTGCAAAACAGTGGTGTAAATGGAGTTTCTTAAGACACTTTTGTAGAAGCGATACACATATTTTTGAAATTCTTTATCTTATTGTATGCGAATGATACAGTGATTATTAGTAATGGAATCATCAAATGCACCTCAGGTATTTAATGAGTTATGTGGATATATTATAAAATGTACACTTACTGGGGAAAAGATTCAACAGTTGTTGAACACTGTAAAATGCTTAATATAATTGATTGTTTGTGTGAAGGGTCTTATACGCTTGCAACACCCTTTTGGGTCTTATGGTGGATTGGCAGTCATACAAGATCTACCTCGGTTCCACAGCCAGTGAAATACTGTTTCACTGCTTTACCACTTAAATGAGCAGTGGGAGACACATTACCTCAGAAAGATTATATGGTCAAATCACTTCTGTGACCATTGCCAGTTGTTAGAATTATTAAACCCTGGACCGTTACGGTCAACCTAACTGTCAACTCAATTAAAAGCTGTGCTACTATGCTTCCCTCATATCTGAATAAAATGTCATTCCCAGAACAGGGTCCATTGAAAGATCTAAACAATCGTGTGAAGTTATTACTGGCACCTATACTGCCTTTCATGAGACTTCGTGAGGCTAATGTGGGAAAACAGTATCGTATAAATGGAAACATTGTGCTGGTTCCTTCTGACGTTAAAAACACCGTACAATCTCGTCCACGCTTATCGTCAGATACAGCAACAATTAAGGCAAAACAGAAACGCCGACTTAGGTACAAACATCATATGAACAGCATGAACATTCGACCAGAGAAGCTACGTGAAAGTATAGCTTTCCTTAATAAAACGTCTAAACTATTTGAAGAGTATGGTATACAAATTGATGATTTTTTTTAATGAAGACAATGTTATAGGTCAACAAAATGAGCATTCAGAAAGCGATCAGAACAATAAAATCTCAGAAAGCAATTTAAGTATTGATATTGGAACAAGTGATGCTGGAGCAAATTCCATATGTGAAGACAATCTGATAAATGATAACACAAGTAATTCAGATATGATGCATTAAAACTGTGATACGTCTAAAGGTAACACAGGCTCAGATATGGCACAATGTTCAAATGTTAAAGACCAAAGAGATGATGACACTGATGAATGGAGTAAATCTGATCCATCAAAAGAAAGTACAGATAATCCCGGAATACAAGACACAATGTTAACCTCTCCAAGATTGGTTGAACCATCAGAAAAAGACTTCGTGTATAATTATGCTCCAGGGGAAGGAAGGACACCCGTTAGTGTGTTTTTTTAGCCTCGCGCAGAAGAGCTGTCATTTCCATCTATTTTCTGTGGTCAGCCAGGACTATCTCTTGAGGAAAGATTAGTTCCAGTTTCTTAATCGCAGAGTGTAAGATCTGAGCTTAGATATGTAGATAGGAGAGCTGCACTGAGTATTGAAAACATGTTCTTTAAGACAAACAAAGAAGTTTCAAATGAAACAGATCATTAACCAGACAGAAAAAGCAGTACGTAAATCTAAGGAAAATATGTTAGAGGCGCCTCTGTCAAACAATTTATCTATGAAGATAAAGCCTTCAAATTTATTACAAATATTAGAGGATCTCCATCGTACTTCCAAGCAGTCTCGAAATATCTGTTTGCAATGATTCGACAACTAGGACCAGCCACATTTTTATTCAGACTTTCAGCAGCTGAAACAAACTGGACACATTTACTATGCACTCTATCTGAAGGTGTTGGCAATGTTCACTGTTCTGAGGAGGAAGCTGCTAATTTTGATTGGCCAACAAAGTGTAGACTTATATAGTCGGATCCCATAATATGTGCTCGTCATTTTGATTTTGGTGTCAACAGATTTATCAGAGAAATTTTCTATATAGTGTAATACCAACAGCGTGGCTCACCTCATGTGCACATGCCTATTTGGTGCACAGACACACCAGTATATGGCGAAGATTCTAAAAACATGTTGTCAACTTCATTGACAGTTATCTAAAGTGTGAGCTACAGTACCACCTGGAACAGACCCAGTCCTCAGAGATATTGTCAAACTATAAACCAATCGTCACAGTCATACTAACTTTTCATCAGTTTTTGCTCTCAGTGTCATTATCAAAAGAAGAATATATGTGTGCTATAAGATCTTCAATTAAAGGTAACTCTGTTTTCTTGGAAAGAAAACCATCAGACTATGTTATGAGCATGGAGGGCAAATATATATTTAGAATATGTGCTGGATGTGTATGCATGTGCCTCGTACATCGCTGCCTATGTAACAAAGTCTCATCGCGGCATGAGTGAACTACATAAAAATGCTGCATCAGAAGCCCGTAAAGGAAACACAGATGTTAGACAGCAGGTTCGTGTCATAGGAAATAAGTTTCTAAATGCTGTTGGAATATTTGCTCAGGAAGCAGCATATATTTGTCTCTGATTACCCATGAGAAAGTCTTCGCGGCAGGTTGTATTTGTGAACACCTCTCCACCAGAAGAAAGGGTTTTTCTATTGAAACCATCTCATGAGCTTGAACAGTTAGATGATGACTGTGACGAAATTGAGTGCTCCAATATGTTGAAAAGATACTCAGACCGCCGAAAAGGAATGGGATATGTCACACTTGCAAGTTTTGCTGCTAACTCTGTGATGAAAAGGAACAAACCTACCCACAGACATTGTGAATTATCAAAACTGACCACTGAAAAGCTTTTACCTGAAAGTCTGTATCTGATATTGAAGATGAACATCTTGAGCCTGAATTTAAAAATTCACAAAAGTATACAAGAGTGCAAAAATCACGCATAATTAGATATGTACATTTCAATCCTAACAGCGATGAAGAAAAGTTCTACAGGGAACAAATAATGTTGGTCTACCCTTGGAGGAATGAAGTAAAAGATTTACTAGCCAATTGTCAGTCATATAAGGAGAGATTTGAAATGGTTCAGAAAACAATAGAGGAAAACAGACTTCGGTATGAACATTACAGAAAAGAGGTTGATGAAGCTGAAAGACGTCAAATGGATACATATATGCAGGACATTTGGGACAACATTGCTCCTGTTACTGAAAATATAGATGGCATTCCAGATCAGTATATACCACCTCCTGTCAATGCTGAGGATCAGTATGATATAGGACCAGATCTGGGTATATCAGCATCAACATGTCAACTCGGAAGAAAGTTACAAAACCTATGAACTCCCCGACGTTGAATATAGGGAACATATGCGATCATTGAATAGGGAACACATTGACTTTGTATATGATACAATCCATGAGCTGAAGATGTTAGACAAACTTATGTATCGCTTCCTTAGTGGTGGAGCTGGTTGTGGGAAAACCCATGTTACAAAAGCCCTCTAACAAATGGCTCTCAAATATTATAAAAGTATGCAAGGTAAAGAATTTTCTTCTAGTCCAGTCCTAGTCATGGCACCTACAGGAAAAGGCTGCTTATCATATACGTGGTAGTACACTACGCAGTTCAATGAAGATTGCACCAAATAAACAGATGCTGCATCGGCCTCGACAATCAAGTACAATGAACACATTCAGGAATCAGTTAGGATATCTCAAACTTATTTTTATTGATCAAATCTCAATGGTTGCGTTTGCAATGTTTAATTGCATTCATCAGAGGCTTCAGGAGTTGAAACAGTCGAAGGAAGATTTTGGTGGAGTGTATAATAGTGGTAGGCGACCCGTTCCAGTTGAAACCTGTTTGTGATTCTTACGTTTTTGAAACACCAAGAAGTTCATACATGCCTTTAGCAACTAATCTTTGGAATGAACACTTCCAAATGTATGGGTTAAGGCAGATAATGAGGCAAAAATAAAGCAAGCCTTTTGCAGAACTCCTTAATAGACTGCGTGAAGGCCATCACACACACAATGACATAAGCAGTCTTCAATCTTGACTTGTCAATCGCCAAAGTGAAAACTATCCACATCAGGCAACCCATCTGTTTGCAACAAATGAAAAAGTTGATATATACAATTACTCAGCATTACATTCAGCAGGCAAACCAGTTCATGAAGTAAAGGCTGTAGACCAAGTTCTTGGAACCTGCACAAATGAACTCAGGAAAAGAATTCTTGACTCATTTGCAAGCAAATCAAATGTCCAGTTGCCAACTGTGCTTCATTTGTTGGAAGAAGGTGTTTATGAATTATCTGTCAACCTGGAAACAGCCAGATAGACTCACCAATGGTGCGTCTGGCACAGTCATGAAAATAAATCGCAGTTGCAACAATCTATCAGGTCCAGTATGGGTCAAATTCCAAGACAAACATGCTGGTCAAACCCTGCGCAAAAATGCTATATTGACAGGTCATTGACTCCTTTATCTCCAGTCAGTTTCAAACTGGTTACAAGGGCCAAGCACAGGTACACATACTTCAGTATCCACTTAGAACTGCTGCAGCAAAAACTATCCATAGAGCTCAGGGTGATACCATGGAAATATCAGTTATAGACTTGACAACTACTCGAAATATAGATCACATATATTATGTAGCACTTAGTAGGTTGACAAGTATAGAAGGTCTGATAATACTGAACTTGTAAGCAAACAAAATTGCAGTCAACAATAAAGTTAAGCATGAGATGCAGCGATTACGAGAAACACAGATAAACATGCCACTGATTTTCTGTACGTTCAAACACTTTTGATAAATAATGTATTTCAACATATCAAACAGGTTTTCGAATCATGCATTTGGATTCTTTTTTGAATTTTAACACTTGCTCAATGTTAACGATTCGTATTTTTTCTTTCAATTAGTACTATTGCTAGCGGTTTCAAGCGTGGGTCATAATTGCCCCTCTTCACATTGTTTGCTGAAAGTGTTGAGTGTTGAGTGTGACCTTCATTTTTTGGGGAAAAACATGCATGTTTTTGAATTTATGTGTCGGATTCTGAGACGGACACATATTCCTTATGTTTTGTTAACATTATTTCAAGTTTACAACACACATTTATAAGTTGAAATACTGCAAAATTCAATTGTTATTTTTAGCATTTGTGTTAACCTCTACTTTAATTATATGTTTATACTTCCTCAAATAGAACAAGTTATATAGCTGTAAAACTTCGTCAATAATAACTTATTATAACCTTATAATAGTGTATGGTGTTAATTGTGAGAATTGAACATAGCATTTGCGCTAAGCTAAATGTTAAAGATATTTTTGTAATAATTGGAGATGTTTATACTTAAGTTAAATATGTATTACATATAAATAATCATACTTGTCCAAACTTCCTTAAAGATTACTGTTATATTTATTAATTACCATCTTTTGAATAGTTGCTACGGCGGATTAACTTTAATAGTATTGCATTAAAATATCATTAAAATCATTGAGTGATTGAGTATCCTTCAATTGTATTCTATTTAACTATCTTCTACAACGTCCAAACTATATCATTCACATTTTGATTATTACAATGGCAGCTTGAAACACATTTCTGCAATTTTCTTTTAATATTTGTATTACCAATTGGAAGAATTTCTGATTAGGCCGAAAGAGACTGGCCACAACTCTTGCCTCGAGAGTGACAAGATTGTATACAAGTATTACAAGTAGTAAAACGTGTAAGATATGTTTTGCCCAGTACAATCAAAATGTGTTTCTATTTTCAGATTTTGTCAAATCTGAACATTTAAATAAGGACACCAAGGAAAGACAGAATATCATAAAACGCATATATGAGATGTATCTACATATTCTGGGAGTTATATACAAGTTAAAATCCAACTAAAAAATTGATAAACTTGAAGCATTTAGTTCATTAGAAACAATTGCTAAAAAGTGTCAAAGTTTAGGCCATGACCTTTAGCTTCAGAAATTCAAAGGCCCTTAAAGAAAAAGAAAAAAGGAAAAACAGTTGGAAGTTGCCTTTAAGGAAAAGGCTAGTGTGCTGAACGAAAGTGGAGAGTTAAACAATAAGATTGCTGTGCTGCAAGAGAAAAGTATTACACTACAAAGAAATATAGAACTAGAAGCATCAATGGATCTTTTCAGTGTGCTGAATGATGAAGAGGAGAGTGTTACAGGGGAAAGCTCCGACAGTGTTCAAATGGACAGGCATCAGAGGTGAAAATGTATTGGAATCCCAAAAGAATCAAATTAAAATAATTAATTTAAATCAAGATGTATTATAATTTTTCTTTTTTCATCCTTAATATATTTAGAAAGTTAATGTATACACACAAAATAAAGATATTAAATAAATGTTCAGATAAAGATTTCTTGCATTTGAAAATCATGTTGAGAACGTTCATAAGAAAATCTCTCCAGATTGTTTGTAAGGAACTTGCTTACCATATTTAAGACATGTTTCCAGATGTTTGTGTCAAAAAATCGTATGACTCTCAAATATTGCTTGTGAGCGAGGGTTCTTAAGCCAGAACAGATTATAGACTTAACTCAAGTGCAGTATTGTACATGTAAATTGAACATGAATGAATAAAGAAAAACACAACAATCAGGACTTAATTATATATTTCAGCATTAATTTAGTTTGATTTTATAAAATATATTCTTTGAAAAAGAGAGGGATTTCTAATGTAGCAAATTCTGATTTCCAAATATATTTAAGTATATGGTTAACAAGAGCTGTCGGAGGACAGCGCGCTCGACTATATGGCGCTTATTCACATAAAGCACTATTTCATTATATTGCACTTAAATACTTTTAAATCATATATACTCTATATGTAAAAGCAATCGAATAGATACATACATTTAAATATATATAAGTTAAAAAAATCAAATTTCCTAAGTAAATCAAGGACAATAACTCCATATTTAAGATACAATGGAGTTATCTAACCTAATTGTGTGATGGTCCTTAACAAAAGTGTGAAGTATGAAGTGATTTTAATGAATGATCACAAATAGAAAGGAACGTAACCAAATATTATGAATTCATCTCAAATTCTCAAAATCGAACAAAAATCATGTTTTTTACATCAAAAAGTCTCACTCAGCTTCTTTAACATACAATGTGAAGAAAGGTTTTATATGTAATTATATTCCAAATATGAAGGCCCTAACACAAGTACTTATTGAGAAAAGAAATAAAATGAAAATTCCAACTTGCCCTAAAACTTTAACCACCTAAAATCATGTTTTTGACCCCATCAAAAAGGTCTCTCACACTCAGCATCTTCAGCATTCAATGTGTAGAAAGGTATTATATGTAATTATATTCTAAATATGAAAGCCCTAGCACAAGTACTTATAGAAAAAAAAAAAAAAAAAAAAAAATGAAAATTCCAACTTGCCCTAAAACTTTAACCACCCAAAATCATGTTTGTGACCCCCCAAAAAAGGTCACACTCAGCATCTTCAGCATTTAATGTGAAGAAAGGTAATATATCTATAGGTGCTACCTATTTACGAAAAAACCGCAAGATAATATAAACAAAAATTAAAGAGCATACTTTGGCCATAAAAAAGGATTTATAAGTAATTGACTAGACAATAATAATGTTAATGTCATGTTTCTTGCATGATCAAAACATATTTGGAATTCGTATTGCTGTTGTCTATTATTTGAACAGAAAATAATAAAGTAAAAACTTTCAGAAAATCAAGGAATACATTTATAATGAACGAGGTTAAAACATGAGGGCCAAGATGATCCTTAATCGATCACCTGCATTATGGTAAAGAAGCAAATACTATGCAACAGACGATTTAGGAAAAGAACCACAAGAACAATTGCTCCTTATGAGAAAGTTATCCTTTTGCCACAATGTTTGATAAATAATTATACTTTGAATGAGTGAGTCAATAGCTCATGTATAGGAATTTGGGGTCTTTCATGTTGATACCACTTTTTTGAGGAAAACGACGTCGCTCCATTGACGTTACGCCAAGATGAAGTGTAACGGAAATGACGTCACGTCGTTCTTTGGCTACGATACAGTCAAAATTTAGTTTCCGGCGTAGAAGGCTAATGCTGTCGTTTCTTTGACGAACGGGAAAACATATTTCTTACAGATTTCCATTTATTTTTAACTTTTCGTACAAATGTTAATTCCCACATAACACAGCACTTTAATGATCTTAAATATCGATTTAAAAAAAAATGATTAAAAAGACGACAATAATTTTCAATCCGTGTTTTTCTGCTCATTTTATACATACCCAAAATACCGATTTTAAAAAAAAAAGATTAAAAAGCTGACAATAATTTTCAATCTGTGTTTTACGTCTGCTTTTTATACATATCCAAAATGGCGGCCCCCATGAATTTTTCCAGTTTCATTTCAGAAAGCTTCATGGGTTATTGGAAAAAAAAAAAAAAAAAATCTCACACCTGTAACCTATAAGCGAAAAAACCCATTTATGGGGTTTCAAATTATATTTCAAATATGAAAGCCCTAGCACAAGTACTTATTGAGAAAAATTAAAAAATAAATTAAAATTCCAACTTGCCCTAAAACTTTAACCACACAAAATCATGTTTTTTACCCCAAAAAGAAGGTCACACTCAGCATATTCAGCTTACACTATGAAGAAAGGTATTTGATGTAATTATACTTTAAATATGAAAGCCCTATCACAAGTACTTATTGAGAAAAAAATAAAAATATTAAATTCCAACTTGCCCTAAAACTTGAACCACCCAAAATCAGGTTGTTTAACCCAAAAAGAAAGTCAAACTTGGCATCTTCAGCATTCAATGTGAAGAAAGGTATAAAATGTAACTATATTCCAAACATGAAAGCCCTAGCACAAATACTTATGAATGAAAATGCCAACTTGCCCTAAAACTTTAACCGGACGCCGACGCCGACGTTGGGGCGAGTAGTAAAGCTCTCATATTCTTCGAATATTCGAGCTAAAAATGGTAGCAATGGCTGACTTCCTGGGCGCTTTGGGTTGCGGGACTACCATTGATTTTGCATTTAACCTTTAGTCAAATCAATTAACAATTTTGATTTTAATTAATTGTGTACTCCTTAAAACAAGAGCTGTTGGAGGACAGCATGCTCGACTATTCCACCGCTTATTTGATTACTGAGATAATAAACATTAACCACAATGTCTTAAAAAGGGTGATAATTTGCATTATATGCAGGATAGAGTTATTTAACTTGATTATTGTCATAGATGTGATTGTTGGGAAGGGTTGTAGAACGTTTCAATGGAATACATCAAGTAGTTACTAAGATATGGACTCTTAATGTAGTTGCACGCAAACCTTTAACGATAGGGCAACAATTTGCACCATATGCAACTAGGTTAAAGTTATTGCAAACAATTGTGTTTTTTTCGTTAAAGGTCAAAGTGACCTTGACCTTTGACCTTATGATCCCATGACCTGTTTGAGTCAAGTGCTGATCATGACCATTGCCCAAACTAAGTTTCAGGGTCATAGGCAATTAGTAGTTTTAAAGCAAGGAATGTTTCTGTATTGAAGGTCACAGTGAACTTCACCTTTGACCTATTGACTCCAAACTCTCTAGGCATCACCAACTTACTATGATGTATGTCCATAAGAAGTTTGAAGATCATAGGCCTAGGCGTATGTAAGTTATAAGGGTAAATGCTAGCTTTCACAAAAACATTAACCATTAACTGTTTCTTTACAGAGCCGGGCCCCGGTAGCTCAGTCGGTAGCGACGCGGGCTGTCAATTCAGGGGTTGTGAGTTCGAATCCCGGCTCGGCCAACTTTCTTTCCGACGATTGACAAAAGTCAATGCGACATGCGTCATTCGTCTTCCACCAATGGGCTAAGTCTATGTGGAAAAGCAGCCAGTTGCTTAAGAATATTGTTGTGTGGAGTACTGGTGTGAGAAAACCAGGAAATGCATGAGTAGGTGAACTGGCACAAAAACTTTAACAAAGAACTGTTTCTATATAGAAAGTTAAAGTGACCTCGACCTTTGACCTACTGACTCCAAACTGATTAGGCATCACCAACTTGATATGAATTATGTCCATACCAAGTTGGAAGATCATTGGCCTAGGCGTATGTAAGTTATAAGGGTAAATGCTAGCTTGCACAACAACTTTAACCAACGGCGACGGCGACGCCAACGCCGACGCCGGGGTGACTACAATAGCTCCCCTTATTCTTCGAATAGTCGAGCCAAAAACTGCCTTTTTTCAATGAGCACTATGCAGGAATAAAGGTAACTTTAGCATTGATATTTGCAAACTGTTCCAAATTACAGATTTGTTTCAACTAAAAGTAGACCTGGTAAGACAGTTTCAAGAAAAGGTTGACATTCAAGAAATTACAAATATAGAGTCAACAATGACGTGTTGAACTATAATTGTAACGAGGTTGGTCTTATGATTAGACCAAAAACAAACAGAAATCAGAGTATAATAACTCATTATAAAGTTATAACAACATTAAGATACTTGGCAACTGGCAAAACATAATATATACAGAAATATAATCTCTAAACCACTATGACGTATCTATTTTCGTCCAAACTTAATGAAATAATTAAAATATGACGTCACACATAATCTGACGTCACACATTTTAACTTCAGGAAAAACTAATATTCTAAACAAAGGAATTTCCTTAGGAGCTTTGTGAATATGACCTCAGCTAAGGGAACAATCGGGTACTTGAAGAATGTCCTTAGAAAATAAATTGGGAGGTATGTGAAAACGGCTCCAGTAGTACGGGTAACTCACCCAGGAAAAAATAGACATTTCTTATATTAACCTATTTCTAAAACGTGTATAACATGAATTTTAATAGTTCTATGGAAGAAAATCCAGCGTTCAAAGTCAACATAATCGGGACTACATGCCAGCACGCTCACTGTCTTTACAAGGAACCCAAACAACTCATAATTTCACTGAATATGTCTCGCAACATTTAAAATGGAAAGTGCCATCGCATGTACTCTAAATTCGAACTGCCGGCTCGTGCAATGATTTCGAAGGGATTTTTTTCAATGAGTTAGTCAAGATATATGTTTGTAGCTTACAAAGTTGTAAAGGGCACTAACCTCCCATTCGAAATCAGTCTTTATTTCTTTGCGCTGCATTGACAATTATTTAACTGAGGCGAACATGCGGGAAATTCTCCATCTCTAGCGTCAGAAAATAGAGATATAACATGAAAATTGTGTTGGCTTCAAGAAAGAAATTTGGAATTCAAAGCATCTATATTCTCTTACCAAAAAGTTAATTCGGATAACTCGGGCGAGTTAAAGAAATTGCACGAAAACCGTGTTCACTTGAAGAAAGTTTGTTTTGAATTCAAATCATCTATCTATATTCTCGAACCAAATGATTAACGTTAAATACTCGGGCGAATTATAGGTTATACTTAAAAGGCAGTCCCAACCCATGTTTGCGTTTACCCTGTCATAAATATAACGAGTAATGTTATATCGCATTAACGCATTGCATAGAGTTTGCCTATTTACAGTATCCCTGTAATCCGGATAATTTAACAAGTTGTTGTGTCACCAACGTGAAGTGCTACTGATGCCTTAGTCACATTTTCTCTGAGGCTAGGATAGGGCGGCCGTTAGCCCCCGAAATCGAGAAAAACATGCGGCCTCAGAGGATCAGCGGTGAGCGGTTATAATTTTTTTTTTATATATTTCTAGGTTCGCCGTAGCAATAAGACACGCCGTAGCCATGCTGTAGAGCGGTTTCACGGCGACCATATATCGGGTGTAGGATGGCCTTTTACGTTTCCCGTGTACCTGTTGACTGTTGCGGAACCCAACACAATTTCGGCGACCGCAGGAATTCCACGGGCGCCCTAGGGCAGCCTTAAGGCGGTATGTGGAACACCCTGCGGGCAAAGCATGACCCATGCACGACTCCTTTACGTTTCCGCACGCAATCCGTACGGCGACCGTGGCAGTCTGCGCCGTGCGTGGAGTTGGTATATATACCATTTTTCCATGTGTACATTCATATATGTCATATAGATTGTAGACAAAGTTATATACAGATGGCGCTGGTTGTTCCTATACGGTTGAGGCTTGGCTACCTGCGGATGCAGCTGAGGCGGGTGCACCGAGAGCGAGACTACCTGCGTGCAGCCCTTATCCTCAAGGAGCAGCGGCATGCCCGACAGCAGAAAAGAAGGACGATTAGGGTGAATCCCTGGCTCCTGTGGTGTGTCACCCTGGGCCACTACGACAACCTGATGCAGGAGTTGATGCGTGAATACAGGGGTGACTTGAAGACATTTCTGCGGATGGAACCTGCAATGTTCCAGGAGATTCTGGTCCGTTTCGCTGCCATAATCACCAAAAGCGACGGTGCATCGACGGCAAACACATAAAGATTAAGACGCCATCGAAGTCAGGCTTGTTGACGCAGACGAACCCTTGCTGTGGGTGCGGAAGAAGCAGCTTCTGATGCAGGGACTTTCAACCAGTTTTCCCTTGAGCCCGACGTCCATTATTGGAGACTTGGTATCCCTCCCCCTGAGCCCCTACCCAACGCCGTGCGGCTACTCTAACATATGTGACTGCTACAGTATATGACTGGGAATGCTGCGGCGGTCCTATTATTGTTATTGGCCGTATATATTTTAGACCCCACGGCCGCCGCGGCAAATGTGACTGAGGTATGATGACGATGAATAATCAGGAAAAATACTTTTCACCATTTTAAAAAAGGAGATTAAGTTATGTTTACGTCTTTTATTGGTAAAGGATATCCGTCCTGACTCTTGATGCAGTTGGGTAATATATACAAAGTTGGTACATCCAGTTAAAATACTGGATATTTTCAAGTTCATCTTTTTCGTAACAAGCAAATTCAGAGAATTATGGTCCCCCGCCAGGGTCAAGGTCACAAAAATTGGTATTGATGGAAAGGGGTTGTCACAAGGAATACACATGTGAAATATGAAAGCAGTACCTATTACGGTTCAGAAGTTATGACCAAGGTTAAAGTTTTTGTGACAGCGTGACTGACGGACGGACTGACGGACGGACTGACTGACTGACGAATGAGAACTAATAGTCCCCACGCTTTCGCTAAAGCGGGGGACAATAAGCGCAATAATGCCAGATGGCAACAGCATACTCCAAATTAAGTCTTACAAAGGACTTATAAACTGTCTCAAGAGATTGCCTGTCTTGTGAATTTAAGGAATTTCACGAAATGTAATCTGACCAAAGGTTTATTTTTAGTTTGATGATCCAATGAGTATTGTTAGAAATAAATAACCAAAGGAGTTAATGAAGGTTTTGGTGAGCTTTTTTTTTTTTTACATATACTATAGATTCACATTTAACATTGTAAAAATCAACAGGCCAAGTATTAGCCAACCGTTACAATGAATTAATCTGATTCTTCAAGCATCAGTCGCAGCGGCCGGTAAATCAAGATTTACTTTAATACTGGTTTCATCAGCAAATTATATTAATTTTTAAACTTGTATCTTACAATATATCGTTAATATATATTAGAAAAATAGAAGACCAAGAATTGAGCCTTGGGGAACACCAGCTTTAATGTATGGGACATATGACATAAGTCTTTAAACGACATGTTGTTTCCTTTGAAAAAAATAGACATCTTTAATGATATTTTGAATTCAAACTGTTTATCTAATAAACATATTGTAACGCATGGATTAACAGAGTTAAGTAATATATTTGATTGGTTAGGTCTTAAAGACTGAAATTATAATTTTGTTAAAGTCAGTAAGCATTTAAATATTTCTTGTAATTGAAAATCATGTTACGAAGTTTCAAAAGGAAATCTCTTCTGATTGTGTGTAATGGGGCTATCACACTGGCCTGAATGAGCTCTCGTTTGCTTTCCGTATACGAAAGTGGTGTGATTTTTTAAACTGGCCGATGTCGCTCCGAATGTGTTATCCCCAATGTATCAGTGAATGCTTCCGTTTGCTTTCCGAATGTTTTCAGTATGGTTTCAGAATGATTTCAGAATGGACCGAATATTCCCCACATGTTGACTTCGAAAGGTTTTCTTTCCGAACGTATCCGTATGCTTTCCGCATGCTTTAAGAACACGGCGAATCGACCTAGAATGAACCGAACTCTTTCCGCATGCATTCTGAAAGTGATCGGAAAGGGTTCGTCATGTTCTATGTCAATACGGGGTGTTCTGAAAGCAAACTGAACATACTGTGCATTCTAGAAAAAAATCCATTTTGGGGCGAATGCCATTCCGTTTGCTTTCCGAATAGGAATGTGGGTGTTCGGGAAGCGAACGGATCATATTCGGTAAGCATTCGGTGTGTTCTAGGAGCATACTGGCTGTTCGGCTCCGTACGGATGCATACGGAACAACATTCGGTAGCTCCAAAAAGTTGTTGTGCATGTTCAAAATAACATTTTCCGAACTGCTCGTACACTTCCAGAATGCACAGTATGTTCCGTATGCTTTCAGAACACACCGAATGGACAAAGAACATGACAAACCCTTTCCGAACGCTTTCAGAATGCCGGTGAAGTCTGCAAACTTCCTTTAAATAGTGGAGCTTCTGTCAGTACAATTCATATGTCATGGACAGAGAAGACGAGGACCACAATGTCTTCCCAGGCGAGTGGGGAGGTGGAAGAGACCTCCCAGATATGACTCGCCACTTGGGCGGCAACCGTGACACCCTACCTACCAAGGACCACAAGGATATACTAAAGGCGTTCTACACCTATGATTAATTAATATTGTTGAGGAGGGACAAGAATTGTCAGACTTTAACCCTGCACAAGCCAGACAACATTTTGACCTAATGAGATAAAGTCAGAAGGAAAACTTTCTGTTTCCTAATTGGCCAACTAATTCAGGAATATTATCATGTGTGATATCGATTTTTAGCTTTTTCAATTACCTTTCCTACCAATATGCAACATTGCGACCGAATAGGCCTACGACATTGACGAAGTCGTCTCAGAACCGGGTCTCGGCTTATACCCTATTGTCTCGCTGTAGCAGAGGCGGATTGGTACCGGCGTCTCATGTGCGTCAACTCTTTATGACGGTTCACACTGATGGCAGTCACTGCCAGATCTGGAACGGTCGGGACAACAGCACCCGTTTGCGTAACATCATTACAGTGTTTCTATAGCAATTAAATTACCCTGAAACTACAGCGACTCTGCCCAGCATCACAAAGGCTTCACTACGCTGATGTTCTGATAGTCGTTGCATATGCGCTGTTATACAAAATCAAAAATCTCCAGTCATATTTGTACTATACATGTGTGAAAGAATGTAGTGAACACAAGTTTTGCCACTAGTACTTCTGTAAACATGTTCCACGTGGAAATCTTGCAAAATAATAATTCGGGCTATTACGTATTGTCATATTTTAAACCGATATATATCGATGTGGCTATAAACCGTTACAACTGATATAATTATGTTTCAAATTTGACAAGTGTATACCTTGTAAAACTTAAATGATCAAAAAATAAAAAATAATTAGTTTTGAGTATATATAACATGTAGAGAAGTTTCAATTAGATCTGGTGGTCATCTGAAAGAGTTTATATTTTAGTGACTTTTTCCCTAACTTGACCTACAGGATGATTCTTTATATTGTTCCCCTTTTGACCAAATCTAGTGAAACTTTTAAAATGAATGAATAATCATAATAAAATCAAACAGGACTTATTTAGCAATTCAGCATCCACATTGTTTGGTCTTTCTTTTTTATAAAAATTGAAAAGGAGAAAGACTTCTTCACCAAGTTCTTATTCCCAAAGAATGTTTAAGAAGAAGAAATGGGTTATGCAGATCACTTCTCTTTTCACAAGTCAGTACTTGGTGAGTGGCTACCAGCTTTTAGATCCTGTCGCCGAGAAGAAATTGTCCTTGCTCGTTTACGCATTGGGCACACATGGTTAACTCATGCATACTTACTGAAAGGTGAGGAAGCACCTCAATGTATTCCATGTTTTACACAACTTTCAGTACAGCACATTCTTCTGGAATGTGCTGATTTCGCTCCAATACGTGATAGATTTTTCAAGGCTCAAAGTATGCGTAAGCTCTTTGAGTCTGTCAAACCGGGACTTTTATTTGATTTCCTTAGGGAAATTAATATTTTTAATAAGATATGATTATTTTTTAAATCGTGCTTTTGCACATTCATTACTCTTACTGATCCTGTTCCACATTTCCTCAGATATTATTTATCTTTATGTTAAGTATTACATAGTAATGTTGGGCTTGTTTGCCTATATCTTATTTTATATCTATTTTAGGTATCGCATACATCATGTTTGATTATTTCACCATTTACATGAAGTAAATATTAAGCGCCCAAAATGACCTTAGTTGTCGGCGGGCCTTAAAACACCATTCATTCATTCATTCTCTTTTCACAACAGCTTTGAAAAGCACGAGAAAATCTCCATAAATATGGTTTTATGTAGACTAACACATGCACATGTGTAAAATAACTCGATTAAATCAAATGGTTGACACGCACGGATTGCTCGAGTGAATAGTGAGCATGATCATGAGTTTAACAATGGGCTGAAAACAATTGTACGAGTTTCGGTTGGTTGCATTTCTCGGTACATGAGTAAATGTACATTTCTGACATTTGTCCCAAATTTAAACTTTGTAACGAACTTAATGGCAATTTTCGATGAGGCGTTTCTTTATCTCGTCAGTATATGATACATGTTGTTCTAGGCCCCATATCTTCATCATGCTAGGATAAATAGATGCCTTTTAAGCTACACCTCTGTTGAGCATCCATTGTACATTTATTTGTAATGCCTAGAGCTAACATGTACCTTATTTCTTGCGTTGTCGACACTTTTCCTATTATAAACCAAAATTGCATCATTATAATCTGTCTACAATTATTTATAGACACCTGTGCAATGACATCGAAGACTCACTACATGATGCAGACAACGATGTGATAACACTCCACATAATCAGTATATAGACGATACTAGTGGGTTATTTACCCAAACTATGCAGGGTAATATTGTCAAAAAACACCTGTATTCAAACAGCTCGTAGTTGAATGGATTTTGGTAGCGGTGGGAATAAAATAAAATAAAATTTTCATGAAAAACATATTGTATATTCACGGATAGAATAGCTAGAAAACTTTGCATGACAGTTTTAATCTTTGAAATGCTGTAACTTGCTTTTTGCTTGATAGAGAGAACAATTATATTAATAATTTCTTCCGTGATAATTCTGCCGATGCACTTGTTTAAAGAATTACGTATCAGCAATGTCGAGTTATGTATAATTATGAAACTTCATGTTATATCGAATTACTATTTGCTGTTCACGTATACATTTGTTTATGTAAATTTATGTATGTAAATAACGAGTTAAATGTATTTGAATAAATGAAATAGAGTATATATATATAAGAACTGCAAGGTAGGTAGCGACTGTTTTAGACCAATACATGGAATGTGAAAATTATATAACAGATGAACAGTTTTGGTAAATGGTAGACAAAACGTTGTTCTAAATTATGTAAGTTTTAAAAAATATCTCGCCTTACGTAACGTTAATTGTCTTGGCAGTTGTATGGAATTGATATCATCACGCAGGTAATTGTATTCCCTACAGTCAGGTGTTAATTCTTTCCGAATACCACTTCAAATTCATCCATGTACAAACAAAGTCATATACACACAAATACATATACACACAAATTCAATAAACAAACAAATCAAGAAAAGTATTATACATGGCCATTCTAACAGGAATTATATGAGACTTGCGATATAAGCATATTGCACAATCATTGCACTTTCTATTTACACCATAGAGCCAAGAATCAGCTTCTTATTCTTTTTTAAAAAAGAAAATCGAACACAGGTACTTCATTGTACCGAATGAAAGGTAAAGCCACTAAAGTAAAATTAAAGAATAATTTAAAACACAAGAAAAAAAAAACATCTACCGTGAGATAGAGAAGTGACTGATTAGCAGCTGAGTCTTGCTTCGACTGAAATTGCTGAAATAGAATACGTGTAAGAAATTAAGACATTATTTACAAAATTAAGATCACCTTCGTTTAAGAATGTTAAATAAATTTTTGGCACAATATCGAGCCAATGACGGACTTGTGAATAAATTAGAAACTTGTTCGCTTTTATCCAATTCTGCAAAATCTGGCTTCGTTTCGTCGGCCTTAACAAAAAGGCTCAGATCTCAAATCAGTGTAAATAACACAATCACTGAGAACGTATATTTCATCCTCGAGAGCATTACAAAAGGGACACTTACGACCCTCTAAATGGAGATGTGAATCGGGGCTACACCACACCTAAATTATTTCAACTGGTATCAAACGAGAAAGTCATAGTGATTTCTTTAGCAACACTATCATTGTCAGAAAAAAAGTACGCTTTGACGTAAAAAACGACGTTATTTCAAAAGTATGATCCCATCTCAAGTAATATAAAAACTTCACAGCCTTTATAAATTAATTTGATAAGTCTGAGATGTAGAAATTAATTAGATATAACTTTCCATGTTCCAGTCGATCAAGGCGATGAGACTCTTGAATGTAGATGATTATTCCAAAAGGTTTTGAATGACAAACAGACAATTTATCATGTTAACTCGACCCATCGGAATATTAAATTATATTTATAAAGCGCCTCCATTGAAACATGAGTAATTAATCTCCTTCATGTTTCAACTGTGGTACAAGGATTGATTTTTTTTAATTGATACATTATCCTCTCCTTGGAATAAGATATATTGTTAACGCCGAAAAGATATAAACAAGAGGGCCATGACGGTCCTGGATCGCTCACCTGATTTAATATAAATTGTTAAATGGTCAGCCAAAGAACACTTGTGTCAAGTTATTTTAAAATCAAGCATATACTTTTGAGTTTTTGACAAGAAGATTTTTAATTTGAAAGGGGACCACCAGGGGAACATCCCTATAAAAGTGTTATCAAAATTGGCCAAGCGGTTTAGGAAGAGATGTCGTTTGAAGTTAAATGTTGACGAACGACGGACAAAAACCGGTCACAATAATTCGCTCTGAGCCTCTAGCTCAGTTGAGCTAAAAATGGAAACATTTATACTTCTGTGACGTTTGAATTGAAGCTCAATCAGTTACGACGACGGCTATTGAACAATGGGCCGGGAGTTTGAGTCCAGCCTTAACATCAAAAACCAAGTTAGATGGCTTTGAACCTCAATCAAATAAGTTAATAAACTGTTCATTTAAAAACAAATGCATTATGTGTATGTGCGTCCCACAGTCGACAAAGTTACGAAATGAAAACAATTAAAATATCAAATTGATCTTCGTCGAAATCCGCAATCAAACGAATACTTATAATACATCTGTAATTACCCCTTGCAATTTTAATGAAGTATCTTTAAATCTGTTCACAGTTCTTTGGATCTGATGTTTGTTTAATACCATTCCAGGATACATCTTTGAAACAAAACAAAACAACAAAGGACAACAGAAAATGACGAGAACGTTTTACGGTATTTATGTTACCCTGAACAAATCTAAGTGTTTCACTTTTAAATGATGCATTTATTATTAATGTATTATTATTATGTTATGAATTGTAAAAAGTGTAATCAACTTATAAAAAAGACATCTATTGTGAACGCCTGTACGCTTACATGCATATTTTTTTTCAAATTTGATATTGAAAAAAATACAGACATGTTTGCTTAAATTGTATTAGACTGGGTCGTCGCTCCGATAGAAGAGTTTAACATTTAGTATAACACTCATATCGTATCGTCAATGCTCCATAGCATTCGATCGCTGCAGATTTGCTTTCCTTATATAGTTCAGCTATAGTTTGAAGTTTAGAGAGACTAAGCATGACGTACTGTTAAAAATACGCTAGTAATAAGGACTGTCTATCTGCCAGCCTAAATTGAACTTTTAAAAGTTCGAAATTAACTTGATTTATCAACCATACGAGGGGTGTCTCAGAAATTCGTGGACTTTTCTCATAAGTTTTGTTTTAACAGATAGAATTACTTGTTATTAACGTTAAACAATCTTTGGTCTTCATGAAATGAAATAAATGTAAAATTGGTGCATTTGCATTCATATTATACCTATAATACGTTTCTATGGAAACCTAGTAACGTCCACCCGGCGCACACCAATTTTACGTTACTAATTACAAGCAATGTCTTCTCCTAAATACGCAATATAGTAACATATCGCCGTGTGTTTTACGCGCAATTTCGTCTGCCGTTAAGGCTACGTCACGATGTCATATCCTGTTATTTTAATGTGTGTAACAATTGCATGTACAGAAATATCGTAAAAATAACAACGTCGTATCTAATGGAGACTTAAAAAAAATCATGACGTCAAGTGGCGACGTGAAACTACGGGCAGTGATACAGTTTCGTAAAGCGTTCGGAAAAACGCCTACGCAGACGTTTAATATGATGAAAGAGTCCGACAAGAATTGCAGCAGATCTCTGGTGTTTAAGTGGCATGGACGATTTAAGGATTGTCGTCAGTCTATCGCAGACGATGAACGTTGTCTCGTCCATCATAATATTGTTTTAAAGACTGGACTTTTTTGCTCTTGGTTACTTTTAACTTTTGTTACGTATGCTCGATCAAATGTGATGAACTACCATAAGTTCTTGCTGCGTCATGTCGCGTGGTATAATGTCACACATAAAGAGTAGGATGAGCGAGTGTAGAATACAGGATAAATGGTTGATATTCTTGGACACAGATGTTGTTTTACGGATTAATAGTTATTTATAAACGATATTTTACACATTCTTTTCTTAGTTTGGTGGATTTGATATTCTAGAATACTTGTAAGAAATGAGTTTACATGTCAGGTCTTTTTAGCTACACCACCTGGCAACTGTTGTATGTTTATACTTATTTATAATTGTATTTCACTCATGTTGGCTATGAATATGTATTCATTGTATGCTAATAAAATGATGTTGTGTTATGTTATGTATACATAGTCTAACAATGGAGAGTATCGATTGGTTTAAAAACGAAACAAGCCATTAAGCTATCAAGTTTTCAAGTTTTCCAATTTTATTAATTATAATCTCAATTCATGTATACATGACAATGTGAGAGCAGAAGTATAATTCATTTATATATGAATATAAAACACGAAACACAAAGTGTAGCATATTTAACAGTACAATACAGGCGGTAGAATCAAATAAAGGACCTAAAAAAGTATAAATACCCACACAAAGTTCTTCTAGTCTGAAACTTATTATGATTTACCTTTTGAATGTAAACAATTTACTGTATTTCACAACATTCGAAGTATTGGTACAATAGATTCATAAGACTTTTGAACAAATGGTTGTCCGGACGTTTGTCAAAAATTGACTGAACCCATACAGATATATCATACCCTATACATCACTATGATATCATTTGATTGACAAAACCCATACACAAATGTAGCTTATAAAATGGACCACACTGAAGGTAAAATACCTTTTCTGGTAGAGCCTGTATTTACTACTAGAGTAATATACATGATTCGTGCGGTTATTTACCAGGATATGTCAATTTAATTGGTGTGTATATATTGAAGATTACAAGAATACAGTATAAATGAAATTGAAAAGAACAGAATGGAGATACAATTAAGACTGATAGAAGATAAAAACAACACACACACACACACACACAACCCCCCCCCCCCCTCCCCCAAACATACACCCCACCATATATATACATGCAGGTGTCACCACACCCAACATGTTGTAAGGGAGGATGCGTCACCGTGTATTGTTGGGAAATAAACAGAATTATCTCACGACAGGACTCTTAATCGAAACGAAAAAATAAGTGTTCAAGAGAGAAATTTGCCTATGTAAGACCCATACTTCAGTTATCATACTTGTGAATGTGAATATGCACACATGCATTCAGACGTATATATACGCCTCCATAATGTGTACACATTCACACACATGTACAAACATAGACACACAATATATACATGAACATGAATTAATAAATTAGAACATTAATTGAGCCTAAGTTATCGTCAACAACTTGCGATACATTGGAAGCTCAGCAATGTCAACACGAAGGGGAACTGCCCCACTTACCGAACGCAAATGTAACAGTTCCAAACAATGTGGAAGGACAAAATGACAGTTCGATAGAATTTATGGTAGTCTGCATGAAGAACTTGCTCAAAATAATCATTCACTCCAAATAGCGCTCTAATAAAGTCAGTCTTACTCAAGAAATTTAACCGATCAAAAACTTGATTATTAAACTCATGACGTATTCTACGCTCAAATGCGGATCGTTTACTACACATGTATATAAACTATTAGCGATACATAAGAAGTATATTTCATGAACGGATATTCATTTATATGCATTACAATGTGTATGGTAGATACCCTTATGACATAAATTATATATATATATATATTTAAGGTGTTTTACGCAGCTTTCAACTGTGTTGCATTTATAAAACCTCGACATCTGGGTAAATTATCTGTACTCCTGGTAAAACTAAGCAGGCAGAAAGCCACTACTATAATTTTTAAAAATGTTAGATATGATTAATTGATTTATTGATTTGAGTTTAACACCGTTTCAACATTTGTTCAGTCATATCACGGCGGCCAGTCCACCTATTAATGTGTTTCCAGGCTTTCTCACACCAGTACTCCACACAACATACTTTCCAAGAAACTGGCTGCTTTTTCATTCACATAGACTGTTAGCCCAGTGGTGGAAGACGGATGACGCTGGTCACAGTGACTTTTGTCCAAACGTCAGAAAGAATGTTGGCCGAGCTGGGGTTCAATCTCACAACCCCTTGATTGACAGCCCGCGTCGCTACCGACAGAGCTACCGAGGCTCGGCTGTTAGATATGAGAAACGAACCTGATTTGCGGTTCTCGAGGCGGACTCTCAAACTAAAACAAAGTGTTGAAAGTAATCCATAAACATGTTGTTAATATTCCGAGAGTCATAGTTCTTGTGTACAATGATGAACACGTTCTTACCATACACTTCATTAGTGGTGAGTAATACAGGTCAAGATCAGTCTGCGTGGGTGTGCTTCCTTGTCTCGGTCTACACCGTTCGTATATATCACAGTGTAAGTTAAACATTTCTAGTTTTCCTTTAAACCATTAGGCTGGATATGTGACCCGCCCCGCCTACTGTTTACGTATAGGCTTATATTTACAAAAATATTTAAATACCTCATTATATTTGACCAATGATGAACTGGTATATCACGATCAGCTGATCCTACTTATTATTTATACGTGCAGTATGCTTTAATCTGATTGTAAATCTCGGAGTGTTTCTACATCAATATTAGGATACGTATTTATTAAGTCTAATTCTAATAAGTACTGCTTTAATATTTATCAATTTACAATTCTCAAATATAATGCTTCATATATATACAGTTTGAACATGGACAAAAACATGAGGAAACAAGACTATTCAACTGTGTAGCTAGGAAAGTTTTTGTTCCATTTGTTGTTTAATTACCTTATATCTTCTTTTGTTTACTACAGGCATTGTATTGGATCGACGTTTGAACTGTATGTATAAGCATATGTATTCGTTTACTTGTGTTTGTGTTTGTATTTTTAATTACATACATAAATTGTCACAGATCGCTTTGCTTTTTGTTTCGGTTAAGCGCTTTGTGGCAATAAAAAAATATTTTGGTATTGTGTTTTGCATGCAAATTAACGTTCTTTTTATTTGTTTAAAAATATCTTATAGCGTATTATTAATATATTGCGTCTGGTATTAAAGAACATTGTCCATCTATCTAGCTTGATTATTAAACCTTCTACAATAAAGGAATTATTAATAAATAAAATAAACATAAAATAAATTAGGCAATAAAAGATAATATTAATATACATATATATCATATATATATATATATATATATATATGTATTTAAAGGTATTATAAATGTGTGTATATATGGGTTCTTTGATTATCATCTCGAAGTATCATACTTCATTATTTACATCGTATTATCTCGATGGCGGGAGATTGATCGTTCATTTACGGCTGAAAATCGTTTGTATATGAATGGTCAATTTCATGCCTTAATTTCAAATTGGATCATATTGTTTAGGAAACTATACACCAAATAAATTCCTTCTTTGTTTCCATGTAAATCGATCAGTTTCAGTCCTCAATTGTCACACTTTCTAAGCGTTTCTCATGTAGAACACCGTATATCATAGAAAAACGTTACTTCTTAGCTTTAAAGCAATCCAAAGAAAAAAGGGGGGTCATGCATTATGCAAGAAAGAACTTACCAGGCGAAAATGGTTACCGTCATTTTGGACCAAATCGGGCCCGGACAAAACCGGTGTTTAGCATTCTCTACTTTCACTTTCAAACAAGGTCAAAATACTAAAAGTGATCAAATCATTCATGTCCAGTACATCCTATACACATTCACAATGTATTTAAACTCATTATCATATATTCAATGCATTCTGGTGATGGTATACACTCTACGCAAACAATGATTTATTTAGGGACTATTTGGTAAATCAGCAAGTCAGCGGATGTATTTGGCGTAATTTGACCTTTAACATATATTGTTTAATCAATTTGTTTTATAAAATTTGTTTCTGTAGTTAGAGTGGTATTATTTGTTTCATTAAGAAATAATAATGTGAAAATGTTGTTTTGATAAAACGGTTGCTAATAATTGAAAATATTGCCTTACAAGCGTCGTGGTTTAAAAAACAACAAGCAACATTTTTATTTTTTAACATAATTTAAAGGGGGAAAAAAAGCTGATATATAATATTTACAGGTGTATGCTCAAAATTGGACGGTAAATCATATTGTTATCATAGAAAATCAAATTCATTGAAGTACTTTAAAAGATAATTATATATGAACCGTTCCAGGAGTAAACTAACATTGTGGACTCTGGGTAAATTAACGATCCGGATCAGCCTAAGCATTACGCGCAGGCTAACCTGGACAGACACAGTTCGCTCTTGCAGATTTTCTGTTTCAGGAATCATTACTATATACCTCTATCCCACTGAGACGAAATGTGTCGGCCCGGATTGTCGCAGGCTGATCTGGGTGGATACATTACTCAGAGTCCATAATGTTGGTTAGCTCGTGGAACGGCTTATATTAATGTAGTGTGCAGTTTAAACCAAGAGTAATGGACAATGAGCAACAATAAAGGCAACTTTGTTGACGACACTACATTTCTTCTAATAATATATACGCGCCTATTACGAATGATCTAGTTTTGTCGGAAATGATTGTGATCAAAACGATACCTTTAATACTAAAGATACATGTACTTACATTTTATGTTCATTTAGAGATTTAAACTTAGTCGTAAACCCAACCAAATAGTATGCAATCAAAAGTCGACTAATCATCTATTTCAAATAGAGACGGGCAGCATAGATGTTGATTTTAGATTCATTGTTTGGTGTTTTTTGCCGCTTTCAACAATAGTTCAGTTATATCACGGCCTTTCCTGGGTAAGTTACCAGTTATACTGGTCCTGGCATTTATCCTGACACCAGCCAGTTAGTTAGTTGTAATCCTAACATCGCAACCCTGAGAGCTCGGGAGGGCCACCATTACTACCATTATTAAAGTATTTCGTATGATCCGACCGGGGATCGAACCAAAGGCGGTCGCTCTACCACTACACAACCGAGGCGGTTGGCAGCATACAATTTAGTTGCAAATCAGACCATAAATGATTGTGCAATTTTCAACAGTTAAAATTAGTGGAAGATATTATGAGTGCTTATTTATTAAAAGTGGTAATAAAAACGAATGAGATATTCTATTCATCACATGTAATAATTTATCAGGCGTATTTCGAAAATATGTACATGAAATTTGCCGGTTTGGGCGCCAAAGCGACAAAGGCTTTAACGTCATACCGCTGACGTGACGTCATTTTAAAAGTTTAGTTTGGGCGTAAGACTGAAAATTAGTATTATTATACCTCACGTGACTTTGTAATGTTAAATTCACATATACTCATCATGGGCAATTTCTTACTGTCTCATGCTAACAGTACGTTTTTGACCGGTTAACAGTATACTGTTACATGGCACGCGCGTTAAATTGTTGGTTATACACGTGAATGACGTCGTTTCAAACAATAACGTCACCTTTTAGACGCGCGTGCCATGTAACAGTATACTGTTAACCGGTGTATTCATATGTGTGTGTTATATTGTTGTAGATCCACCCATGTTCAACTTCCCTACAAAGGTACAGAATAAATGGAAAAACGTGTAATTTTGTTCGGTATAATAAAATAAATATTGCATGGCTTCCAGTGTAACAGTATATATTGTCAACATTCTGGTAAATACTGTTCACCTCGGCTTCGCCTCGGGTAACAGTATTTTCCACATGTTGACAATATGTACTGTCACACTGGAAGCCATGCAATATTTATATAGTGTCGTATGATATTTATGTTATGGGAGTTTGACACTCCCAGAGAGGGCTAAATGTGATAAAGAAGGAAACGTATGTACAATGGCTTCGAACAGGAATAATCAGTAACGATCTGTTTAAAATAAAAAGTAAAAAGTTTGTTCCTATTTTGGTCAAACAATGAAGAGACTTTTATACATCTTTTGCTTACCCAACATTTTCCATTAAAACGTCATGTTTTTCTTTATATTTTCAATTTTAATATATTGTATTTGCATATAACAAATACATGCTGTCGCCAAACTTTACAATACCTTTGGCGGTTTATAGTACAATTACATATTTATGATAATTTTACATAGGAGAAAAGCATGATAAAATTAAGTTTCACCATCTCTTTTAAGATTCGCTAAGTAAATATATTCGGACAATTTGCATAAAATATATCTTTGATCTGGTTTCATCAACATTTGAAATTTATTTATATTTGACCAGTTGTAATAATACCTATAAAGGCACTCTATTCTAAGATCCCTGTACATAGGGCATAATAACAAGAAATGATATTAATTTTCTATCATATTTAAATTGCACATGTTTCATTTTCTATTTTCTCTTTCAATATTTCTAAATATTCCTCCCTCAATTAAAGTATGTGAGAAGAACATCTAAATTTTGTCAGATATTACTGACACAATCTAAATATTTTTCACTTGCAAACGATTAATATGTATGTTTCTAATTTACTTGACTCATTTACATCGGAATACCAACTTTGTATATATAAATCTTTAATTCTTTGAATAATATAATTCATTTCTGTGCCAGATATACTTCTTAAATTAAACATATATGACAAACCACTTTTATCCAAAAGATCATTCACATTTTTTCTAAAATCATTTATATACTATGTATTCATATTCCCGAGGAGTTACAAATTTCTGCGTAGAGTATCGACGATCAGCCTAAACATGCCGCACATGTTTACCCGAATAGACACTTTTTGCCTCCTGAATTTTCTGTTTCAGGAATCATTACTCTATACCTCTTTCTCGCTGAGACAGAATATGCCGGCCCGGATCAGTCTGCGCGGACTGCATAGGCTGATCTGGGTCGATACATTACGCAGAGGCCATAATGTTGGTTTCTCGCGCGACGATTCAATTATGTATCATATCGTCTATTTCAGATTTGCTGTATATTATGAAGGATCAATTAACTTGATGCAAGCAAGAAATCCTACACAAAATCATCGCACAATGACTGACTTTCTTAGGGCTTTTGTGACACACTTTCAATGAAATCTAGCGACAACTCGGCCAATTCATAATTAACTTATTCACACTGATTGGAAAATCGATTTATTGTGTTTAAAATTCGTGTGTGACATATCACAGAAACTAGAATTTGTATTATTTAAGAAATGGGTGCGAACATGTTCATCATATTGATATTCTCCATGTTGAGACCTAAAGTTATAATAAATATTGCGAGCTGTAATACGTTGGAATTGCTTAGAGCTGCATGTCCATACTCGAAGGTATGCACTATGGATAGTGTACGGGTTTTTAAAGCCAGTGAACACTTTGGACAATTACCATGCTGTTGGGACTGCTTCTGTGACGAGGATTGTCATACTCACACAGATTGCTGCCCGGATGTAGCAGAAACACGCATACCAGCATCTGGTGTCAAAACGAAAACATATAATTTAAAATGCGTGTCTACGTTCGTGGAGAACGATTTCTTGTCGATCGTAAAAGATAGAATCAAGAACCAATTGGAGCGACGATATAACATGTTGGATAGTTGCCCGACTTATTACAATAATTCCGATGACACCATTGACAAATGTCTCGCAAAGGGACCTAACATACTGGATTTTGACGATGCCGTTGTGGTCTCCGACTCAATTAACAGGGTTTTTAAAAACAAACACTGTGCCCTTTGCCATGGTGTTTCAAATATCACAAGGTTGGTAAAATAATAACATTTTCTTATAGGAATTACTTCTAGAAAATATTTGATACGAAACTTATATTATTATGTTTGTATAAATACGACCTTTTAAAACAGATTATAACTGTATCTGTATCTCATATGATAGATACGCCCGTAAAACGTATGTTATTTGCGATATAGTTTCACGATATTGAAGTCTTAAAGCGACTGAACTCCAGATACCCAACTGTAGAAAAAAAAATCCAATTTTAAGAAAATAAGTGTTATTTTTGTATTTGGGGCATTAAAATATGATAACTGACATATTACATACTCCTATAATCGGTGAGATTTTCTTGTTTTCGATACTTTTTCCATCGCAAATTCTACCCTGTCAGTAACGGGGTAAGTATTTTTAATTCATCGGGACAATTGAAAACGACTCAAGTTCACTTTATTGATAAAAAACGATACATTTACTACCCTGGTTTTACTTGGATAACATAAAGAAAAACATTTAGGGCGAATTCGAGTTTTTTTTTCTTTTTTTTTTTTTTTTCGTGCCATCTGGATTTCAGTCGCTTTAAGGCAAGAATTTATCATATTATTACATGTTTTCTTTATGATTACCTGTGAATGTATACAAAAGTCCAATCAAGTACAAGCAGGCAACACTGATCAATAATTACGGTGATGAAAATAATAACGTCCACTTTTCTCTTAAGTTATACATGCTATATATTTTAAACTTGGAATACTTATTTACTATCATAATATAGATATATATATATATATTAAAAGGGCCAAAAACAATTCGGATTCATCACTTTAAAGGGCCTTTTGTTTTACAAGTGAAACAACTTTAACCCTTTCCTTCACATAAATGTTTTCTGACGCCTATGCAATAGATGGCTTTTTAAAAACATTGTGACAATAGAAGAAATTGCTCAAAACGAGCAATTTCTCCTTTTGCCACAATGTTTTCAACTCTTCAGTAATTATACACACATATTTGATGAATTGTAATTTTGGAATTCCACGAGATGAGCGATTTGTTTTGGGTAAAATTTCAGACGTTTTAAATCTGATGTTTAACGTTAACCTATATTTCAGATGGAATCTAAAAGTATTCGAGTGTCTAGATAGCCTTAAAAACAAGCGATTTACGACTCGCGTAGCTGCTTCTTACATTCTCAAGAACTGCTTAATAGCATCTGTACTTCCAACTGACTTGATTCTGAACAGTCGCATAATGACGTGTGAAAAGACCATTGTTTCTGGTTGTTCAAGAAGTTTGAAAGGCATCTCCAAAGAAGTGATCGACGGATGCGAGAACGGGCCATGTAAACCGATATATTACTTAACACAATTTAAGTTATTCTGCCCTTTATGCAAATATTGTTTAAGATGACACTTATATTTTTTACATCTTTAAAATTTGCCAATTGTTGTTTGAGATTGTGTAACACATTTAATCCTCCTTCGAATATAATATTTAGCCAAGTACATTAACCCTATTATAGATAAGTGAAGGTCACGGTTTAGTTTTTCTGTTTCAGTCATGCCATACGCTCGTGAAGCGCACGGTGAGCATAGAGTGTATAGAAACGTACTGTGTCTCTATTGTGACAATGTGGACAACTATGAAGCCAAGAACATTTGCTCTACAGATTATATGCCAGGAAGAAATAGTTTTACCTTAAAATATTCATTCCTGCTTAATTACGAGCCAATGGATCAAACAAAATCTGCTCAAATTTCGAATATTTGTAGCGAATCCCAAGTGTTTGACTTTCACAAAGTAAGTAAAGTTAGATATTTAATTGATAACGTATTAAGTGAACTGACAGCTGTGATATATCAGATCTAGCGCATTTTGTATTTTCCGCTAACCCGGCCCATTACTTATAGCTGAGTTTACATTTGAGCCGTCCCGCGAGAAAACCAGCACCTTGGACTCGCGAAGGCTAACCCGGACAGACACTTTTCGCCTTCTATGGATTTTCTGTTTCAGGAATCATTACTCTATACTTCTACCCCCCCCCCCCCCCCCCCTTTGACGGAATGTGTCGGCCTGGATTAGTCTGCGCAGTCAGCGCAGGGTGACCTTGGTCGATACATTACGCAGGTACCATAATGTTGGTTTTCACGCGGGATGGTTTATATTTGCAATGTGCTAAAACCAACTTGCGCATTGATGACAATTGCATTTAAGTGATATTGTAAATTGATAGGCTTCTTAATGATAAACTTTTGCAATACCAATACTACTACAATTCGCTGTATTTTTGAAATATGTGTATATGCTGCTTTGCACGACTTAAAACGGCAATTATAAACATCCATAATGTCTAACCTTGGACTTCTTTATTCCCGTCTCATTTTCGCGAATGTGTAAATGAAAACATGGATAACAATTCAGTCGCAGGAATTCAACCGGAAAAGCTTTAAGGAGTATGGATTTATAAAGTTCCTATGAAATCCAAATTAAATGATCTTTTTTTTTCAGAACGAATGCAGGGATTTATTTTGTCCTCTGTACGAAATCGTATCTCATGGCACATGTATTCCGATGTACTTACGCTCGTCTATTTGGTTTCCTCTGAACATCGTCTACTGGACTGATGCGAGTATTCCAATCTATGAGACGCCGAACATGTACAACACAAGCGTCATTGAATCCTATAAACGTAAAGTTCATGATCTATACAGAGGGTGTACATTTAAAGCACTTGTAGTGGATCTCTTTTGCAAGTCACTTGCTCCACGAGAACTTGCCTATATTCGAATGACAATTTATTTCATACAGAATGAAAATTGTGGTATTAGGGACATTAAAGAAACATCAAACCAACAAGCAAGTATATCGGAAAAATGGCTTATCAATGGAAAGTGGATAACATTGAGAGGTCATGTCAGTTTTATGGAAGGTTCTCCTGGAATATTTTGTGTTAGGCTGATTGTTAATGGCTCAAACACGTATAAGTCGAACGAACGAGTTTATATGTGTCCATATGTTACCCTTGACGTCGAGGAGTACAACAGGTTCATAGGCACTGTCGAAAATCAAACCGCTAACAAAGTAGATGAATTCACAATTGTCACAGAGACAGTCGATGGCTCTTACGTTTTGTCTGCAAGAAAAATAGCCGTATGTGTAGATGTGTACTTGAACAAAAAGAGCGCAGTCAATGGAATATATTCCCTTTGTCCTTTGTGTGTGTGTCTAGTTGTCTCTATCTTGACACTACTGGAATAAATAACCAGTAATTGACTTCTATTATAGTGTATGAGAAATGTTTATAGTTGCATACATATGAATTATATATTGTAGTACAGTATATGAATATCTCATAAAAGCATTGATGATTATTTATATATGATACTTAATCTAATTTATTTATTAAAACGGCATGTGTCCTCAAGATCGTTTTTATCACATGAGTTACAATATATTAGTTCATAATCAATTCTAGTCAGTGTTTTCATTTCGATCCCAAGGTAAGAATTATGGACGAATTGCAGTACGTCTCTATTGACAACATATGACTGACCTACTTACCACCTATTTAGCGGTCAATTCACGATTATCAGCTTAAATTTAAAAAAAAATGCAGCAGTGCATGTATTCTATAAATCGTTAAGGTCAGTTTTACCTCAAGTGTTGCAAATTAAAAGTGGAATAATAGCATTTCAATAATTTGAATATAACGTACCAATACCAATCATTGGACTGTATCAATACATATCGTGAGATATATATAGGATCCATCATGAGTTTTCTTTGGAGATCAAGATATCTTAAATGAGTCTAGAAAAAGACGGTTATTAACCGAGCCTCTTGGCGAGGTTAATAACTCTCTTTTTCGAGACGAATTTAAGAAATCTTCTCCAAAGAAAAACGAGTGATGGATTCTTTTTATCACCTAAACAGTGTGTTTTAATGAAAAATATTGACAACATCAAAACAAAGACCGAATAACATATTCTTCATAAGAACTTGTGATTCACCGCATAAAAAAGTAGTCCTCATCATTTTTCAATAAGAAGAAAAAAAACAACAATGTTTTAAACAATTAAGACTCGTTATTTATTCAAAATAACGTATTATTGCATTTTTCAATGTGTAAAATTTAACAACTTAACAATAAACATAATAAAGATAAAGGTCAAAATGAGGTCATCAGTAGTCGCGTGTATGACGTGTTTTTGTTATCACACGTGTATGATAACGTTGTTCCGTGATTTGTTCTCAACTTGAAAATAAGGGTATTTATGTGATAAATAGAGGATATTACATGAGTTTAATCAAATTTTGTATTGAATGACCACGAATGTTATATTCCATTTATATCATAAATTACAATTCGACGATTATTAGCGCAAAATATATATAACGTCGCTATATAGCGCGGTTATTTTCAATGCTTTTCATTTTGACGTTACGTAGCATTGTTAATATATCTATAGGTGCTACCTATTTACGAAAAAAACGCAAGATAATTATAAACAAAAAATTAAGAGCATATTTTGGCCATAAATAAGGATTTATAAGTAATTGACTAGACAATAATAATGTTAATGGCATGTGTCTTGCATTATCAAAACATATTTGCAATTCTTATTGCTGTCGTCTATTATTACGAACAGAAAATAATAAAGTAAAGACTTTCAGAAAATCAAGGAATACATTTATAATGAACGAGGTTAAAACATGAGGGCCAAGATGATCCTTAATCGATCACCTACATTAAAGAAGCAAATAGATCAGCCCTTTTCTGATGCCACCTGGCGACTGCCTTTTTCAAGCAGTCAATATGACTGGAACAAATTATGTAAGGGGTCACATTTCTGCTAAACCCTTTCCCTATTAGAGACGGTTTTTGAGGCCTATGATTTAGGAAAAGATTGTCGCAACAAGAACAATTGCTCCTTATGAGAAAGTTATCCTTTTGCCACAATGTTTGATAAATAATTATACTTTGAATGATTGAGTCAATAGCTCATGTATAGGAATTTGGGGTCTTCATGTACCACTTTTTTGCGGGAAACGACGTCGCTCCATTGACGTTACGCCAAGATGAAGTGTAACGGAAATGACGTCACGTCCTTCTTTGGCTACGATACAGTCAAAATTTAGTTTCGGGCGTAGAAGGCTAATGCTGTCGTTTTTTGACATATTTCTTATAGATTTCCATTTATTTTTAACTTTTCGTACAAATGTTAATTCCAGCACTTTTATGATCTTAAATATCGATTTAAAAAAAAATGATTAAAAAGACGACAATAATTTTCAATCCGTGTTTTTCTGCTCATTTTATACATACCCAAAATACCGATTTTAAAAAAATGATTAAAAAGCCGACAATAATTTTCAATCTGTGTTTTAAGTCTGCTTTTTATACATATCCAAAATGGCGGCCCCCATGGATTTTTTTTCAGTTTCATTTCAGAAAGCTTCATGGGTTATTGAAAAAAAAAAAAAAAAAAAAATTAATAATCTCACGCCCGTTAACTATAAGCGAAAAAACCCATTCATGGGTTTTTTTCGTATTACACTAGTTATATACCGAAAAATATAGAATGACGTTATTTCACACTGGCGACGTCATTTATGATATAAAATATAAATATTGCTTTATGATTATTAGAAGATGGTGTATGTGTATCCGACATCCCGTGTCTATTTAGTGTTCATGAACGGACACTAATTCGTCTAAAACCATGAGTACGTCAAACGGGTAGTATAAAGGACAAGCTGTGGTCAGATAAAACTAACCCACGTGGAGAAAGATAAATAAAGTCATCGCTTCATTGTTTCTCGGATACTTGCAAATGTTTGTCAAAGGAACCAGGCACTCGATTTTAACTGTGTTATCATGGTGGTCAATAACAATCTGGATAATTTCCGGAAACAAATTCTCAGGAATAACAACGCGCCATTAACCGCAATTTTAACTACGATACTCTTAAATGCTGTAACTTTATTCCGATTCGAATCTATTCTGAACGAATGTTGATTATGCTGGTTATTTTATACATCACTATGGCGACTACTTTTAACAGTCATACATTACAAGAAGAATATTTAATATGGTGGCGAAAACGGCACTCTGCTTACCGAACTTCACATTATGCCTATCATCGTGACCCTTTCTCTAATAGCAGACTCAGCTTCTTCTACCATAACTTCCTCTAGGGTATGTTTAGTTAAGTTTAAACTTATTTATTCCATTTTTCGATTGCGAAACACGCCTCCAGCTTATATTAATCCCGTTCGATGTCTGCTTCCAGGCCCCGATTCCACTAACAATACTTAACGCTAAGTATTACTTAAACTAGAGACTTTAGCAAATACCTGCCCCGTTAGTGTGGAAATATCTCAAATGCAGAACCCGTTTATTATGGGATTCGATCCAGGGACCTTTGGTACGAGAGCCTAACGCTCGTCCTTTGGACCACTGTCTTCCTCTTAGCAGAACATCGTCTCGATAGAGGTAGCACAATGTTTCCAATGACCTATTCGCAGTCATATATAAAACCGCCAAGACCTCAGTTAATGATATGCATTTCATTTAACTGATGAACGACCCACTTTTAACTTTCAAACATTTCGAAATAATGCGATTGACAGTTCCGAATGACGTGCCCAACTTCGCTTACATCTCACGTCGGATTGGTTGCTTGGTCATATATATCATGGAACTGACTTAACTCCTATTGGAGTTGCCACTGTTGGTGATTTGTAACGCTTTCCCATCTGCAGACGCGTTTTGAGGAAGAAAATGGAAAAGAAGTGGATGAAGAAGATGAAGAAGGAGAGGAATTGTATTTCAATATTGACTTGAACACATAGGTTCATCCCCTTTGCCGCTTTCAACACTGTTTTAGTTATATCACGGCGTTTTCTGTGTATTACTGGTACATTTATCCTGACACCAGCCAGTCAGACGTAAGGCTAACCCTACAAAACTGAGCGCCAATGAGGGCAGCAATTACTATTATGTTTAAGGAATTTGGTATGACCTGACCGGGGTTCGATCCCGCGACCTCCCGCACCCGAGGAGGACGCGCTACCACTACACGTTGAAGATATCGTTTGGCGTTATTTCAAACTGTCAAAAATGGCAAACTACCGATGATTTGGATTTTTTTCGTTGCAAATAACTATAATAAACTATAGTTTGATAAAACCTGCTCTGTGTTCGTGTATCAGGAGCGCTTAAGTGAAGATACGCTGGCAGTTTTACACTCAGGGTTTGTAAAGTGTCGGAAAATCACACGGGCAGACTTCTGTCAGTTTTGATTAGGCAGGCATTCTCATTTGATTACCCTCACCGTGCAGAATTAACTATTTAACAACTCGACCACGTCGGATTCCTGATGATAATGATGACGATGAGCTAACGCGACTCTACAGCGTACAAAAGGTTCTTGGTCAAGAAGTGCTGTTATATCGCTGCGTTTCTTGGTAACGGTACTTCCTTAGACCGGTGTATCAAACGCCTATCAAAAAGTGAACACTTTACTATAAATGTAAAGAGTTTATAGGACCCGACTTGGGATCGAATCGTCATATTCCTAACTCTATAAATAGTTTTGCAATTACACAAACAAGTCAGGACAGTATTTAGGTGAGGGTTCGAACCGAGGCTGGGCCATTCTTTCTCTCCGATGATTGACAAACATCACTGTAACTATCGTCATTCATATTCCACTAATGGGCTAAATAGTATGTATTAGCAGCCAAATGCCTGTGAAGAATGTTGTGTGGAGTTCTGGTGCGAGAAAGCCATGAACCACATCGAGGGCTTGGCGTGAAATAGTTGTAACTAAAATTGGTATTTTTTTACCAAGGTTAATCACCTCGCCATAAAGTCTTTATAAGCGTTTAATCATTTTTCTTGGTAACCAATGGAAATTTAGGTGCCATTGACACCTAAATTTGCATTGTTTACAAAGAGGTCAAAATTGCCCCTAAACCAGGGTTTTCAAATAGGTTTTTAGTTACAGCCGTTTCACACCAAGCCGTTTGAAACGATGTTGAAATCCAATAGATTCGATCAATCAATCAAAATAGAAAACGGGCAGCGTAATACTGCATCCAGATCAATACCAAGCTATATAACCACTACCCATCGGAGCGCTATGCTCTGATTTGTAGTTAAAGGTTAAACATAGAGATCCCTGACAAGGGAGGCTATCGAAACTAGACTAACACGTTGGCTTCTGAAAGGTAACTTCTCTCTTTCTAAGTCCTTAATAGGAGAGGCCCGATTTTCGAATAATTTTTATTGTAAAAATAATACCTCTCAAGGGAAACAACTTACGAATACAAAGAAACGCAGCTGTTCTACAGAGGGGATGTTTTTTAATCGTAAATTGTATGAAAAGCAGAAATGTTCACCATAATTTCCACTTTCTCCTTAAACGGTTATTTCTATTTAGTACAAATTGTAAGACGCGGGAAAAGGTTAAACTATTGTTCTCAAGACGTGTTCGTTAATGAATAAATTATATTAAAAAGAAAAGACCAGAGTGAAGAGACAGACAGACAGACAGAAACAGACAGACAGAAACAGCCAGAGAAAGACAGACAGAGAAAAACATCAGTATCGGAAAAGATATAGCTGACTTTTAATTACTAATCTTTCGGCAATGTTTTTCCAGGGAAAAACAAGAGATGATCATTTACTTTGGATTTTGTAAGACTTAGACGTCAGGGTTCCAATTGATGTTGTTTTAACGCAGCATGCTGGAAGGGACTACCTAAAGAGTTATTGAACAAAGAAGGAATAATAAAAGAAACCACTATACGATTTACATTTCTTGGACTGTTTGTGTATTAATGTTCATCGTGTCAAAGTCAACGGACTAAACGAAACATTATCAGTACTATTAGAACATGTTTCGTCAGTCTAAACGCTACCCCATGAACATCGAGTGCCATTGTTACAATTTCCGAAATCTTCGGAAAACCCTTACTCGGGATTCGAACATTGGTTTTCCGCTACAGTGATAGACAATCGAGTAGAAAATGTCAAATTGCCGCTGAAAGATCGTACAAAACAATTCAAAATGTATTTGAGCCGTCTCACGAGAAAAACAACATTGTGAACTCCGCGTTAAGTATCGACCCGGATCAGCCTAAGCATGCAGCGCAGGCTAATCCGGACAGACACTTTTCGCCTCTTGTGGATTTTTTGTTTCAGGAATTATTACTCTTTACCAATATCCCTCTGAGACGGAATGTGTCGGTCCGGATTAGCTTGCGCGGACAGCGTAGACTGATCATGGTCTATACATTACGCATGGTCCATGGTTTTCTCGTGTAACGACTCATTTGTGCTTATTTATTAATTCAATGCGTGTACCTACATTTAATAGGGCCCCGGTAGCTAAGTCGGTAACGACTCGGGCTGTCAATCAAGGAGATGTGAGTTCGAACCCCAGCTTGACCAACATTCTTTCCGACGTTTGACTTGTCTTTGTGACAAGCGCCATCCGTCTTCAACCAATTGGCTAACAGTCTATGTAGAAGCCGATAGTTGCTAGGAAAGACTGTTGTATGGAATACGGATGTGAGAAACCCAGGGAACAAACGAGTTGGTGAACTTGCCTCCGCGATATCACTGAAAAATTGTTGAAAATGGCGTTAAACCCCAATCAATCAAGTACCTACATTTAAATCGAATTTTTCGTAAAAAAAAATCTAGTGAGTGCGAGAAGAACAATGAATGTATATTGTTTTATGGCGCATCGACAGCTAAGGTCATTTAGCGCGCAATTAAATTTAATTATTCATGATCCCTGGGTAAACAAACCAGTACTAGGCTAGAAAATGTGCCTTGCCCAAGGGCACTCCACCATGACCGTAGTGCCGCGACTGGGCGAGAAGAACAAATGAACAGTCGCATCAGCGTCATCACTGTGCGCATGAACCTTAAATATACCTTAATGTATGAGCCGTCCTGCGAGAAAACCGAACAGTATGGACTCTACGTAATGTATCGAGTCGGATCAGCCTGCGCAGTTCGCGCAGACTGATCTGGGCCGACACATTCCGTCTACGGGGTATAGAGTAATGAAAACAGAAAATCCACAGGAGGCGAAAAGTGTCTATCCGGGTAAGCCTGCGCGGCATGCTTAGACTGATCCGGGTCGATACTTTACGCAGAGTCCATAATTTTGGTTTTCTCGCGGGACGGCTTATATTTTCTTTTAGAACGTTTTCCACCAATGGGCTAATTCTATGTGGAAAAGCAGCCAGTTGCTTGGGAAGATTGTTATGTGGAGTACTGGCGTGAGAAAACCAGGAAATGCATGAGTAGGTGAACTGGCCGCCGTGATATAACTGAGAAATTGTTAAAAACGGCGTTGAACCCCAATCAATCAATGAATCAATTCTTTTAGAAACTAGAAGGGTATCCTTATAGTTGTATGACAATCTAGTTTTAATTAATGCTTGGTCAGAGATTAAATAAATGATCAAGCTTACCAAAAAGGTAAATTGCGCATTATGAGATTTTCTTTCTTTTTTCTCAATGTTTTTAACAAGATTTAAATAGTAAACCTTTATTTATAGGTATGTTCCGTATATTGCTTTGATGTTATTGCAGATTATTTCTGTACGTTAAAGAGAGTAAATACCCATAGTGTACCTCATCTTTATTTAGATACTTAAGATACGTCTATTCATCTTTATCAGTTTTACTGTATACAAAGAATATCAATAATACAGAAACACGAGGTACATGAAAATCGTGTTGAATCGGTGTAATATGGAGGATTAATGGACAATTGTCATAAACCTAAGAGACGGATTTGTGTGGACATATCTGAATTAAGGGGGTATCTGGGATTTAACCTGACAGTGTTAACCTGTCCTTGACCTTTGTACATATATCGTGTGTAGTTATGTGTGATTTACTTATTCATTTTACATGGATTGCAAACAAATTTTTCAGATTACATTAATTCCGGGATTCGAGCCCGGGAAGTTTGGTCGACGCTCTAACACTGTACCACTGTCTTCCAGCAGTCTTAACACTTTGATTACTTTCATTAACTAAGAGTGGTTAATGTTCGTAAAGAATGATATGGTTAATTTAGTTGTTGCTAAGAGATTGATACATTGTGTGTAAACTACATGTATGTAACCGGTATATTGCGACTAACTCGGTCTTCAGTGTTCGGAAATACAGTAGTAACAGTAAGTGTTACCCTTTCTCATATACATAAGCTTTCTGTAGCTTGTGCAGAAGCCGAGTTGTGAAAAGATCTTAGCAAAAGGAGAAACTGCTCATAATAAAAAATCTCCCATTGTTTGCCACAATGTCCTCAATACTATTAAAGACGACACCTTTCAATCATAAATAATTGTCCCTCTTTTTGACTGACTGTTTTCAAAGTCATCTGCTGCAGATATGTTGTATGTGGGAAAGTATCACATTGATCCCAATAAAAAGGTGCAGCTACCTTGCACAGAGAAAGCTAGTTGATTACATCTTTACAGTATCATTCTAATCTCTACTTTCATTGGGAATGTTCGAAAAATACTGCACAAAATCATCTACAGATAATTCCGACTATATTTGCGATGATCTATTTGATTTATCTACATGTTTCCAAAACTTGCTAGATGACTTTTTTGATAATTTAGAAAGCCTCGTACTTTCTTTACCGTCTTTTTTCAGAGCTTCGAAAACCAACGACAAAGGTTTGACACATAAACTAATCGTCTTATCCGAAGCTCCGATTCCGTGATATAACTGAAATAATCTTGAAAAAGACGTAAAATCCAAATTAAATACAAATAGAAAAATAACGGGTATGGTAAATTGACACCGATGTATTTTTTTTGTGTTTAGCCGGCCGTGAAAGTATACAGTTACACAAAGACAGACCCACATAATTCACCCACATAATTCACAGTGTGTGTATATATATACCCCTAGCTTGGTTGAAAAATGGTGAACATATACAGCGTAATCGTTTACACATCTGGCCTATTTGGGATGCTATTCCAGCTTTTTGGAATAGGAACAAGGGGATGGTTGCTGATACATTCCTCTATGAAGACAATCACGCCGATGGGGAACACTTCTGCGAATGGCATAATGAAATCGGGTTTAATCAACATTGAAGTATGTGGCACTGTGCTTGTCAACAACGTGGTAAACAGTACGGGCTGTCAAATAGCGCCGAAAGATGAACTCACACAAGGACTGTCTCAAATGAACGGTGGAGTTGGTCAAGAGCAGCAACAGGGTGAGTTCTTGTTTCTTACACATCTCTAGATGAAGAACATTTTGTTATTATCATAAATCTTTCCCATATATATATATACAGTAAATATGCAGCAGACGACTTGGACAAATGCAAATTCACTTTAAAGGAAACTATAATAATTGAATCGAGTTGAAAACATAGTGGCAAAAGGAGAAATTATGAGCAATTTCTTTTCTTGTAACAATATTTTCAAAGAAGTTTGCTGCAAATGCGTAAAAATGTGTCTATTGGTGGAAAAAGGGTTAAACCTTTATTTGACACTTAAACCCTGTTATCGGAGTATTAAAAACAAATGTTGTTGAGACGTTTGTTTCAAGTACCCGTTTCGTAGGTTTTATTTGAGTACTAAGACAGATATTGTGGGGAAAAGACTAGGTTACTCCCACTTATCCAGTCTACTGTTCTTAAATGTTTTGTGTTTAATTACACCTTAGGCCTGTTCTGCTTAATTCCTATTATTGCTATTTTCAGCATTGCGCTGGGACAGGTTTTTGTATTGTCTGGTGTATGCTTGCTCCAAATTAATAAAACGGTCGTGACAAAGATTGTATTAGCCGTGTACTACATCAAACAGTTAACAGCATTAAATGACAATACAAGCCAATATTCCTGCAGTCTACCCATAGTCTACATTGTACGTTATATATTTAAAGTATGTTTTAGTCAATATTACACCAAAAATGATAAGGAGCTAGTTGTTAATCATATATGAGACGTTCCACCAGAAACCCAACGTTGTGGACTTTGTGTAAAGTATCGAGCCGGATCAGCCTAAGCATGCCGCGCAGGCTTACCCGGAGAGACACTTTTCGCCTCCTGCGGATTTTCTGTTTCATTAATCATTACTCTATACCTCTGTCTGTCCCCCAGAGACGGAATGTGTCGGCCCGGATTAGCCTGCGCGGACTGCGCAGACTGATCTGAGTCTATACATTACGCAGAGTCCATAATGATTGTTTTCTCGTAGAACGGCCCATATGATTATGATAAGTGCAAGAATTCAGCGGATTGCGTGTTAAATCGTGTCAAGCATATTAAAACAAAACCTTTCCTCTCGATGGTGAACACAAAGCAGCACAGCACATGTTTAGTGACTAGCCTAATATAATTTGAATCTCCACTAGTCGTTACATTCCAAAGGTCGCTATTCGCATGACGTGGTACTATAATAATAATTACGCTGTTTATAGAACCTCCCGGATTCAAGATCACCTTGAATTTCTCAATGCGACCTTTGTTCAATGTTTTTCGCCAACACGGAAGTGTAATATTACCTTCTCACAGCTGCGTCACGTTCGCATAATGAGATAAATGTAAACTGTTCAGTTAGAGCTCCATATTAGGTGCGTAATAACTGTTTTAGTGAATTGGGTATTTATCCCCATTGTTGGCATATATATTTATTTGAGGATCCCTCATTTACTCAGACACTTTTTTTAAATTTAGTTTTGCTTTAATCTGTATGCACAGTGTACATTTAAGATTAGTATTGACTATTCGTCTCGTTCACATCTCGCCATGGATACTTTTTCTTCCTTCCATTCGGATCTTTTTTTATTCGATGTAATTTAATTGCACAACCCACTTGAAAATAATTTCTTTATTTACTTTCTATTTGATTGCTTCTTTTTCACAATTATTTTGCCTTTTTAAGCAAATACGCTCCTTATCTGTAGCCCTGGAGTCACTATTGTACGGTGCGTGTTCAGTACCAACACCATAGGGTCATGCTGTAATGAAACTTGTAGTGTGTTGCAAAGACCAACGTAATCCTTTTCTGGGCTCCTGGTGTTCTTTCCTGAAGAAAAAAAAAAACGTTTATGTTAGTGATGTGGTATGGTAAGAGCATTCATATGCTTGAGATGGGGGGGGGGGGGGGGGGGGGGGGGGGGTCACAGTTAAGGAAGTTAAACGTTCAATCTTTTTTTCTCCAGAAAAGTCCGTGTCGTTTGCTTTGTTGCCGAGCACCGGTAGCTCAGTTCGTAGCGACGCGAGCTGTCAATCCAGGGGTTGTCAATTCAAATTCAATCTCGGCCAACATTTTTTCGGACGATTCACAAAAGTCACTGTGACGAGCGTCATTCGTCTTTCACAAAAGGGCTTACAGTCCATGTTGAGAAGCAGCCTGTTGCGTGGAAAGAATGTTGTGTGGATTACTGGTGTGAGAAACCCAGGAAACACATGAGTAGGTGAATTTGCCACCGTCTTATGACTGAACAAATGTTGGAAACGGCGTTAAACCGCAATCAGTCAATCATGCATTGTTCACATCGATATAACGACGTGTGACCAATGCGTCATGACTTGGCAATATAACTGTTGTTCTAGTTATCCATGTAACGCGAAGATGCAACTAAGAAAACCATCCATTTGTCAATATTTGCACGATCGTGTGTGAGCCGCAAGCATGCGCGTTTCCTAAGATTTGTAAAGTTTTTATTCAGTTTCGGATGCCTCCCTCGAGCTTTACTGCTCATAATGTTTAAAGGCGAATAGATTTCTAGTTCCACTGGTTCAAAGCCAGTCGAGTTTACATCATTGGCTAAGGTCCGTCGTGCCTCTGTCCGTCTTTTTTATATTGACTTAAAAGAACTTCTCATATGTAACCACTTTGCCAATTAAGATGTACTTCATTGGTAGTGTTGTGTCACTCACCCGTCACTACCAGTATAACCTGTTTCATATTATTATTCGCTTGGTATTAAAGAGTCTTGTCTTGTCTCAGTCATCAGTCTAAGTCAAAACACGTCTGCCTTGCTTAGCTTCCTTGGTCCAACTGGGCCATGTTATAATCACACATGGGGCTGGTTCCTCAAAAATGGGTACCAGAGTTTTCCGGGTCCAGCAACTGACCAAAAGGAATGGTCTAAAACACAAAGGGCAAAACCGACTTTCACCACACTAGCATCCTCTCGATACTCTCCTTATTGTTTGATTTATTTTGGTTTCCGTGACGTCCGAAAGACAAGCTATCAAACATCTTCCTCTTCAAAACTGTTTCGCTTATTTTTCAAATAACTTCGTAGAAATTTTCCTTGGTTTGCTTTCTACCTCAACCCGTCAAGACAATCTGAATTGTAAAAAAACAACATGGCGCCCAGGGGGAGGGGCTGTATTGATTGTATTTGATTGTAATTGATTGTAGGAATCCGCCCTGGCTGAGTGGTTAGTGTCTGGGATTTGGCACCGAGCATCCCAGAATCGATCCACAACCGCTGCGGTCTCGGGCAAGGCACAATTCCTAGCCTCCTAGCCTAGTACTGGTTTCTTACCAAGTGATCACGTATAAGTGAACTGTCGCCGTGATATAATTGAAACAATGTTGAAAGTGGCGTTTCAGCTTATTAAACAAAATAACTTACTAATATGACTAAGATTTTTTTTTTAAATATTTTCATATTATTGTTTAGGATTGTTTATGGTGTGACCAGTTTCAAAAATATGACCTACAAGGGGTGATGTTAATACACTCTTTATGTCTGACACTTTTCATATTGTTCTGGCCAGAACGGTTTGAAGCAATTTTTAAATCATTTCAAGGAAATGTTCCTTTGGTGACCTTCTACCACATTCATTCAATCAATTTTGAATGGTTAAACAAAACAGGTCGCTAGGGGGCGGGGTTATTTTAACTTGTATTGCTTAATTGAAACTTTAAAACTAGTCTTTAAGTCATATTAATGTGATATAAAAATGTAGCTAACATAAGGCAAGGTTTTTTCGCGAGTGGCATTTGAGTACTTATGGTTGTTAGGGTCTCCATGTTTTCATAAGCAACATTGCAAATCTTGTCAAGTTCAATTTCCGAATAGTTCTACCAACAGTTTTTCATTTGCAACGTGTTTTCTCAGGACAGGAGTACTTCTATGGACGAACACTACATTACACTTTTAGAGTCTTGTGATATATTCATGACAGGAGTACTTCTATGGACGAACACTACATTGCACTCCTAGAGTCTTGTGATATATTCAGGACAGGAGTACTTCTATGGACGAACACTACATTGCACTCCTAGAGTCTTGTGATATATTCAGGACAGGAGTACTTCTATGGATGGACACTTCATTGCACTCCTAGAGTCTTGTGATATATTCAGGACAGGAGTACTTCTATGGATGGACTCTTCATTGCACTCCTAAAGTCTTGTGATATATTCAGGACAGGAGTACTTCTATGGATGGACACTTCATTGCACTCCTAGAGTCTTGTGATATATTCAGGACAGGAGTACTTCTATGGACGAACACTACATTGCACTCCTAGAGTCTTGTGATATATTCAGGACAGGAGTACTTCTATGGATGGACACTTCATTGCACTCCTAGAGTCTTGTGATATATTCAGGACAGGAGTACTTCTATGGATGGACTCTTCATTGCACTCTTAGAGTCTTGTGATATATTGTCTTTCCACACAAGACATTTGATATTTCCTACTGTGTCTGTGACAGAAGATTCCTTGTTTATTTCAGCCGCTGTGAAAGCCCTGTTCGGTGATTTTGACGTTCTCCCTTACCTGGCGGTGTTGGCTTTAATCAGCAGTGTATTGGCACTCGTAGTGTTTACATTCCAGTATTGCTCCTGTTGTGCCAAAGTCAAATCTCGCGTGGAAATAGTCAGTCTTCTGCTTTGGTTAATTGCAGGTAAGTATCGACTATAGATATTTCTATTTCTAGCTTTGATTCAATTCCAAGTAGGCGTTAATAAATCTTATTAGTTCTTTTCTCATTCAAATATCGCAGTCGTTGCATTGATTCATGACAAGTTATGTACCATTCATCCTCATCAAATGCCATGGAACGTTGTGGGTTGGTTGCATGGTGTTTTACGCCACTTTCAGCAATGTTTCAGTTATATCACGGCGTTTCGTGGGCTAGTTACCGGTTCTGCTAGTCCATTTATCCTCACAAAAGCAAGTCAGTCGTTATCCTACATGTAACCCTACAACCCTAACGACTATGAGGGAAAGCCATTGCTACCATTTAAAAGTCTCTGGTATGACCCGGCCGGGGATCGATCCCGCAACCTTTCGGAGCCGAGTACATTTTGAATGAACTTTTATTTTATTTGACATAAACATAGAGCATAGTTCCAAACGAAACCGTTGATTTTACATGAATTGTGTAACCTAATTGCGTGTGGACAGCATTCGAAAATAGGTAGACACGGTGAATGTTCGTAGGTTGGTTTACATAGCATAACGAGTCTATGTAAAACGTACATTCATGGAAATACCGCTCTAAGATCTAGATAAGCTGTGTAATTCAAATTCCAAACCCTTATTTGACACTCAATCCATGTGTTGTGTGTGCTCAAAAGGATCGTCTAAATGAGACTATTCTTTTCAGTACCCACAGCATATGGTTTGATTGATTCATAAGAGAAATATAGGTAGGAATACTCATCCTTAATTGCATGTGGACACGTGCATACACTGCATTCGAAAATAGGTAGACAAGATTCCTTCGTGAATGTTCGTAGATTGGTTTGCATAGATTAAAGGGACTGGCTTATGCAAACATTCACTAAGGTCAGGTCCCGCCGGTATTCAACTGAATAGCCGAAACATTGTCTGCAGACAATGTGTAGTATTATCAAAAGTCATGTTGGTAAAATCAATTCTGCAAAAGAAAAAGAAAATCTAAACAGTTTACAGCAAGAAGTAATACAGACAAAAAGGGCGTGTTAATAGTGTTTGTGAACCAATTTCTTCTCCAATAGCTCTTATTTTAACAATTTAATTAAAGAACCATGAGTTCTAATCCTGGCTGTGTAAAAGATATGTCGTAAATTCACAAACAAAAGACAGGAAATAAGATAGTTAGTTGTGTACAAAAGAAAGAAAATTAAATAAGTATTTGTCATTCATTTCAGTTGGCCTTCTTGCAGCAGCCGTTGGCATCGCAGGACATCTGAATTCATTTTTGTCTAGCATGTACTCTATGGTGTCCAACATGAAGATACCAACGAAACCAGGTTTTGATGTATCAATAGATATTTCCGTGGGCTTCCCGTGGTCGATATTGCTCTCAGGTAGATTAACTCATGACACATTTAGACAAACTACGGAATCCTGTTTCCGCCATCGACTTGTCGACGTTAACCCGTTCCCATATACAATAAATCTGCAGCAGACGACTTTGAAAACATAACAAAATGGAAAATTCCCTTTAAATGAAAGTACAATAATTGAATAGAGTTGAAAACATGGTGACAAAATGAGAAATTGCTCGTTTTGAGCAATTCCTTCCTTTGTCGCCAAGTTTTCAAAAAGTCGTCTGCTGCATAGGCGTCAGAAAGCGTCTATATGAAGGCAAGGGTTTTATCCTAAATATGGAGTTATCGACTTTGATTGACTTAGGAAATTTGTTGTGATCTTTACTTACATCTGAATAATGTTAGTTCTTTTCACTTGATTTTTCGCACAGTTATCTAAAATGTGTGTGTATTAAGATCTTTCTACTATTTCTAGCTTGACTAATCTACTCAACCTGGTGTGGGCGTCGACGTCCACGTCACACCTAGGTTAAGGTTTTGCATGCAAGTGCATATATTTCACCAAAACTCAGCAACTACTAGATGTATTGTATTAAAACAAGGCTTCCCAACCATCACACCTATGTAAAAACTCGATGCTGCATTTAATGAAAGTTATGGCCTTTCTTTTACTTAAAAAATCTGGTTATCAATTCGCTTGCAACTACATTAAGAGTTCACATCTCGGTAACTACTTGATGCATTGCATTGAAACTTTATACAACCCTTCCCAACTATCACACCTATGTAATGTATCAAGTAAGATAACTCTATCCTACATTTAATCGAAGTTATGGTATTTTTTTTACTTAGAAATTCTGGTTTAAGATTCGCGTGCAACAACATTAAGAGTCCATATCTCAGTTACTACTTAAATCATTGTATTTGAACGTTAAACAACCCTTCCCAACTATCACACCTTCGGTAATTATTAGGTTAGATAACTATCATGGATTTCGAGATAAACATTCTGGTTAAAGTTTTGCGTGCAACTACGGGCGGGTGGGTGGGCTTCCGGCGTCTAGTATGATGTATGCTAAATAACTTGAGAAGCCTTTGTCCCATCATCACCAAATTTAGTCAGAATGTGATTTGGCATAATATCTTGGACAATTTTGATAACTAGCCATATCGCTTTTGGCAATCAAGAGTTATCGCCCTTTAATTATAGAAATTACCAAAAATTGGTCTTGTCAGCTAAATAACTTAAGCAGCCTTTGTTCCATCATCACCAACATTTAGTCAGAATGTGTATTGGCATAATATCTTGGACAAGTTCGATAACTAGCCATATCGCTTTTGACAATCAAGAGTTATCGCCCTTTAATTATAGAAATTACCTAAAATTGATATTGTAAGCTAAATAACTGAAAAGCCTCTGTCCAATCATCACCAAATATTATCAGAATGTGTATTGGCATAATATCTTGGACAAGTTCGATAACTAGTCATATCGCTTTAGTCAATCAAGAGTTATCGCCCTTTTATTATAGAAATTACCTAAAATTGGTCTTGTCAGCTAATTAACTTTAGAAGCCTTTGTCCCATTATCACCAAATTTGGTCAGAATGTGTATTGGCATAATATAATTTGTTGTCAGCTTTATGACTTGAGAAGCCTTTGTCCCATCATCACCAAATTTAGTCAGAATGTGATTTGGCATAATATCTTGGACAATTTCGATAACAAGCCATATCGCTTTAGTCAATCAAGAGTTATGGCCCTTTAATTATAGAAGTTACCTAAAATTGATATTGTCTGCTCAATAACTTTAATTTAATCAAAATGTGTAGTGGCATAATATCTCGGACAAGTTTTATAACCAGCCATATCGCTGTGGTTAATCGGGAGTTATTGCCAATCCAGGGGTTGTGAGTTCGAATCCAGCCTCGTCCAACTTTCTTTCGGACGATTGACAAAAGTCAATGCGACATGCGTCAATCGTCTTCCACCAATGGGCTAAGTCTATGTGGAAAAGCAGCCAGTTGCTTGGGAAGATTGTTGTGTGGAGTACTGGTGTGAGAAAACCAGGAAATGCATGAGTAGGTGAACTAGCCGCCGTAATATAACTGAGAAATTGTTGAAAACGGCGTTAAACTCCAATCAATCAATAAATTAGTCACTCCACACTTATATCCCTCGAAATGGCCAAACCTATATCAATAGTGTCGGCTCTCTAAATGTGCCTGACGTACAACCAATTAACACTATACTTGGTCTCAAAAAAATAGGACGGGCCTATTTTGAGACATTTGGCGCTCTTGTTGAAATTATATAATTTAAATGTATGTATTCTATTCATTTGCTTTAACATATAGAGTATATATGATTTAATAGTACTTAAGTGCAATATAATGAAATAGTGCTTACGTGAATAAGCGTCATAAAGTCGAGCGTCCTGTCCTCCGGCAGGTCTTGTTATATAACTGTTTGCCTCTGACTATTTTAAAAACATTTTGTAGGCATATGACTAAATAAGTGAGAGTAAAACGGTATTTTCTCTATCTCTTATTACTGAAACAAACCCTATGTTGTGGGTAATCAAAATAATCATCTAACTGGGAAGATTCTTTTGAGTACAAACAACATAGGGATTTGATCAAAAATACGGATTTAAGAACAGGAATAGTGTTTCTTACCAAGAGTATTGAATGTGTAGATCGAAGAGTAAACGGTATGACATCTTCTATTCTACAGGAGGTGGAATGGGACTGTGCTTCGTCAACGTCGTAGCTATTGTAATAGACATTTGTGTGACGAAGTTTAAACGGTCGACGGAATACTGGAAGTACGGACGAGTCCATCTTGACGAAAGTCATCAGAAAGTTGAACTACTTGAAGAAACATAGTGAGAACGGCCTGGTTGTGTATAGCTCTTGCAGTTTAAACTGTAGCATCGTGAATATATGTAATAAGTTCATAACATTGAAACACATAGTGCTTACAGACTTGGTCACGTGACAGAGACTGGTTGTATATGAGGTATTCGTCATGTATTAGGTCACAATACACCAAATAAATTCCTTTTTTGTTTCCATGAAAATCAACCAGTTTCAACCCTCAACTGTCGAACTTTCTAAACGTTTCTCAGGTAGAACACCCTATATCATTGAAAAGAGTTACCACTTAGCTTTCAAATGATCCAACGAAAATTGGGGACTCATGAATTATGCATGAAAGATTCCCACGAAGATGGTTACCGTCATTTTGGACGACATCGTACTGGGACGAAACTGGCTTTTCACATATTATACTTTCACTTCCAGACAAGGTCACAATTCATAAAATGATTAAAAACCATCATTTCCGGTGCATGCTATACACATTTATAATGAATTTAAATGTCATATTCGCTGGTTCGATCCCCGACCGGGTCATACTCAATACTTTAAAAGATGTAGTAATTGCTACCCTCCTTGGAGCTCAGGGTTGCGGGGTTAGCTTTACGAATGCCGGACTGGCTGGTGTATGATAAATGAACCAGTAGAACTGGTAACTTACCCAGGAAACGCCGTAATGTAACTGCGAATTTGTTAAAAGCGCCGTAAAACACCAAACAACCAATTTATGAATGTTATATATGCAATGCATTTTGGTGAAGGTATACATTCATTTCTACGCAAACAAAGATTTAAAGGGACTATTTGGCCAGACAAACAATGACTATCGTTGGACGGTTTTTTGTACCAGCGAAGACACAGATCGGTCTAAGCCTCTGTAATTATGTTCTCTCTTCACCAAGTAGCTATATATATACACCCCTGTGAGATTGTAACTGAACTTTCTGAATAATCACATTAATATTCTATATCATCCAAATGTTGCGCGTTGTTTGATTTATTGGAATCCTGTGCTCCGAATCAGCTGATATTTAACGCCATATAAGCAGCGGACTCTCGAAAAATGGTGCGGGAAAAAGAGAAATTAATCGAAATAAGAGATGCATTCTTTTTGTCTCATATGTTTTAACTTTTTACTAAATGCATATTTCGTTCGTTTTCCATCTTATGTTGTCGAAGCATATCAGAGCTCTAAGTGCTGGTCGTTTTCATGTTCTTAAATCCGTTTATGACTCTCTAACCCTATGTTATGGGTTCAAAAGAATGATACAATTCTTGCAAGTACCCACATCATACGGTTTAGTTGGATAATAAGAAATAAATTGTGGGGAAAAGAGCTCTTTATATTGACCTCTGGGATACGACTCTCTAACCATAATATCCGATCCGGTAAACTATTATAACCCGCCGAAGACGAAGATGAAATGGAAGGTTAGAGTATGTTGCATTCTCTACCAATTTCTTGTACACAAAAGAAACAGCATACGTGTTCTGATAGCTAAACCACATAAAGTAGTTGATCAGGTTGATAGTATCGTTATTACTTTAACCCTTTCTCACATACAGCAAATCCGCAGAAGACGACTTTGAAAACATTTAGACAAAACTTTTGAAAATCTTATGCTGCTGAAGCCCGTGGGAAAGGGTTAAGAATGTAAAGTAAAAAGCATCAATTAAATCAAATTAAATCACGAGACTTAATTACGTATTCAAACAATCAGTTTCCAAGATAAAAACATCTTCGTGGCCTGATTTTAACTAAGGTAGGTAATTCGTAATTCGTATTGAAGAAATTCATAAGTAAAACACTGGTTATTTGCCTTGGAACGCCAAAATACCTGCGCATGTAATAAACATGTCAACAGTCGTCATCTATTGAATTAAATTCTGCGAGAATGATTAATGTATTGGAGAAAACTATTGAAAGTATGCCCGAATTTTTTCGGAGAACGAGTCTCTGAATGATTGCATCGTGGTTTACACGGAGTTGGTCAAATGTGTTCTAGGAGTTTGAGAAATTTGCGCAAAACTTCCATTTCTACCGTATAATAACAAACACGCTGAACTTGCGATCGAGACTAAAACTCAAAACACTGTTCCAGAACAATAAGGATATTAAATGTATTGAAACATACATAACAGTCGGATTGCAGTTTACAAACAATAAATTATAGGGAAAATCAAACAATATATCAAGGGACAACACCAAGATATACAACACTACGGAATCCTGTTTCTACCATCGACTTGTCGACTTTATAGCAACGCGACAACTCAACATTAGGCCTCTAATTACGCATTTTCGCGCTGAATATTTGACCTCGAAAAGTCGTATTTTTGGTGTCAATATATTCGTGCTAATTTAACGTATATAAATTGCAAATGTCAAGTTGTCGACCTAAAATATCAGGTCGACAACTAGAATTGTTGAACTTTTTAAGTCGATCATATCGTGCTAATGTCAACATGTCCATTTAGTAAGATGATACAAGGGGTAACACCGTTAGAAAATGTGCCACCTGAATAAAATTCATAAATACTGTCATCGTTACGATATGTATCAAAACGCGCAAAGCACAGATATCAAAAGCATGTTTGGTACTTATAACTTAAAGTTGTCGTGGTTTAATAAAGGTTGACGAGTTGAAAAAGGCGATCGTGCGTGCGTCATTTTACAGGCTGTTACATTAACCATCCTAGCGGTTTCTGTCGATTGAGTAAATGTCAATATACAGGCTGTTCCATTCCCAACTCTGTTGGCCTCTGTCGATGGTGCGTGTGTCGCATTGCAAGCTGTTCCATTTCCCGCCGTGAAAGCCTCTGTCGATGGTGCTTGTGTCGTTTTTCAGGATGGTCCATTCAAGACAAAGGCGGCCTCTCTCAGAAGTGTATGTATAGCTGGGCAGGTTGTTCCATTCCCCACGCTTGCGGTCTTCGTCGATGTTGCGAGTGTCCCTGTTCCAGTCTCCAGACGTGTGGCCTCTGTATATGGGATTTGTGTCACTATACAGGCTATTCCATTCTCCATTATTGCGACATCTGTCGATAATGCATGTGTCGCTTTCCATGATGTTCCATTCTTCGGTTGAAGGTGCAAGTGCCGGTTTTTTTCATCCCCAACATTGAAGCCTCTGTCGACCATGCTTTTGTCGCTTTGCAGGCTGTTTCATACCTCACCTTGGCGGCCCCTGTCGACGATGCTTTTGTCGCTTTGCAGGCTGAACCTTTCACAACCCTTTCGGTATATTTCGTAAGTGCATGCGTCGCTTTGCAGGCTGTGCCATATCCAACACTGATGGCCTCTGTCGATGGTACATGTGTCGCTTTGCAGGATGTTTTATTTCTCACCCTTACGGCCCGGCCCCTGTCGATGATGCTTATATCGCTTTGCAGAGGCTGTTCCATTTTCAACCCTTGCGATATCTGTCAAAAGCATTTTTCGAGACTAGTTCATGTCTCACCATTGCGGTATCCTTCGATTGTACATGTGTCGCTTTCATGCTGTTTCATACCACACCCTTGCGGCCTTGGTCGATGTTGCATGTGCCGCTTTGAATGAACTTCAATTCCCAAACCTTACGGCTTATGTCGTAGGTGCTTGTGCCACTTTCCATACTATTCCGTTCCCACTCTGCTGGCCTCTGTAAGACTTTTCAATTCCCTTCCTTTGCGGATTTGGTTTGCAGGCTGTTACATTCCAAACCCTGGTGACTTTTGTCGATGGTGCATGTGTCGTTTGCAGGCTGTTTCATTTCTCACCCTGGCGGTTTCTGTCGATGGGGCATGTGTCCTATTACATCGGTGATTTGGAAATGCAGTATCACGACCCGTTTAAATGACATACGATTTTAGTTGTTTTAGTTCTCGTTTTGAAGTTTAAGGTTTATTCAATACGGAGATACATTATAGATAGCTATATCGACTATGAATAGCACCTGCAGCGAGAAACACCCTTTAAAGTGGCATTTCTATCCAGAGGGAAGAAAACTCATGTAAAAAAAGTTCAAATCGATTTTTTTTAAAAAGAAGCTGAATGGGTTTGGGATTAACCACAAACATGTTGCCCAAGAGCCCACACTCACAAATTATACTTTTCTCCAAGATTTCAGGATTTTAAAAACGGAGCCATGCATGTACATTTTCATTCCAGAATGTATTTAAAGGTTGGATGTCATATACAAACCGTGTTGAGATAAAATGTACATAACTGTTATAAAAACATGCTCAGTTCAATGAGGCATATACATTGTATACACAATAAGTATGTGTATCTGTGCTTCAATGAACTTATTATTTCAATAACTGAGTTATTTTTATAACAGTTGACTTGTGTACACTTTATTTCCCCCCCCCCCCCCCCGAATGTTTGTAATAGACACCAACCTTTAAAGAGGTACCTACCGAGCAGGGAAAAACAACTTTATTTAAATAATTAAAATATGAAAGCTTTCTCATACTACAGTCTAATTAGAATCAAACATGTCCTCATAAAGGTTTATAAGGGAAAACAATTGTTATGTTTCTTCTTTTTTTTATGAATTTCTATAAGAGTGCAACTTTAATGCTAGTGTTGAAGATAACTTTTACAATAGTTGTTGGAAGATGAGATTGCATTTATTAGCAATCCATAGTCCTCCATTTTCCGTAATGTAATCAGATTGTTTTATGAGTATATCCGTTTGCGTATTTCTGCAGAGATATTGGAATGAGAGTCTAAATATAGGCATGATTACCTAAGATATGTTATGTTTGAGACCCAGTTAGAAAGGGGTAAAATGACATTTTTATCCCAATCCCAAATGGTTTTAATTATTGCATAAACCGTACTCTTTGGTATGGATTCTCAAAATAATTGTCTCGATATAACGATTATTTTGGGTACCAATACCATAGGTTTTAATGATGACCCATGAAATAATCGTCTTATCCGAAGCTCCGATAACGAACGCGGATGTAGTAAGTGGACACGTGTTGTTTTATTTGTGTTTAGCCGTCCGTAAAGAATACAGTTGTACATAGACATACACACATACTTGAAAACGTTCATATATACCTCAGCTCGGTTGAACAATGGTGAACATATACAGCGTAGTCGTTTACACGTCCGGCTTATTTGGGCTGCTATTCCAGCTTGTTGGAATAGGAACGAGGTATTGGTTGCTGATACATTCCTCTACGAAGACGATCACTCCAATGGGGAACAATTCTGAGTATGAGATATTTAAATATGGTTTAATTAACATTGAAATGTGTGTCACTTTGCTTGTCAACAATGTGAGAAACAGTACCTGTCAAATAGCGACGAAAGAAACAATTATAGAGGTGAGGTCGCAAATGCCCGGTGAAAACGATGCCAATCCCAATGACACTGATCGAGAGGAGCAACAGGGTGAGTTCTTGTTTCTTACAGTTGTGTAGGTTTTTAACTTCTTAAATCCTTATTTGATACTAAAACCCAATGTTGTGGGTACTCAAAAGAATCGTCTCACTACATAGGATTTGGATGTACTAAGAGAGATTTTGTTGGGAAAGGACCAGTTTAATTCCCAATTATCTAGTGCTCTGTTCTTAATTTTTGTTGTTGATTTAAACTGTATCCTGTTTAATTCCTGTAATTGCTATTATCACGATTGCGCTTTGACAGGTTTTTGCATTGTCTGGTCGAATTGAATTTTCCAAACGTGGAGACGGGTCTTGGTCTAACTTAGTCGATTGATCCTTACCCGACTGTTCACAACAATTCCTTGTTGTGCTTTATTCAACTGTTAATAGCATTAACTAACAATACAGGCCAATGTTCGTGCAGTCTACTCATAGTCTACAGTGTACGTTATTATGTTCAGTAGTGTTAAGCAAATATTACACCAGAAATGAGCAAGAGCTAGTTGTTAATCGTATATGAGTATGATAAGTGCAATAGTTCAACGGGTTACGTGTTTAGTCACGTCTAATATATCAAAAGCAAAACATTCATTTTCATTAGCCGATTTTAAACCATTTCTCTGAACGTGAACAACAAGATCGACCAGCACAGCACATTTGCAGTCCAATCTGACTGTTTAGAAAATTCCAAAAGTCGTTATTCGCATGACGAGTTCGTATTGTAATAGTTAAGCTGTTTACAAAATAACCAGGATTCAAGATGACCTTAAATTTCTCAATGTGACTTTTGTTCAATGTTATTCGCCGACATGGAAGTTATTACCGTTATACAGCTGCGGCACGTACGCATAATAAGATCAATGTTGACTGCTCCATATTAGGCGCGAATTGTATCCAGCGTGTTTAGCATCAACAACATAGGTAGATGATGTCATGAAACTTGTAGTGTGTGGAAAAGACCAAAGTAATCCTTATCTGGGCTCCTGGTGTTCTTTCCTGGAAAAAAAAAAGGTTATGTTCAGTGATTTGGTAAACTCATTCACATGGTGAGTGGCAGGTCACAGTTAAAGAAGAAAACATGTATGTCAGTGATGTGGTAAATGCATTTATATGATCAGGTCACAGTTAAAGAAGTAAAACGTTGGATTTTTTTTTTTTTTTTTTTTTTTTTTTTTTCAAAATAAGTTCGTGTCGATTGATGTTGACTTAATTAAAAGAACTTCTCATACGTAACCACTTTGCCAATTAAGATGTACTTCATTGGTAGTGTTGTGTCCACTCACCCGTATATATCAGTATAACCTGTGTCATATTATCATTCGCCTGATCGTTCTTGTCTTGTCTCAGTCATCAGTCTAATTCAAAACACGTCTGTCTTGCCTAGCTTCTTTGGTCGAACATGGGGCTGGTTCCTCAAAACTGGGGACCAAAGTGTTCCAGGCCCAGCAACTGACCAAAAGAAATGGTCTAAAAACAAAGGGTAAAACCGACCTTCACCACACTAGCATCGTCTAAATACTCTCTCCTTATTGTTTTATTTCTTTTGGATCAGTACAGAAGTCTGGTTTCCATGACATCTGAAAGACAAACTATCAAAAATCTTTTTTTTTTTCAAAACTGTTTCGCTTATTTTCAGATAATTTCGTAGAAATTTTCCTCAACCGGTCAAGACATGCTAAATTGTAAAGAAAAAATTGCACCCAGGGGAAGAGGCTGTATTGTCTTATTTTATTGTAGGAATCCGCCTTGGCCACAGGGACGTGTTCCTCTAAATATAAATATTTATTTTGGGAGGAGCACGTCCCTGTGCCTTGGCTGAGTGGTTAGCGTCTGGGATTTGGCACCGGGCGTCCCAAAATCGATCCACAGTCGCTGCGTTCTTGGGAAAGGCACAATTTCTAGCCTAGTACTGTTTTCTTTCAGTTTTGAACTGTCGCCGTGATATAATTGACACAATATTGAAAACGGCGTTAAAACCCAAATAACCAAAACAAACAAAATAACTTACTTATATGACTGTAATGAATTTTTTATAAAATATTCCTCATCGGAACATGTTTTGGCAGATTTTCACATTATTCTTTAGGATTGTTTCTGGTGAGACCCGTTTCAAAAAATATGGCCTACCAGGGGTGATGCTATTACACCCTTTATATCTGACACTTTTCATATTGTTCTGGCCTGAATGGATTGAAGCGATATCAACTTATATCAAGGAAATGTTCCTTTGATGACCGTCTACCACATGCATACAAACAATTTTGAATGGTTAAAAAAAAGGGCGGGGTTATTTTAACTTGTATTGCTTAATTGGAACTTTAAGACTATTCTTTAAGTCCTATTAATGTAACATAAAAATATAGCTAACATAAGGCACGGATTTTTCGCAAGTGGCATTTGAGTACTTATGGTTGTTAGTGTCCCCATGTTTTCATAAGAAACATTGCAAATCTTGTCAAGTTCAATTTCCGAATAGTTCTACCGACAATATTTCATTTGCAACGTATTTTCTCAGGACATGAGTACTTCTATGGATGAACACTACATTGCACTTTTAAAGTATTGTGATATATTGTCTTTCCTCACAATACCTTTTATATTTTCTACTGTGTCTGTGACTGTAAATTCCTTGTTTATTTCAGCCGTTAATCAAGCCCTGTTCGGTGATTTTGACGTTCTCCCTTACCTGGCGGTGTTGGCTTTAATCAGCAGTGTATTGGCACTCGTAGTGTTTACATTCCAGTATTGCTCCTGTTGTGACAAAGTCAAATCTCGCGTGGAAATAGTCAGTCTTCTGCTTTGGTTAGTTGCAGGTCAGTATCGATTAAAGCTATTTCTACTTCTAGCTGTATATTATTTCTACTTCTAGCTATATATTATTTCTATTTCTAGCTTTTATTCAATTCCAAGTAGACGTTAATGAATCTTGTTAGTTCTTTTCTCATTCAAATATCGCCGTCTTTGCATTGGTTCATGACAAGTTATGTACCATTCATCCTCATCAAATGACATGGAACGTTGTGGGTTAGTTGCTTGGTGTTTTAAGCCACTTTCAGCAATGTTTCAGTTATATCACGGCGTTTCCGGGGTAATTTACCGGTTCTACTAGTCCATTAATTGACACCAGCAAGTCAGTCGTAATGCTACATGTAACCCTACAACCCTAAGCGACCTTTTATTTTATTTGACATAAACTTAGAGCATAGTTCTTAACGAAACCGTTGATGTTACATGAATTGTGTAACCTAATTGCATGTAGACTCGTGAATACAGCATTCGAAAATAGGTAGACACGGTGAATGTTCGTAGGTTTGTTTACACAGCATAACGAGTCTATGTAAAACGTACATTCATGGAAATATCGCTCTAAGATCTAGATAAGCTAAGTAATACAAATTCCAAAACCCTTATTTGACACTTAAACCATGTGGTGTGTGTGCTCAAAAGGATCGTCTCAATGAGACAATTCTTTTCAGTATCCACAACGTAGGGTTTGATCAAACGTCATGTTGGTTAAATCAATCCTACGAAATAAAGAAGAATATATAAACAGTTTACAGGTAATAAAGACAAACAGGACGTCTTAACAGTTTTTGTGAACCAATTTCTTCTCCAATAGCTCTAATCTTAACAATTTAATTAAATAATCATGAGTTCTAATCCTGGCTGTGTCAAAGATTTGTCGTAAATATATTTTCTTATTTAAGGATACAAAAAAAAGACAGGATATAAGATAGTTAGTTGTGTACAAAAGAAAACTCAATAACGATCTGTCATACATTTCAGTTGGCCTTCTTGCAGCAGCCGTCGGCATCGCAGGACATTTGAATTCTTTGTTTTCAAGCATTTGCTTTAGTATGTCCAACATGAAGATACCAACGAAACCAGGTTATGATATATCAATAGATGTTTTCGTGGGCTTCCCGTGGTCGATATTGCTCTCAGGTACATTAACTCATGACACGTTTTGACAAACTGTTGATGGATCTTTACTTACATCTGAATAATGTTTGTTGTTTTATATCTCTGTTCAGTTATCTAAAATGTGTGTGCATTAAGATCTTTCGACCAATTGTATAACTAAGAATATATTTTGTTTGAGGTGAGTATTGATATCAATGTTCATATAATTTTATACAATTGATTTTTGAAATCATATATATATATAATTGTATGTATCTATTCATCTGCTTTTATATATATAGTACTCGTATATATGAGTTAATAGTACTTAAGTGCAATATAATTAAATACATGCAGTGCTTAAGTGAATAAGCGGCACATAGTCGAGCGCGCTGTCCTCTTACTACTCTTGTAATATTATTGTTTGCCCCTGACTATTTCATCAACAGATGACTCTTAAACATGTTGTAGGCATATGACTAAATAAGTGGGAGTAAAACGGTATTTACCCTATAATATCTCTTATTACTGAAGCAATCCCTCTGTTGTTGGTACTCAAAATAATCGTCTCACTGAGACGATTCTTTTGAGTACCCACAACATAGGGATGAGTCAAGACGGATTTAAGAAAAGGAAAAGTGTTTCTTACCAAGATTTCTAACTGTGTATGTCGAAGAGTAAACGGTATGACATCTTCTATTCAACAGGAGGTGGAATGGGACTGTGCTTTGTCAACGTCGTAGCTATTGTGATAGACATTTGTGTGACGAAGTTTAAACGGTCGACGGATTACTGGAAGTACGGACGAGTCCATCTTGACGAAAGTCATCAGAAAGTTGAACTACTTGAAGAAACTGAGTGAGAACGGCCTTTCTGTTTATAGCTCTTGCAGTTCAAACTGTAGCATCGTGAATATGTAAAAAGGTCATAACATTGAAACACAAATCATAGTGTTTACAGACTGACTTGATCACATGACAATGACTGGTTCTATATGAGCGTAGAATTCGTAATCTTTGAGGTAACAATACACCAAATAAATTCCTTCTGTGTTTCCATGTAAATCAAACCAGTTTCAAACCTCAATTGTCATGTTTTTCTAAGCGTTTCTCAAGTAGAACACCCTATACCATTGAAAAGAGTTACCACTAAGCTTTCAACTAATCCAAAGAAAATCGGGCGGTGATGTTTTATACAAAAAAGAATCCCTCGAAGATGGTTAACGTCATTTTGGACGACATCTGAATGTGACGAAACTAGTTTTTCACATACTCTACTTTCGTCAAAATATTAAAAAGGATGAAAAGGATCATTTCCAGTGCATCCTATACTCATGTAAAATGAATTTAAATGTCATATTCGCTGGTTCGATCCTCGGCCTGGTCATACCATATACCAATCTCCTTCGCAGAGTTGTCGTTCCTTACACTCACCATACGGTGAGTGTAAGGAACGACAACTCTGCGAAGGAGATTGACCATATACTTTAAAAATCGTAGTAATGGCTGCCCTCCTTGTTGTAGGGTTATCATTACGAATGACTGTCTGATGTCAGGATAGATGAACCAGTAGAACTGGTAACTTACCCCGGAAACGACGTAATTTAACTGCAAATGTGTTAAAAGTGGCGTTAAAACATAAAACAATCAAATTGTGAATGATATATATTCAATGCATTCTGGTGAAGGTATACATTCATTTCCACGCAAACAAAGATGTTAAGGGACTATTTGGCCAGACGAACACAGACTATCGATGGACGTTTCAGTGTGTGTACCAGCGAAGACACAGATCGATCTAAGCCTCTGTAATTATGATCTCTCATCACCAAGTAGCTATTTCTATAAACCATGTGAGATTGTAACTGAACTATCTGAATCATCACATTAATATTCTATATCATCCAAATGTCGCTTGTTGCGTGATTTATTGGAATTCAGTTCTCCGAATCAGCTGATATTTAACGCCATATAAGCAGAACCCACATCATACGGTTTGATTGAATAATTATAAGAAAGAATTTGTGCGAAAAAGAGCTGTACACCCTTCTATATCTTGACCTCTTGGATTCGACTTTCTAACTATAACCGATCAGGTTAACTATTATATTTCGCCGAACACGAATATGAAATGGAAGGGTAGAGTATCTTGCATTCTCTACTAATTTGCTGTACACAAAAGAAACAGCATACGTCTTCTGATAGCGAAACCACATAAAGCAGTTGAGAAATCAAAGACGTCGAACCAGGTTGATAGAATCGTTATTACTTTAGCCCTTTCCCACATACAGCAAATCCGCAGACGACTTTGAAAACCTTTAGACACAACTTTTAAAAATCATTTTAAGTTAAATTTGTATTATGTAATCGATTTGAAAACATTGTAGCAAAAGGAAATATTGCTGGTTTGATCAATTTCTCCTGTTATCACAAAAATGTCTAAAGTCGTCTGCTGCTAAGGCCTGTGGAAAAAGGTTTAGAATGTAATGTGAAAAGCATCAATAAAACAAATATTAAATTACGAGACTAAATTATGAATTAAAAAAATCAGTTTTTTAAGAATAAAGCATCTTCATGGCCTGATCACATTCTTAATTATTTTACTAAGGGAGGTTATTCATAATTCACTAATGAAGCAACTCATAAGTAAAACACTGGTTATATGCCTTTGAACGCCAATAATAAACATGTCAACAGTTGTCATCAATTGAATTAAATTCCGCGGGAATGATTAATGTATTTTAGAATATTATTGAAAAGTATGCCCGCATGTTTTCAAAGAACGAGTCTCTGAATGATTGCATCGTGGTTTGCATGGAGTTGGTCAAATGTGTTCTATGTTTTTGAGAATTTTGCGCAAAGCGTCCATTTTTACATGATAATAACACACACACTGAACTCGCGGTCGAGTCTTAAACTCCAAATACCATTCCGGAACAATAAGGATATTAAATGTATTGAAGCATATAATGCACATACATAACATGCGGATTGCATTTTACAAACAATAAATTACAGGGAAAAACAACCAATATAATAAGGGACAGCCACAAGATATACAACACTACGGAATCCTGTTTCTGCCATCCACTTGTCGACTTTATAGCAACTCGACATAAGGTCTCTTAAAACGCCTTGACCTCGACAAAGTTTCGAGCCGATATAACGCACTTATTTCAACCTGTCGGCCTAAATAAACGGGACAACTCGAATTATAAATTGCAAACGTCAAGTTGTCGGTCAAAAATGTCTGATCTACAACTAAAAAGGTTGAAGTTTTTTACTAAACAACTTGTCGAATTAGTATGAATTCAAGTGGGGTTACACCGCTAGAAGGTTTGTCACTAAATGAAAATGGGTAATTACTTTCACCGCTACGATATATATCAAAATGCGCACAGTGTAGATCAAAAAAATCATGTTTGCTAGTTATAATTTGAAGTTTATTATAGGTTGACAAGTTGAAATGATTGGTGCTTGTGTCCATTGGTAAGCTGTTCCATTACCCATCCTGGTGTTTTTTGTCCATGGTTTGAATGTCACTATGCAGGCCGTAACGTTCCCAACTCTGGTGGCCTCGATCGATGGTGCGTTTGTTGCTTTGCAAGCTGTTTCATTAAACGCCCTGGCGGTCTCTGTCAATGGTGCCTATATCGTTTTTCAGGATGTTCTAGATCAGACAATAGAGGCCTCTCTCGATAGTGCATGTGTCGTCCTGTAGGCTGTTCCAATCCGAACCCGTGTGGCCTTCGTCGATGTTGCGAATGTCGCTTTTCGGGCTGTTTCAATCCCCACTAATGTATGTTTCGCTTTGCAGGCTGTTTCATTCCGTATCATGGCGGCCTCTGTCGATAATGCTTATGTTGCATTGCATGTTGTTCCTGTCCTAACGCTTGCAATCTCTGTTGAAGGTATATATGTCGCTATGCTGGCTTCCAAATTATTGAGACCTATGTATATGGAGCATGGCGCTTTCTGCAGGCTGTTTTATTCCTCACCCTGGTAACCTCTGTCGATGATGCTTATGTCGCTTTGCAGACTTTTCAATTCCCAACCTTTGCGACCCCTATCAAAGGTACATGTGTTACTTTGCAGCCTGTTCATTTCCCAGCCATTGCGGCGGCCTCTATCGAATGTGCTTGTGTCGCTTTGCAGGCTGTTTCATTCTGCACCCTTTCGTCATCTGTCGATGGTGAGTATGTAGCTTTGCAGACTGTTCCTTTACCAACACAGGGGCCTATGTCGATGATGCTTTTGTTGCTGTTTGGGCTGTTCTATTTGCAACCCTTGCAGCTTTTGTAGACGGTGCTTATGTCACTATTCTGGCTGTTTTATTTCTTCACCATTGTGGCCTTTGTTGAAGGTGTATGTGTCGCTTTGTCGGCTGTTTCCTTCAACTCCCACGCTGCATCTGACGATGTTGTATGTGCCGCTTTTAATTATGTTCTATTCCCCACCTAGTGAAACCTCTAACAAAGCTACGTATGCCGTGTTGCAGGTAATTCCATTCTCAAATCTGCCGTCCAATGGTGCTTTGGAAATGCAGTAATACGACCTGTTTAAAGGACACAATGTTTTAGTTGATTTGGTTCTCGTTTTGAAGGGTAGGTTTATTAAATACGGATATATGATAGCTATATCATATCATAGTTATATATATAGCTATAACGATTATGAATAGCACCTGCCAAGAGAAACGCATTTTATTGAATATAGTGATCACAATATCACTTTTACAATTATTGTAAGAAACGAGAAAGCATTAATGAGCAATTCCTTTCCTTTCCGTAATTTAATTTATTCTAGCCCGAAATTATACTTGTCATTCGATCAGATTGTTATATTTTTCCATTTGTGTATTTCTGCAGATGTTTTCAATTTTGAGTCTAAAATTACCAATACTATATCCTTTTGCCAAAACCCAGTAACAACACTCGTGAGACCCAGTTAATAAGATCGAAAAATGTCATTTTCCTTAATCCCAAATCTTGCTACGTAATCTCAAACCTGTGGTACGGATACTCATATATATATAACGATTCTCTTGAGTAACAACGCCATAGGTTTTAATGGTGACACATTTAATTATAGTCTTATCTGTAGCTCCGATAACAGAACAGAATCAGGGTAACGAACGGGTATGATAAGTGGCCACGTATTGTTTTATTTTACCCCCGACAAACGAAGTTTTACGACTTTAAAAACAACTTGGCAAGGAGATAACATATCTATAAATGAAAGTATAGTTCTTGATCGGGCATTGTGGCAAAATGATACATTGCTCATACATTGGTCGCAAACGTTTCCTACGTCGTATAAAGGTTTAAGAAACCGACTGTATTAGGGAAAGGGTTGAGTAGATATTTGACCTCCTACATAATTGTTTGCAGTCATATTGAATGGTTGCAAAAGGTAGTCGCCAGGTGGCACCAGGAAAGGGCTGAAATAAACACAATTTGCCCTGATAGTATCAGTTACACATTTGCTTCTATACCATCATTCAGATTACCAATTGCAATTAAGGGTCATCTTGGCCCTTTTATCAAATAATAGGTCATTATAACTTCATTATAAATTTTCTGAAAATCTTTACTTTATTATTTTCTGTCCGTATTAATAGACGACAGTTATACGAATTCCAAACATTTTATGATCATGCAAAACACATGACATGAAGATTTTCATCGTCTAGACAATTACTTTTTAATTTTTTTTGGATGACCACCGTATGCTCTTTAATTTTTGTTTACAATCATTTTAGTGTTTTTTTCGTAAATAGGTAGCACCTATAGATATATCATACAAAATGCTATATTATGTATTTAGGTTACAAAAAAAAATCCTTCTTTGTTTCCATGTAAATCGACCAGTTTCAGTCCTCAATTGTCACACTTTCTAAACGAACAGTCGCACCGGCGTCATCACTGTGTACCTGAACCTAAAAAAGGCCTAAATATATGAACCTTTCTGCAGTTCGCGCAGACTGATCTGGGCCGACACATTTCGTCTCAGGGGGATAGAAGTATAGAGTAATGATTCCTGAAACAGAAAATCCACAGGAGGCCAAAAGTGTCTATCCGGGTAATCTTGCGCGGCATGCTTAGACTGATCTGGTTCGATACTTTACGTCGAGTCCCGGTACCTCAGTCGGTAAAGACGCGGGCTGTCAATCCAGGGGTTGTGAGTTCGAATCCCGGCTCGGCCAACTTTCTTTCCGACGTTGACAAAAGTCATTGCGACATGCGTCATTCGTCTTCCACCAATGTGCTAAGTCTATGTGGAAAAGCAGCCAGTTGCTTGGGAAGTTTGTTGTGTGTAGTACTGGTGTCCGAAAACCAGGAAACACATGAGTAGGTGAACTGGCCGCCGTGATATGACTGAAAAATTGTTAAAAACGGCGTTCAACCCCAATCAATCAATCGATACTTTACGCAGAGTCCACAATTTTGGGACTGCTCCTATTTTCTTGTAGAAACTAGATGTGTATCCTTATAGTTGTATGACAATCTAGTTTTAAGTAATGCCAGGCCAGAGATTAGTGGATAATGCATGAAGGAAATTGCGCATTATGAGATTTTCTTTCTTTTTTCTCAATGTTTTCAACTATATTCAAATAGTAAACCTTTAAGTATTGCAAGGTTCCGTATATTGCTTAGATGTTTTCAAACTCGTCTATTGCAGATTGTTTTTGTACGTGAAAGAGGTAATATCCATAGTGTACCTCATCTATATTTAGATACTTTAGATACGTCTATTCGTCGTATCAGTTTACCTGTATAAAGAAAATCATTAATGCAGAAACACGAGGTACATGAAAATCATGTTGAATCGGGAGTGTAACACAATATCTAATATGGAGGATAAAAGACGCATTTGTGTGGACACATCTGAATTAAGGGGTATCTGGGTTTTTCCTATTACCTATCGGTGTTAACCTGTCCTTTACCTTTATACATATATCATGTGTAGTTATGGTTGATTTACTTCTTCATTTTACATGGATTGCAAAAAAAACTTTTCAGATTACATTAATCCCTCTCGATGACATCTTCCTAGAGACATACCCCGTACTCGCGCCGTTTGCGTTGAAAAATCCCAAAGTCAGCATCCGCCCATCACGGGATTCGAGCCCGGAAAGTTTGGTACGAGAGGCCGACGCTCTTTTTCTGTACCACTGTCTTCCAGCACTCTTAAACAATTGATTACCTTCATTAACACAAAGTGGTTAATGTTCGTAAAGAATGATATAAATGTTTAATGTTATGGTTAATTTAGTTGTTGCTAAGAATGAATGAATGCATATTGTTTTATGGCGCATCGACAGCTAAGGTCATTTAGCGCGCATTTAAATTTTATTATTCATGTTCCCTGGGTGAACAAACCAGTACTAGGCTAGAAAATGTGCCTTGCCCAAGGGCACTCCACCATGACCGAATTGCCGCGACTGGGGATCGAACCCGGGACACCCGGTTTCGAAATCCCCGACGCTAACCACTCGACCACAGCGGATTCCTAGTTGTTGCTAAGAGATTGATACATTGTTTGTGAACTACATGTTTGTAATCGGTATTATGCGAATAACTTGGTCTACAGTGTCCGGAAATACAGTAGTAATAGTCATTGAAGTTTAACACTGTCATTGAAGTTTAACACTTTCCCACATAAATAAGCTCTCTGACGCCTGTGCAGAAGCCGAGTTATGAAAACATCGTAGCAAAAAAAAATAATGTTTGCCATTATACCATATTGAAACGCAAATATAATAGTGGGGAAAGGGATTCACCTTGTTTCAAACCAATTGTAACATCAGATAAATTAGAACTATTTGCTGATTTAACACATGACTGGACCTCTGCATATATCGATTTTATCATGTTTGTCATTATACAACTGATACCAGATTGTATGAGTTTATGCCAAATTGCGTCCCTGTCAAACGCTCTGTTATAATAGATGAATAAACACCAGAGTTTCTAATTATGTGCTAGAACTTTTTGAATGATAGAGTGTAAAAATAAAAACTGCTTCAGTTCTGGAGTGTCCATCTCGAAAGCCAAATTGACAATCAGAGTTAACGTTGGGCGACTTCCTTTATGTATAGTGTATCATACAAATTGTATAAAATATTGGTGTAAACTATTACAAATGCAAGAATATCGTTACCCTAAAAATTGTTACAAAATGCTTAAGTCACTTGATGAAGCTGGTAGGCATACTTGGGCATCAAGTGTTAAAACACTCCTATTTAGATACGGATTTGGTTTTGTATGGGTATCTCAAGATGTTGTAGAAATAAATATTTTTATTAAACAGTTTAAACAAAGATTAATAGACTGCATGAAACAAAACTGGCACAGAAGTATTGACGATTCTCCCCGTTGCGATACTTATAAAGTTTTTAAAACTCTGTTAAACCCAGAGAGATATTTATGTGTAGACTTGCCGTTTTTACATAAAAAAGCGACTGCCCGTTTTCGGTGTTCCAGTCACAAGTTAAAATTAGAAACGGGTCGACATCAAAATATTGATAGAGAAAATCGTTACTGTCCTTATTGCCAAACTATTGAAAACGTTTTTATATTAGAAAACAAGAGAAAGTTGATGCAAGGCATCAATGTCGCCGGAAAAGACTGCATTGATTTATTTATGTATTCTTGACTTTCCTTAGTCTATTCAAACATTAGGAACGTTGACTAACTATTTGGTTTTATTTACCCTCGCCATGTTCTATGTTCTCTTCTCAAAACCTTCCTTGAGGAAGAACCATCTGTTGATGTGGTATTTCCTTTTACTGGTTGAATCACCTCCACCAATGATATTTCACAATTTACACTATGTACGCCTTTATATACAGTTTAAAAGCAGGACAAGTAAGAACGGGAAAAAGAAGTTTTTGCCCTGTCTTTCCTTGTTGATCAATTTATGAAAAAGTTTCGGGTTCTTGTATTTGGTCGACAGGATTTCCTCTCTATCGAGTTCTCTTCGGCGTGCCTGTTCTTGCCGTATCTGTTGTCTAAATTGTCTTTTCTTTAATTTTCGGTCTACACATAGTGGATTTTCTGGATCCTTAGATTTTCCCCCTAGTGTCCAATTTTTCACTGATGTTCGCAGTCTAAACATAGATTCGGCAATTCTAGAATTCCAAACAGTTAGTTTTGGGTTTGATTTTAATGTTTTTCTTCTTCTTGGTGCACAGTTAGTTGCCACTGACACTAAGATATTGTTTATTACTCTTATTTTGTCTTCTATATTTGTTTCACTATTAATGTTTCTTGTAGTTTTAGAGATTTCATTTCCGACTTGGAGTTTGTATTCCAGTTTGTCGACCTTATCCCAGTTTGTTCGTCCTTGATCTTTGGATACAATGTTGTTTCTGGATTTGAGGTTTGGCCTTTTCAGTTCAAGGTCTAGTTTGAGATCTAAGGTGATCGGATGATGATCTGAGCAATTAGAAGTAAGGTTATATAAGATGCTTCTTGTCCCACAGGTAGAGTCTGTAGTTAAAAAGTAATCAATTTCAGTACAGTCCTTTCCTTGAGGGTCGGTATAGGTATTACCGAGACACTTATAGTCTAACTTGTGCTCTTCTATAAATGATTTCAGGTACAACGATCTTTTAGATGTGGTGTGGTTTAAGTCCTCATTATAGTCTCCACCAATGATAACTGTGTGTGTGCAACTATATTTAATACAGATTTCGCTTAAAATGTCGATACACTCTTGAAACTCAGATAAGTGATTAGTTTTTCCCTTCGAGGGAAGGTACACAGATACGATTATGATTTTTTTAGTGTTACTTAATAAGAGCTCAATACACTGGATTCTTTCATTTCCATCAGGTATGGCGTTAATTAGATGGTCGATGCTCCTGTTCCACAACACCGCCACTCCACCGTACCCTCTCGGTAGTTGAGTAGGTTGTATTGGATCATACATATCGCAGGATTTTCCCTGAAACTTAAGGTTTTCACATAGTTCTCCTAGGAGATGCATGTTACAATGAAACAGCCAGTGTTCTTGCAGTAGTATTATTTGGTAACTTTTAGAGAGTTCTATGACAGAGTGACAACTAGTTCGTATGTTTTTACAGTTGAATGAAACAAGGTTCAAATTATTGTTCTCACAGTTAGTAGTAGTTAGATCACAATTGGGTTCTGTGGGCGGTTGTCTAAAAAATGACGTTCAGTATTACTGGTTGCCGTGGTAGTATCAGATCTCTGAGAATTAATTAAGGAACGTTGAAATGAAAACATTTGCTTATAAAGTTTATATTCATATCTATACATTAGGGTATCTATAACAAATTAACGAAATGTGTACACATTTATCTGGCTTTAATTTAATTTTGCTGTTGTTACTTATTTAAATAAAAGTATTCATTCATATAATTTCAATGTTTGTCAATCTTATTCGAATCACAAGGTAAATATCCTGGTATTGCTTTAAAGGGAGGTAATTTGAAGAAAACAAAAGTCTTCAAAAGGAGAAATATATCAGCATTACCGTCTACAGTTTAAATTGTTCTATTGTTTGTGGATTTAAAAATGTTCTTTTTTTCTTATTTCTACATGTACAACGAAATATTGCGGCTTCTCTTTGACGCTTTGCGTCAAACATTCGTCTTGTACTTGTCTAAAATAAAATAATATCACTCGCTTTTTCATATCGAAATGCGCATGCGCGAGAATCGATGTTAAATGTCACGAAACTACACAACAGAATAGGGTCTATATTTAGCTTAGAAACAGTTCCTACTTTAGATATTCATGGATTAACATTATTAAATGAATTCTACACAAATCAAGACATCTCTTTGAACATGAAAACAACATTTAGTAAATTAAATTGCTATTAAAAGGAGAATCCGAAATTGACCTCAATGATGACACATAAGAGTCTGCATTAGGGGGTGTTGGTTCACGTCTTGAAGGGACCACTTTTGTCTTCGTAAATAAGACAAAAAACTTAAATGCGAGTGAAATAAAAAAAACTGCAAACATTAAAAAATCGGAATATTTATTTCATTTTAGATGTGTCATTTATTAGTGTTCGTAAACAACCACAATTGTAATATGTTCAAATCATCTAGATTTGTTTCTTTCTAATAATAAGCCGCCCTCCCATGTGATTTCCGAAAAGCTATTAAAAATAGAAGTCGCGGGCTTCTGCCCGGCGACTAATGAATATCATGTACTTTTTAAATGCCCTAGATACTCAGATTTACGTCAAAAACTTCTATTTTCTTGGTACTCTGGTGGAACTGATCATTTAAATTTTTACAAAATTCTACAATTAAAGGACACTTCCAAAATAAGAAAAATCTCATATTACATATATTGTATTTTAAAAAGAAATGAATTACAAATATAGCATGGATATTGTATACGTAACTCACATAATGTGTTGTAAAAAATGTTATGTATTGTGGGCCGGAGGCCTTTATTTACAAAATAAAACTTTGTATCTTGTATCTTGTATCTTGTTATTAGACTCGCACCATACACTAAAGAAAATATTTTAGCAGTTATATGAACCAATGTTATACCTCTATAACATTCCGGTTTATTTGTGTCTCCCTTCTTATACAAAGAAGCAATAACATCCTTTGTCCAAGCATCGGTATAAATACACGAATCATAAATATTATTGAAAATACAGCAAAGGTATGGCAAAATGAAATCTTGACTCTCAAAGAAGAAATCAGCTGCATTATCTGCATCACAGCTTTTATTTATATTCATAGTTATTAGAGATAATAACTTTTTCTCTCTCAGAAATTGTAATTTCTCTATCCAGTTCGTTAATAAAATCAATATTTTCACTATTATAATTAAATTTATTATATACCTGTACATTTTCCGGTGCAAATACATGCAGATTGTCATGCACAGTTCAGACACGACAGATTAAAATTCCGTATTGTACACGCGTATAATACGGAATTGTGACGTCAGACAGTGCGCGAACTACTTTAAGCGAGGTTCCCGTTTTGAATATGCGGTACGTAGTAAAATATGCAGACAACCAGAACTTTAGGAAGAACGTTTCTATTTTATGTATCGAAAGCCTAGCGTCAAATTTGATAAAAACCCGCAAAATAAAGACTGTGTTTTCATTTTCTCCCACAAAACAATGACAATTTAATTTGATGATGTTATTGTGCGGGACAAACATATTAGAATATATTATATGGGGCGTGGCCTAAGTATTGTAGTAAATATTCATCCGCCAGTCATCTCGACATTGCACGATTAAAAAATTGAAGCTGTATATTTGTTACTTTCTCACTCTTAATAGAGTGTAGGTATATAATAAAAGGAAAATTATGTTGCAGGTGCGATCATTTGTATAGCTCCTGCGACATAATATTCCGTATGTATCATTTTAATCTCTACTTTCATTGGGAGTGTTCGAAAAATACTGCGCGAAATCATCAACAGATAATTCCGACTGTATTTGCGATGATATATTAGATTTATTTACATGTTTCCAAAATTTGCGAGATGACCCTTTTGATAATTTAGAAAGCGTCGTCTTTCTTTTACTGTAACATTCATTTCCGGTTTTTGGCCTGGGGCTTTAGCCCCTGGTCATAGTAGTAATACCATTTTGTTCGCAGTTGGCAGTCTGCCAATTGCTGTTAGCACCAAACAACGCATGAGAAACTGCGCGAGAAAAATAGTTCATCATGGATTCAACAAAACTGCATTTAAAAGGTTAGGATCCCCCCCATAAATATCATTTTAATGTTGTTGAAACATCAGTGAAAAACTTAAGGCGTGTGTATTCCAATATAAGTTTAAGACATGCTTTAAAAATAAATGCGCCGAGAGGTCAAATATGGACGCTTTTAACATTATTAACATTCGCGAAGGGGAACGGAAAAAAAGAAAGAAGTCACGTGAAAAATACAGTGACGGATTTACCGGGGTGTGTGGTGCCGTAGGGCCCGTGCGTCGGAAAATTAATGGTAAACAAAGAAAAAGCAAGGCAAATGTAGTGGCGGATTTATCAGCACGGGCCCGACTCCCCCCACCCCACAAAAGAAGTCACGAAATAGCGTAAAATATACAGTGGCGGATTAACCGGGGGGCCGTAGGGCCCGTGCGTCGAAAAGTCCAACCTTCCAGCAGCACACAGGCCGTCAGCACTGCAGTGCTTTTATTTTATTAAATTCTGACCTAGCGCTTAGGAAAAATGCTATATTTGTAAAACTTGGCTCAACTTTAAATTTCCGTTTTGCAGAATATAATTTTGATTTTGCCTGCTTACAGGCTGTATCAAGCCAATGTATCTTAGATTTCAAGGGTTGACGAGAACCAGTATAAACTGTTTTACCGCAAAACGAGAAGGAAGTGTTAAATACTAGGGTTGAGAACGCGCTCATACATTCATTATGTTTTAATCTCGTTTGCAGATATTATGCTTTGAAATAAATGCCTTGTGTCTTCTAAACAGTTTGATAGATCATCCTTTATATTATTATTCCAAACTATTTTGTCTAAATAAGTACTAATATTTGTACTTTATAATTATATTGTGCAACCTGCACTTTAAGTTAAAGGTCACTAAATTCTGATAATGAGTGAACACAAACATCACTTATAAAATAAAAAATATAATAACAGTTATAACTGTGATAAAATAATCAACTGTACTATTTACAGGTCTTGCTCTATATACACCGTGGTATGTGTAGTCTACTTTTTCTAGCCGACCATTCACAATAGACAATTCATTTTCCATGCACAAAGATAAAAGTTTTTGTCCAAATGCCATAACAGTGTTATCAGCTGAAAGTATTTACCGATATGATTATATGTTTTGAAATACACTATCACACCTTTGCTCTAGTATAAACCTTGGTCTCGGGCAACTGTAATTAGCATACCCTTCTAGATCCAAAACTGTAGATTTTGAGTGCCACGTCTATGTAAATAACAAAATGACATATTCACAAATTGAATTTAAAAAAAACTTTGGTCATTAAACTTTGATCTTAAACCCTGTTTTTATTTCAGAGGTTCACTTCCACACCCCTAGGTAAAGCCCGAAGTACCTACAGTATCGATAGTGTACATTTTACCATCTATGTATAGTTTATCATAGTGTTTTTCACAGCTTCGGATGATTTTTAATGATGACACATAAACTAATCGCCTTATACGAAGCTCCGATAACGAACGGTGTAATCCGCCGTGGTTGAGTGGTTAGCTCCGGGGATTTGAAACCGGTCGTCCCGGGTTCGATCCCCAGTCGCGGCTAGACGGTCATTTACGGTGGAGTGCTCATGTGCAAGGCACATTTCCTAGCCTAGTACTGATTTGTTTACTCAGGGCCATGAATATGTGAACTGTCGCCGTGATATATTTGAAATAATCTTGAAAACGGCGTAAAATCCAAATAAAATTAAATAAAAATAAAAAGGTAACGAACGGGTATGGTAAATTGACACCTATGTGTTTAGTCGTCCGTTAAAGTATACAGTAACACATAGACAGACCTACATCATTCACAGTGTGTGTATATATATATATACCCCTAGCTTGGTTGAAAAATGGTGAATATATACAGCGTAATCGTTTACACGTCTGGCTTATTTGGGCTGCTATTCCAGCTTTTTGGAATGGGGACGAGGGGATGGTTGCTGATACATTCCATCACATCGATGGGGGACAATTCTGTGGATGTCAAACTAAAATCGGGTTTAATAAACGTTGAAATGTGTGTCACTTTGCCTGTCAACAACGTGAAAAACAGAACCTGTCAAATAGCGCCGATAGCTACACTTGCAGAAGGGCTTTCTCAAATGAAGAATGGGGTTGATCTTAATAACAATACAATTGATCCAGAGCAGCAACAGGGTGAGTTCTTGTTTCTTTCACAGCTATAATTAAATATTTGTATGTATCTTCTTAAATCCTATATACAGTACACATGTAGCAGACGACTTTGAAAATATCTAGGCAAAATATGCAAATTTACTATAATGGAAACTATAATAATTGAATGAATTTGAAAACATTGTGGTAAAAGGAGAAATTATGAGCAATTTCCTCTCTTGTCACAATATTTTCAAAATATTTTCAAAGTTGTTTGCTGCAATTGCGTCTATATGTGGAAACGGGTAAAAGCCTTATTTGACACTAACATTCTATGGTCGGAGTATTAACAAAATTAGTCTGTGAGGCGTTTGTTTTGAGTACCCATTTCCTAGGATTTACTTAAGTACTAAGAGAGATATTGTGGGGAAAAGACTAGATTACTCCCACTTATCCAGTCCTCTGTTCTTAAATGTTTTGTGTTTGATTACACCATAGGCCTGTTCTGCTTAATTCCTAGTATTGCTATGGTGTTTTGTAAAGTCTGATGTATGCTTGCTCCAAATTAATAAAACGTTCGTGACAAAGATTGTATTTGCCGTGTACTACGTTTAAATGTTAACATCATTAACTAACAATACAAGCCAATGTTCGTGCAGTGTAATAAAAGTCTACATTGTACAATATATATTTAAAGTATGTTTTAGTAAATATTACACAAGAAATGATAAGGAGCTAGTTGTGAATCATATATGAGCCGTTCCACCAGAAAACCAACATTGTGGACTCTGCGTAAAGTATCGAGCCGGATCGCGCAGGGTAACCCGGAGAGACACTTTTCGCCTCCTGTAGATTTTCTGTTTCAGGAATCATTACTCTATACCTCTATCCCCCTGAGACGGAATGTGTCGGCCCGGATTAGCCTGCGTGGACTACGCAGGCTGCTCTGGGTCGATACATTACGCAGAGTCCATAATGATGGTTTTATCGTGGAACGGCTCATAGGATTATGATAAGTGCAAGAATTCAGCGGATTGCGTGTTAAATCGTGTCAAGCATATTAAAACAAAACATTTCCTCTGAATGGTGAACACAAAGATTGACCAGCACAGCACACATGTGTAGTGAACCCGGCCGGGTAGCTCCATTGGTAGCGTATCTGACTCGTGATCTGGAGGTCACGGGTTCGATACCCGGTTGCGGCGACATTCTTTCGGGCGATGTTTTCCATTGCCTCTCACCTCTGATCTATGTGAGAAAGTAGTCAGTGGCTTCGAAAGAATGTTGTGTAAGTACTGGTGTGGGAAAGCCAGGAAAACATGGGTAGGTGCACTGACCGCCGTGATATGACCAAAGCTGTTGAAAAAGGCGTTAAACTCCAAACAAACATGTGTAGTGACTAGTCTAATCTAATTTGAATCTCCACTGGTTGCCAAGTTCCAAAGGCCGCTATTTGCATGACTTGGTACTATCATAAAAGTTACGCTGTTTACACATCCACCAGGATTCAAGACCTTGAATTTTTCAATGTGACCTTTGTCGAATGTTTTTCGCCAACAAGGAAGTGTAATATTGATACGTCCCGCCTAGTCGCTAGCTGCACTAGTCAAGTTTAATCTATTATTGCTAAAACATTGCGGAAACAGGAGCCATCACTCAAGATGGGTGATGAGAACTGTTACCTCATTGATTCACAGAAATCATCTTGAGTCAGAAGGGTAAGCTAGTGTGTTGGTTGTTTTATTTATGTGATTGTATTTATTAATCATGTTGTGTTCTAAAATACTTATCTGTTGTTGCGATAGTCCGTGGAATACATAAGCGCTCCTTTTTAGTCGTTGTTGCATTTGACAAGACACCACATTTCTAATGTGCAGATGACCCAGTTTAAACTACGGGTCATCTTACATATACGGTAACATGATGTCTGTCGATATATGTCTCTGGAGTAGGCAGTTATCATTGATGGTTCACAGTATCCAGGTCCAACGTTGTTTACTTGGAAATTGGTGAGTGGGGTCGAGTCAGATGCATTCGCGAATTCCCATTACTTTCTTGTTAGTACTAGCCGCGTTTTGGGTAAAATCTCATTGTATAAGTTTACAGTTAAATTCAATGTTTTAAATACCTTTTGCCAGTCGGCCAAGTCCGATTTGGTGCTTCTGCAGCGCTGATGTGGGAAATACTTCAGCCACGCTTGTCTGTGTATGCTTCTGCGAGTCGCCATTAGTATGATGCATTGTGGGAATGTTTTTGCTGAGTCATTGACCTAGAACAACTATCCCGCAATATCATCGGAAAACTGGCCTATCTTTCATCAAACTGGTACATAGTTAATTTGTTTATACATCCGATTTGTTAAGCGAGAGAACCCTTTTTTCCCTTTAGAGTAGATTGCTTTTTCCGAGTTTTGTTGCTTGGTGGACAGAAAATCGTTCACTTGTGACCCGATCTGGTCACAGTGAACATTTTCTGGTCACCGATGTGACCGGTGAGCCGTTGTGACCGAGCTCGCGACCTTTTGTGACCAATCACGCGACCTTTGTGACCCGTTAACGGTCACAGTCGCTGTGCGGCTATAAAAGGACTGGGACTTTGGTCACAAGACACTCTCCGTCGAACACGAGTCCACGTTAGGTAGATCCCTGTCCACTACATTACATAATAGAGTCCAGTTTCGTTCTGAGCGTTAGAGCTTCATTTCCAAATAATAATAGTCTATACATGCAGTACATTTTGATACGTCCGTCCAGGTTGTTAGAGATTATACGCATCATTGTATTCCACGGTCGCGCAGTTGTTTATATATCGAGTTAAGACGTGAAAAGGGTTCATGCTTATAAGGGAAGTAACTACGGTCCGCTATTGGAATGATATAAGCATAGTTGCTCCCCTTTTCCTCCTTTTCCGACGTTGTTAAAACCCTAATTAAAGGAAACTGAACGTCAAAACTTTGCCTCTTGTTATATTTTCGTTCCACCGAATGACCTCACCCAATCAACTCTACCAACAGACAGGCCAGCCGGGTGGCACGTAACATACACTTTTTCGTGGTGACAGCGGTGGGATTTGTCTTTTTCGGACAGGTCCAGCGATACGATCCCACAGCCGAAGAAGCTCTATAAACTTAGACGAAATTTTAAGAAAAATACCAAGGCTAAAACACAATTACATTTATACATAGATAGTCTACCCTTTGAACTTTTATATATTATTTTTGGACTTCATTTTGACTTTTAAAATGAGTACTGATTATGCAAATGTAATAGAGGACAGTGGAGAAGTAACCTTTAACATCAGAGACCGTAGTAGCCCACCTGCCGAGGTGTGCTTAGAACCACAAAGCTTGAGCCATCCTGTTAGAGAGCAGTGCTTTCATACAGAGGAGGGAATGTCCGGTCATCACTCCAGTCGATATGTTCCGTCGGAAGACTTGTCACTCAGACAGAAAGTAGACGGTGTAACGGAAGCCCTGGCAGACATGGCGAAAGCTTTAAAACTTTTAACGGAGAGTCAGGCTCATAAACAGGTAGCTACACCTGGTAGTCAAGCAAATTTTAACCATAACTGTTTCCCTCCTAGAATGTGTGAGGATGACAGGGCAGTGGATGAGGACTCGACCAGAGTCAACTTGGGTTACAACCATAGCCCTCCACAAGGAACCGGCGGAAATCATGACAGTAACAACTATGCGGATGAGCAGTTCGCCATGAACGAGGATCCGCCCAATATATATAGAGGTCAACAGAGACAGTTTGGGGTAGAGCCCTATGGGTATTCACATCAAAAAATACAACCCAATAGACAGAAAGTTCATGTCAAAATAGCCCCCTTCACTGGAAAAGGAGACTGGGCGGTTTGGATGGCAAGATTTGAGGCCATCGCCCAGAGAAATGGGTGGACATCGGACGAGAAGCTTGACCAACTCCTGCCTAGGATGGAAGAACAAGCTGGTCAGTTTGTTTTCACCCAACTGCCTCACGGGACACTTAACAACTACTCTGAGCTAACCAATGAATTAAATTGTAGGTTTCGGGTTATTGAAACTCCTAGAGCGTACGCAGCCAAATTTAGCCGGCGAATCCAGAGGGAAGGCGAGACAGCCGAAGAGTTTGCCGCGGACCTTAAGAGACTGTACGATAAGGCTCATGGTTATCGAGATCGGAAGACCCGTGAGGAAGATTTGGTGCGTAAGTTCCTGGATGGTCTACGTGATGAAGATGTCCGCTTCGAGGTAGAATACCATAAGGAGCCAAACGACATCGATGAAGCTGTCTACCATGCTGTGCACATGATACAAATAAGGAACATGTCAAAGTCAGACAAGAGGCATAAATCCTCCGCGAGGAGGGCAGTCGAGCAAGAGGGGGCAGATAAAAATAATATGACCAGGAGTAATGGGGGGGCTAGCAAAGATGTTTGCTCAAGACAACCAGACAAAGGTGGAGAGCCCACCATCGCGGAAGTTCTCGCCGCAATTAAGTTGTTTGACGCTAGGCTAGAAAAATTAGAGCAACGAGGTAGTTCACAGCAAAGACGACCCCAGGGTAGAGGCAACGAATGCTTTAACTGTGGAGAGCCTGGACATTTTGCGAGGAGTTGTCCGCAACCTGACAAGCGGCTAAACCCCGACCAGCAAGCGAACAGAAGTAACATGAGAGGTACAGGGTTCGAGCCTAGGAGATCCGAGGCTTTAAACTACCAAGGACCATCCCTGTCGGCCAAAGGGAGGTCCAATTAGGAGAACGCGGCCATGCAGCAAAGGCAACTACGGAAAAATGCGTAATACCACAAGCCGTTGGTCAAGTTACCAAGATGGAGAGGCAAGGTTTAGCTGATGGGGTTTATGTGCAGGGCACAGTTAATGGGATACCCGTCACATTTACCGCTGATACTGGAGCCTCGAGGACAGTAGTGTCAAGTCGGGTTTTTGACAGAATTAAGTTGGAGGAGCAGCCCCAGCTTAAACAGTCTGCCTGCTTGGTCGGAGCTGGAGGTAAGCCAATTAGGGAGAAGGGTAAGGCCGAATTCGAACTTTCCCTGGGGCCAATGAAACTCATGCAAGACGCCATAGTTGCGGATATAGTAGATGATGCTTTGCTAGGATACGACGTGCTTGTAGGGAGTAAGGCCGGTCCAGCGGATATCTTAATGAGTGAAAATAAGATAGTGTTGGGAGGGGCTGTAATTCCAGTTTTCCGAGTAGGCAGAGTGAAGCAAAACCGACGAGTTGTGGTAGCGGATGACATCAGTGTACCGGGTCAGACTGAAGCGGTCGTAAGCGTATATGTGGAACGTTCGGAAGGAGATGATGGTCAAGAGTCTGATTTCATGGTCGAACCCACAGAGAGTTTTTTAGAAAACTACCCGCTTAAAATGGCTTCTACTCTTATTAACTTAAACCGAGGACCCGCATGCAAAATTAGGGTAATGAACCCCCTATCCACCCGAGTGGATCTTAGGCAGGACGCAGTTATTGGTAAGGCCGAACCCATAGAAAGAGTTATAAGCGTGGTTTCCAAAGCTGAGCATAATCAGGAAAGCGAGAATGATTGCAGGGTTAGGCGCTTACACTCAGGTTCGAAGCATGAGCCTCGCCCACCAGACCCTATCCTCACGAGAGCTAAAGCCGAAGAGGTGCCGGAACACCTTATTACTATGTTCAAAGACGCTACAGAAGGAAAGACCGAGGATGAAACAGGGGCAGTAGCCGCTCTTTTGATCAAGTACCAGGACACCTTTTCGAGGTCGGAATGGGACATTGGCCTAACTAACCTTGCAGAGCACTCAATAAATACCGGAGAAGCCCCTCCCATCAAACAAAGACCCCGTAGAGTACCTCTGGCTTACGCGGATGAGGAAAAGAAAGCTATAGAAGACCTTTTACGAAAAGGGGTGATACAGAAAAGCACTTCACCATGGGCTTCCCCAATCGTTCTAGTCAAAAAGAAGTCTGGCGCCATTCGCCCATGTGTGGACTATCGGAAAGTGAATGCGTTAGTAAAGCCAGATGGGTTCCCCTTGCCTCGTATCCAGGACTGCCTTGATGCAGTAGCTGGATCAGCCCTTTTCAGCTGTTTTGACCTGACCAGTGGGTACTTTCAAATTCCGTTAAAGCCAGAAGATATCCCAAAGAGCGCTTTCTGCTGCAAGTTCGGGCATTATGAAATGACGCGGTTACCTTTTGGGCTAAATAACGCTGCCAGTACTTTTCAACGACTAATGGAGTTAGCACTTCAAGGTTTGCAATGGGAAACCTGTCTGGTTTATATCGACGATATCATCGTGTTTGGTAGAAATTTTGACGAGCACCTCAGTCGAGTTGGGGAAGTGTTAGACAGAGTTTCTAGGGCTGGTCTGAAACTAAGACCAGACAAATGCAATATGCTTCAGACTGAAGTAGTCTTCTTAGGGCATGTAGTGTCTGGTGAGGGAGTAAGACCAGACCCGTCAAATATAGCCAAGATAGTAGGCTGGCCCGTGCCAATAAATGAAAAACAGGTTAAGCAGTTTGTAGCCACTGGGTCTTACTATAGGAGATTTGTAAAGGACTTTGCCAAGGTAGCTAAACCCTTAACTGACTTGACAAAGAAGGATCGAAAATTCGTGTGGGACGAATCATGCGCTGAGGCATTTAAGCGTATAAAGGCAGCACTGATAGGCCCAAGCGTAATGGGTTACCCTCTAAATGAAGGGGGAACTTTTTACCTCGACGCAGACGCGTCTGGGTACGGAGTCGGGGGAGTATTATCGCAACAGCAAGATGGGAGAGAAAGGGTAATAGCCTACGCAAGTCGCGCGATGAACAAAGCGGAGGGCAACTATTGCATCACTGAACAGGAACTGTTGGCAGTAGTTTATTTTATCCAATATTTCAGACAGTATCTACTTGGAAGGCGCTTCATCGTGCGAAGTGACCACCAGGCACTGGTTTGGCTGTTTAGTTTGAAAGAACCGAGTGGGAAAATAGCTAGATGGATTGAGATACTCGCGCCCTTTGATTTCAGCATAGAATACAGACCGGGTAAAAAGCAAGGTCACTGCGATGCCCTCTCCCGGTGCGAAGCACCGAGGGACTGCAATTGCAGTGACATCGATATGTCAGAACCCTTGAAATGCGGACCTTGTAAGAAGTGCACACGACGCGCTGAGCTTATGCACCTGCCAAAATCAGACCAAGGGACTGATGATAGCCCTCTGATCAGGGGATCAGCTGTCCTTTGTGCAACTGAGGGTGGTACTGACCAGCCAGTCCGGACGACAGTCAGTAAAGTCCTAGATGAGCCTGTGCCAGGATCATCAAGCACCCCAGACGATACATGGGATGGAAAGTTTAAATCATGGATGTGGGTGGAAGGTCCGGCTGAATGTGCCGCAAGCCAGATGAACGACGTACACATTGGCCCAATATTTAGGGCCAAATCCGAAGGCCTAAAGCCCAGCAGCCAAGATATGGAAGCTGAGAGCCCAGCCACTAGGCACTATTGGATACTATGGGATGATCTGTTTTTCAAGAAGGGTGTCCTTTTCAAAAGGTTTCACAAATTAAATGGGACAGGAGAATTCGAACAACTTCTCGTGCCCAAAAACTTGCAAGCTTCTGTATTGAGGGAAATGCATGATTCGGTTTTGGCTGGTCATTTTGGTATTAAAAGGACCAAAGAAAGGATTGGCATAAGATATTACTGGTTTGATCTAAAAAATTCCGTTAAGGGATATTTGGCAAAATGTGATGTGTGCGCGGCAGACAAGATTCCGCAGAAAACCCCAAAGGCCCCGATGGGTCATCTCAGAAGTGGTGCCCCTTGGGACACACTAGCTGTAGACTATTTAGGTCCATTTCCAGAAACAGACAACGGAAATAAATATGTGCTGGTCTTAACCGATCATTTTACGAAGTATGTGGAAGTATTGGCCGTTCCTAATCAACAAGCGGAGGTTTGCGCCAGGCACATCCTTAATGATTTTGTATCCCGGTGGGGAACCCCTCTTAAGATCCATAGTGATCAAGGTGCTGCCTTTGAGAGTCGAGTTTTTAATGAGTTATGTAAACTTCTTGACATAAGGAAAACCAGGACCAGTGCCAGGAACCCTAGGGGAAACGGGCAAACCGAAAGGTTTAATAGGACACTGCTCAAAATGATAAAAGCCTATCTCGCGGAAGAACAGAAGGAGTGGGACTTATACCTGGGTTGCCTGGCCGGGGCATACAGGTCCACTCCCAATGAATCTACACATCTTTCCCCGAACCTGTTGAGTCTGGGCAGAGAAGTAAGAATGCCAGCTGATGTTATTTATGGTTTTTCCGGCGACACTGCCGAAGGTGTGCCTAAGTATTGTGACTGGGTCGAGTCTGTCCGAACTCGAATGCTGCATGCCCATGAAGTGGCCAGAAGATATCTTCAATGTTCGGCAAAACGAAGCAAGGCTATTTATGACACCAACGTTGTATTACATACATACAAACTGGGCGATTTGGTATGGTGCTTGCATGAAACCAGAAAAGTTGGTGTGACGCCTAAACTAGAGAAACGGTACCATGGGCCTTATTTGATAACTGAAAAGAAGTCTGCCTTGAACTACTGCATCCAAACCAATAAGGAGGGAGCCCAGAAATTACTTCACCACAATAAACTCAAGAGATACCAGGGGGAGAACGCTCCCAAATGGGCGTTGAAACTTGCCCGTCAGTTGCGAAAGGATTAGGCCGGATGGCCATTCCTTAAAAATGTTCAGTTCTATAACTAGATTGTTTGTGTACTTTGTCTCATGTATTAGAGTTATCATCAATAAAGCAATGTACTCTATTATACCCTTATGCCACCAGTAAAACATTCAGACGATGAAAACCCATCCGATTTTACATCTGATGAGCGATTGACTTTGTATAAGTCACCCCGGTAACACGCGACGAAAACCCAAATTCAGGGTTAGCTCATATATGTCTACGATTACGATACCGGTACAATGATGTGACGTATCTCTAACAACAGTTCACAATTTCAGTTAAGGGGTTTTATCCTAAACTTCTTTCTGACATTCCAGAAAAACCATGTCAATCCTAAGTCAAGACCGTCACAAGAAGTACCGGTGTTCTGAATGTGGGAAAGAGGACCGCCATGGCCGTTTAGTGGGGCATGTTCTAAAGCACCATGTTCCGTTTGACAGGGCCCCTTACTATTGCAGCCTTTGCAGCTTCCGTTGCGTCCAGAAGAAGGAGCTGGCGGAACACCTGACCAAATACAAGAGGCATGGGGAAGAGCTAGCCAGGAGGCCCCAGGCGGAATTAAGTGACATCCTTCACTTTTCGGCAAACCCAGCTAAGGTAGAGGATTTTATCGTGGCCATTACCGCTAAAGAATCACCAAAACCCAAGAAGGATGTGGACCATCAGGGCCAACTAGCATTACCAGATTGGCTGTCTGAGGTGCCTATTGTAACCTCAGATCAGACCAATTTTTCAACACTTGATTTGGTCCAACTTATTGGTGCAGGTAGCGATCTCTGGCTATCACCTGTCCTTAGTGATGCAACAGCCACCAGTGCGACGCCAGAGGTAGTCAAAGAGTTTACAGCCACTTCAGAAATTAAGGGTATAAGGGGAACCTATGTGGCATCGAAGGGGGTGGTGAGGGTACCAGCCCTAGGGCCTACTGGTGAGGAGGACCCATTGCTCGGGACAATAGAGGGAATGGCTACACCCCTGCGGGATGAGCCTGCCGAGGATGTCTTCCTGCAGATCATGGCAGGACCTCCCGCAGTCATTGAAACTGAGGGTGAGGAAGTCAGCCATGCCCGGGACCAGCCCCCTGTCATGTGCCTCTGCCCACAGCTGGTGGAGGCTCTGACAGCACTAACCAGCTCCAATAAAGAAGTGCTGACGGAATTAAAGGCCCACACAAACGAGTTGAGGCGGATGTCCAAGACAGTTACATACCTCTGGGACGAAGTCAAGGACGTCCGGCGGAATGTTGCCTCCCTGGAGAATGCCCGCTGGACGGCCTTGAAAAGAAATAGGTCTCCCCTCAAGTCGGTTGTATGTATGCCACCAAAGAGGCAGAAGAAGTCAAATAAGGACAAAGAAAACAAGTGAAACTTTATGTTCTACCATTGCTGCTAATGTTTTATGACTTTTTTCCACATTCATTGAATCATCTACCACGGGTTACGCTTGCCTTTCAGGCAAGTCCGTACACTACGCTCCATAGGCTAGTGGTGTCCGGATAAGTCGCTCACTACGAAGGCTGTAGTGTGCCCATGTGTTGCTGTATCCAGGCAGTTAGCAACATGTGGGTAAGGAGAAGTTTCATATAAATCACAATCCTCTACAGCCAAGACCAACGAACGTTTCAATCAAGTGCCAAAAGAACATTAAATCGATATCTTTAAAAAACAGTGCTGGACAGTGTAAGATGTTTAAGCGTTAGGAATATAAGTAAACAATTTTTTTTTATTATTATCTAGTCAATGGCAAGTGTTAAGTTTTTTCATATTATGGGGGGTGGGCTTTAAATTTTAAAAGGGGGAAGCTCGTGGCTTGTGTTAAAGCGTTGCTTCAGAAGGGTTCTAAATGTGTAATAGTCTACGTTATTTTGCAAATTTATTTAATGTGTTAACTTATTGTTCCAATTCCAAATGTTAAGTCTGCTTAACTTGAGTCATTGTTTAGTTGGCTACAGGAGTAGTATCAACTTGAGAGTGGGGTAATGATACGTCCCGCCTAGTCGCTAGCTGCACTAGTCAAGTTTAATCTATTATTGCTAAAACATTGCGGAAACAGGAGCCATCACTCAAGATGGGTGATGAGAACTGTTACCTCATTGATTCACAGAAATCATCTTGAGTCAGAAGGGTAAGCTAGTGTGTTGGTTGTTTTATTTATGTGATTGTATTTATTAATCATGTTGTGTTCTAAAATACTTATCTGTTGTTGCGATAGTCCGTGGAATACATAAGCGCTCCTTTTTAGTCGTTGTTGCATTTGACAAGACACCACATTTCTAATGTGCAGATGACCCAGTTTAAACTACGGGTCATCTTACATATACGGTAACATGATGTCTGTCGATATATGTCTCTGGAGTAGGCAGTTATCATTGATGGTTCACAGTATCCAGGTCCAACGTTGTTTACTTGGAAATTGGTGAGTGGGGTCGAGTCAGATGCATTCGCGAATTCCCATTACTTTCTTGTTAGTACTAGCCGCGTTTTGGGTAAAATCTCATTGTATAAGTTTACAGTTAAATTCAATGTTTTAAATACCTTTTGCCAGTCGGCCAAGTCCGATTTGGTGCTTCTGCAGCGCTGATGTGGGAAATACTTCAGCCACGCTTGTCTGTGTATGCTTCTGCGAGTCGCCATTAGTATGATGCATTGTGGGAATGTTTTTGCTGAGTCATTGACCTAGAACAACTATCCCGCAATATCATCGGAAAACTGGCCTATCTTTCATCAAACTGGTACATAGTTAATTTGTTTATACATCCGATTTGTTAAGCGAGAGAACCCTTTTTTCCCTTTAGAGTAGATTGCTTTTTCCGAGTTTTGTTGCTTGGTGGACAGAAAATCGTTCACTTGTGACCCGATCTGGTCACAGTGAACATTTTCTGGTCACCGATGTGACCGGTGAGCCGTTGTGACCGAGCTCGCGACCTTTTGTGACCAATCACGCGACCTTTGTGACCCGTTAACGGTCACAGTCGCTGTGCGGCTATAAAAGGACTGGGACTTTGGTCACAAGACACTCTCCGTCGAACACGAGTCCACGTTAGGTAGATCCCTGTCCACTACATTACATAATAGAGTCCAGTTTCGTTCTGAGCGTTAGAGCTTCATTTCCAAATAATAATAGTCTATACATGCAGTACATTTTGATACGTCCGTCCAGGTTGTTAGAGATTATACGCATCATTGTATTCCACGGTCGCGCAGTTGTTTATATATCGAGTTAAGACGTGAAAAGGGTTCATGCTTATAAGGGAAGTAACTACGGTCCGCTATTGGAATGATATAAGCATAGTTGCTCCCCTTTTCCTCCTTTTCCGACGTTGTTAAAACCCTAATTAAAGGAAACTGAACGTCAAAACTTTGCCTCTTGTTATATTTTCGTTCCACCGAATGACCTCACCCAATCAACTCTACCAACAGACAGGCCAGCCGGGTGGCACGTAACAATATTACCTTGTAACAGCTGCGTCACGTTCACATAATGATATCAATGTAGACTGCTCAGTTAGAGCTCCAAATTCGGCGCGTATATCAGGGCTACATATAGTTTGGGTATTTACCCCATTAATTGTCAGACAATTGCTTTCTTTTAAATTGAGTAACAGGGATAATGTTGCAACGGGAGACAAATTAAGGAAATTCTCTTTTTCTCACAATGTTATAATGTTATAATGTTGTTTAACTTATGCTTCTAATTGATGACAAATATATTTATTTGAGGATCCCTCATTCACTCAGACACTTTTAATCTGTATGCACAGTGTACATTTAAGATTAGTATTCGTCTCGCTCACATCTCGCCATGGATACATTTCTTTCCATTCGGATCTTTTTTTATTCGATGTAATTTTATTACACAACCCACTTGTAAATAATTGCTTTATTTACTTTCTATTTGATTTTGAGAACACATCATGTTAAAAAGAATTGGGGTTTTTTCACAATTATTTTGCTTTTTTAAGAAAATACGCTCCTTATCTGTAGCCCTGGAGTCACTATTGTACGGTGCGTGTTATACATAGGGTCATGCTGTAATGAAACTAGTAGTGTGGGAAAGACCAAAGTAATCCTTTTCTGGGCTCCTGGTGTTCTTTCCTGAGAAAAGAAAACCCGTTTATGTTAGTGGTGTTGTAGGGGCATTTACATGCTTGAGAGGGAGGTCAGGGAGGTCATAGTAAAGGAAGTAAAACGTTCAATCTTTTTTTTCCAAAGAAGTCCGTGTCGTTTGCTTTGTTGCCAAGCACCGGTAGCTCAGTTGGTAGCGATGCGGGCTGTCAATTCAGGGGTTGTGAGTTCGAATTCCGCCTCGGCCAACATTTTTTCCGACGTTTCTCAAAAGTCTCTGTGACAAGCGTCATTTGCCTTTCACAAATGGGCTAACAGTCTATGTGCAAAAGCAGTCTGTTGCTTGGAAAGTATGTTGTGTGGAGAACTGGTGTGAGAAAAGCAGGAAACACATGAATAATTGAATTTGCCACCGTCTAATGACTGAACAAATGTTGGAAACGGCGTTAAACCGCAATCAGTCACCCATGCTTTGTTCACATAGATATCACGGCGTGTGACCAATGCGTCATGACTTGGCAATAGTACTGTTGTTCCAGTTATCCATGTAACGCAAAGATGCAACTAGGAACACCATCCATTTGTCAATATTTGCACGATCGTGTGTGAGCTGGAAGCATGCGCGTTTCCTAAGATTTGTAAAGTTTTTATTTAGTTTCGGATGCCTCCCTCGAGCTTTACTGCTCATAATGTTTAAAGGCGAAGAGATTTCTAGTTCCACTGGTACAAAGCCAGTCGAGTTTACATCATTGGCTAAGGTCCGTCGTGCCTCTGTTCGTCTTTTTAATGTTGACTTAAAAGAACTTCTCATATGTAACGACTTTGCCAATTAAGATGTACTTCATTGGTAGTGTTGTGTGCACTCACCAGTCGCTACCAGTATAACCTGTGTTATATTATTATTCGCTTGGTCTTAAAGAGTATTGTCTTGTCTCAGTCATAATTCTAAGTCAAAACACGTCTGCCTTGCTTAGCTTCCTTGGTCCAACTGGGTCATGTTATAATCACACATGGGGCTGGTTCCTCAAAAATGGGTACCAGAGTTATCCGGGCCCAGCAACTGACCAAAAGGAATGGTCTAAAACACAAAGGGCAAAACCGACTTTCACCACACTAGCATCCTCTCGATACTCTCCTTATTGTTTGATTTATTTTGGTTTCCATGACGTCCGAAAGACAAGGTATCAAACATCTTCCTCTTCAAAACTGTTTCGCTTATTTTTCAAATAATTTCGTAGAAATTTTCCTTGGTTTACTTTCTACCTCAACCCGCCAAGACATGCATGTAAAAAAATCATCGCGCCCAGGGGTAGGGGCTGTATTGACGTATTTGATTGTAGGAATCCGCCTTGACTGGGTGGTTAGTGTCTGGGATTTGACACCTGGCGTCCTAGAATCGATCTACAACCGCTGCGGTCTTGGGCAAAGCACAATTCCTAGCTTCTAGCCTAGTACTGGTTTCTTACCAAGTGATCACGTATAAGTGAACTGTCGCCGTGATATAATTGAAACAATGTTGAAAGCGGCGTTTCAGCCAATTAAACAAAATAACTTACTAATATGACTGTAAGATTTGTTTTTTTAAATATTTTCATATTATTCTTTAGGATTGTTTCAGGTGTGACCTGTTTCAATAATATGACCTACAAGGGTTGATGCTATACACTCTTTATGTCTGACACTTTTCATATTGTTCTGGCCAGAACGGATTGAAGCAATGTTTAATTCATTTCAAGGAAATGTTCCTTTGATGACCATCTACCACATTCATTCAATCAATTTTAAATGGTTAAACAAAACAGGTCGCTAGTGGCGGGGTTATTTTAACCTGTATTGCTTAATTAGAACTTTAAAACTATTCTTCAAGTCATATTAATGTGACATAAAAATGTAGCTAACATAAGGCAAGGTTTTTTCGCGAGTGGCATTTGAGTACTTATGGTTGTTAGGGTCCCCATGTTTTCATAAGCAACAATGCCACTCTTGTCAAGTTCAATTGCCAAATAGTTCCACCAACAGTGTTTCATTTTCAACGTGTTGTCTCAAGACATGAGTACTTCTATAGATGGACACCTCAATGCACTCCTAGAGTCTTGTGATATATTGTCTTTCCAGACAAGACATTTGATATTTCCTACTGTGTCTGTGACTGAAGATTCCTTGTTTATTTCAGCCGTTGTGAAAGCCCTGTTCGGTGATTTTGACGTTCTCCCTTACCTGGCGGTGTTGGCTTTAATCAGCAGTGTATTGGCACTCGTAGTGTTTACATTCCAGTATTGCTCCTGTTGTGCCAAAGTCAAATCTCGCGTTGAAATAGTCAGTCTTCTGCTTTGGTTAATTGCAGGTAAGTATCGACTATAGATATTTCTATTTCTAGCCTTGATTCAATTCCAAGTAGGCGTTAATGAATCTTATTAGTTCTTTTCTCATTCAAATATCGCAGTCGTTGCATTGATTCATGGCAAGTTATGTACCATTGATCCTCATCAAATGACATGGAACGTTGTGGGTTGGTTACATGGTGTTTTACGCCACTATTAGCAATGTTTCAGTTATATCACGGCGTTTCGTGGGCTAGTTACCGGTTCTACTAGTCCATTTATCCTCACGCCAGCAAGTCAGTTGTTATGCTACATGTAACCATACAACCCTAACGACTATGAAGAAAAGCCATTGCTACCATTTAAAAGTCTCTGGTATGACCCGGTCGGGGATCAATCCCGCAACCTTTCGGAGCCGAGTACATTTTGAATGAACTTTTATTTTATTTGACATAAACATAGAGCATAGTTCCAAACGAAACCGTTGATTTTACATGAATTGTGTAACCTAATTGCATGTGGACAGCATTCGAAAATAGGTAGACACAGTGAATGTTCGTATGTTGGTTTACATAGCATAACGAGTCTATGTAAAACGTACATTCATGGAAATACCGCTCTAAGATCTAGATAAGCTGTGTAATTCAAATTCCAAACCCTTATTTGACACTCAAACCATATGTTGTGTGTGCTCAAAAGGATCGTCTCAATGAGACTATTCTTTTCAGTACCCACAGCATATGGTTTGATTGATTCATAAGAGAAATATAGGTAGGAATACTCATCCTTAATTGCATGTGGACACGTGCATACACTGCATTCGAAAATAGGTAGACAAGATTCCTTCGTGAATGTTCGTAGATTGGTTTGCATAGATTAAAGGGACTGGCTTATGCAAACATTCACGAAGGTCAGGTCCCGCCGGTATTCAACTGAATAGCCGAAACATTGTTTGCAGACAATGTGTAGTATTATCAAAAGTCATGTTAGTAAAATCAATTCTGCAAAAGAAAAAGAAAATCTAAACAGTTTACAGCAAGAAGTAATACAGCCAAAAAGGGCGTGTTAACAGTGTTTGTGAACCAATTTCTTCTCCAATAGCTCTTATTTTAACAATTTAATTAAAGAACCATGAGTTCTAATCCTGGCTGTGTAAAAGATATGTCGTAAATTCACAAACAAAAGACAGGATATAAGATAGTTAGTTGTGTACAAAAGAAAGAAAATTAAATAAGTATTTGTCATTCATTTCAGTTGGCCTTCTTGCAGCAGCCGTCGGCATCGCAGGACATCTGAATTCATTTTTGTCTAGCATGTACTCTATGGTGTCCAACATGAAGATACCAACGAAACCAGGTTTTGATGTATCAATAGATGTTTCCGTGGGCTTCCCGTGGTCGATATTGCTCTCAGGTAGATTAACTCATGACACATTTAGACAAACTACGGAATCCTGTTTCCGCCATCGACTTGTCGACGTTAACCCGTTCCCATATACAATAAATCTGCAGCAGACGACTTTGAAAACATACCCAAACAAAATGGAAAATTCCCTTTAAATGAAAGTACAATAATTGAATAGAGTTGAAAACATGGTGACAAAATGAGAAATTGCTCGTTTTGAGCAATTCCTTCCTTTGTCGCCAAGTTTTCAAAAAGTCGTCTGCTGCATAGGCGTCAGAAAGCGTCTATATGAAGGCAAGGGTTTTATCCTAAATATGGAGTTATCGACTTTGATTGACTTAGGAAATTTGTTGTGATCTTTACTTACATCTGAATAATGTTAGTTCTTTTCACTTGATTTTTCGCACAGTTATCTAAAATGTGTGTGTATTAAGATCTTTCTACTATTTCTAGCTTGACTAATCTACTCAACCTGGTGTGGGCGTCGACGTCCACGTCACACCTAGGTTAAGGTTTTGCATGCAAGTGCATATATTTCACCAAAACTCAGCAACTACTAGATGTATTGTATTAAAACAAGGCTTCCCAACCATCACACCTATGTAAAAACTCGATCCTGCATTTAATGAAAGTTATGGCCTTTCTTTTACTTAAAAAATCTGGTTATCAATTCGCTTGCAACTACATTAAGAGTTCACATCTCGGTAACTACTTGATGCATTGCATTGAAACTTTATACAACCCTTCCCAACTATCACACCTATGTAATGTATCAAGTAAGATAACTCTATCCTACATTTAATGGAAGTTATGGTATTTTTTTTAACTTAGAAATTCTGGTTTAAGATTCGCGTGCAACAACATTAAGAGTCCATATCTCAGTTACTACTTAAATCATTGTATTTGAACGTTAAACAACCCTTCCCAACTATCACACCTTCGGTTAGGTTAGATAACTATCATGGATTTCGAGATAAACATTCTGGTTAAAGTTTTGCGTGCATCTACGGGCGGGTGGGTTGTCTTCCGGCGTCTAGTATGATGTATGCTAAATAACTTGAGAAGCCTTTGTCCCATCATCACCAAATTTAGTCAGAATGTGATTTGGCATAATATCTTGGACAAGTTTGATAACTAGCCATATCGCTCTAGTCAATCAAGAGTTATCGCCCTTTAATTATAGAAATTACCTAAAATTGGTCTTGTTAGCTAAATAACTTTAGCAGCCTTTGTTCCATCATCACCAACATTTAGTCAGAATGTGTATTGGCATAATATCTTGGACAAGTTCGATAACTAGCCATATCGCTTTTGACAATCAAGAGTTATCGCCCTTTAATTATAGAAATTACCTAAAATTGATATTGTAAGCTAAATAACTGAAAAGCCTCTGTCCAATCATCACCAAATTTTATCAGAATGTGTATTGGCATAATATCTTGGACAAGTTCGATAACTAGTCATATCGCTTTAGTCAATCAAGAGTTATCGCCCTTTTATTATAAAAATTACCTAAAATTGGTCTTGTCAGCTAATTAACTTTAGAAGCCTTTGTCCCATTATCACCAAATTTGGTCAGAATGTGTATTGGCATAATATAATATGTTGTCAGCTTTACTTGAGAAGCCTTTGTCCCATCATCACCAAATTTAGTCAGAATGTGATTTGGCATAATATCTTGGACAATTTCGATAACAAGCCATATCGCTGTAGTCAATCAAGAGTTATGGCCCTTTAATTATAGAAGTTACCTAAAATTGATATTGTCTGCTCAATAACTTTAGGAGCCTTTGTCCAATCACTACATAATTTAATCAAAATGTGTAGTGGCATAATATCTAGGACAAGTTTTATAACCAGCCATATCGCTGTGGTTAATCGGGAGTTATTGCCAATCCAGGGGTTGTGAGTTCGAATCCAGCCTCGTCCAACTTTCTTTCCGACGATTGACAAAAGTCAATGCGACATGCGTCAATCGTCTTCCACCAATGGGCTAAGTCTATGTGGAAAAGCAGCCAGTTGCTTGGGAAGATTATTGTGTGGAGTACTGGTGTGAGAAAACCAGGAAATGCATGAGTAGGTGAACTAGCCGCCGTAATATAACTGAGAAATTGTTGAAAACGGCGTTAAACTCCAATCAATCAATAAATTAGTCACTCCAAACTTATATCCCTCGAAATGGCCAAACCTATATCAACAGTGTCGGCTCTCTAAATGTGCCTGACGTACAACCAATTAACACTATACTTGGTCTCAAAAAAATAGGACGGGCCTATTTTGAGACATTTGGCGCTCTTGTTGAAATTATATAATTTAAATGTATGTATTCTATTCATTTGCTTTAACATATAGTGTATATATGATTTAATAGTACTTAAGTGCAATATAATGAAATAGTGCTTACGTGAATAAGCGTCATAAAGTCGAGCGTCCTGTCCTCCGACAGGTCTTGTTATATAACTGTTTGCCTCTGACTATTTTAAAAACATTTTGTAGGCATATGACTAAATAAGTGAGAGTAAAACGGTATTTTCCCTATCTCTTATTACTGAAACAAACCCTATGTTGTGGGGACTCAAAATAATCATCTCACTGAGAATATTCTTTTGAGTACTAACAATATAGGGATTGGGTCAAAAATACGGATTTAAGAACAGGAAGAGTGTTTCTTACCAAGAGTTTTGAATGTGTAGATCGAAGAGTAAACGGTATGACATCTTCTATTCAACAGGAGGTGGAATGGGACTGTGCTTCGTCAACGTCGTAGCTATTGTGATAGACATTTGTGTGACGAAGTTTAAACGGTCGACGGATTACTGGAAGTATGGACGAGTCCATCTTGACGAAAGTCATCAGAAAGTTGAACTACTTGAAGAAACTGAGTGAGAACGGCCTGGTTGTGTTTAGCTCTTGCAGTTTAAACTGTAGCATCGTGAATATATGTAATAAGTTCATAACATTGACACACATAGTGTTTACAGACTGACTTGGTCACGTGACAGAGACTGGGTTCTATATGAGCGAGGTATTCGTCATGTTTTAGGTCACAATACACCAAATAAATTCCTTCTTTGTTTCCATGAAAAACAAACCAGTTTCAACCCTCAACTGTCGAACTTTCTAAGCGTTTCTCATGTAGAACACCCTATATCATTGAAAAGAGTTACCACTTAGCTTTGGTAATGATCCAACGAACATTGGGGGCTCATGTATTATGCATTAAAGAATCCCACGAAGATGGTTACCGTAATTTTGAACGACATCTTACTGGGACGAAACTGGCTTTGCACATATTATACTTTCACTTCCAGACAAGGTCAAAATTCAAAAAATGGTCAAAACCATCATTTCCAGTGCATCCTATACACATTTATAATGAATTTAAATGTCATATTCGCTGGTTCGATCCCCGACCGGGTCATACTCAATACTTTAAAACATGTAGTAATGGCTACCCTCATTGGAGCTCAGGGTTGCGGGGTTAGCTTTACGAATGACTGACTGGTGTTTAATATCTGAACCAGTAGAACTGGTAACTTACCCAGAAAACGCCGTAATGTAACTGCGAATTTGTTAAAAGCGGCGTAAAACACCGAACAACCAATTTAGGAATGTTATACATGCAATGCATTTTGGTGAAGGTATACATTCATTTCTACGCAAACAGAGATTTTAAGGGACTATTTGGCCAGACAAACAATGAATATCGATTGACTTTTTAGCTCACCTGAGCTTTGCTCAAGGTGAGTTATTGTGATCGCCTTTTGTCCGGCGTCCGTCGTCCGTCGTCCGTCGTGCGTCGTGCGTCGTGCGTCGTCCGTCAACTTCTTCTCCTCAGTAACCAGTGGGTCAATTTGGATGAAACTTCACAGAAAGCATCCTCTCAATGACCTCACCAGAATTCCTTCAAATTGGTGGGATCCATGCAAAATTCTGGTTTCCATGGCAACGAAACCGAAAAAACTTCAAAATTCTTCTTCTCCGAAATTGGTTGGCAGATTTTCAAATAATTTTGTAGAAATGTTCCTTGGATGACCCTCTATCAGATTCCTTCAAGCCGTGTTGATTGGTCGAAAAACATGGCCGCCAAGGGGGGCGGGGCTATTTTGCCTTATATGGCTATAGTGAAAACTTAAAAAATCTTCTCCTCCAAAAGTGTATGGCCTATTTTCAAATAATTTTGTAGAAATGTTCCTTGGGTGACCCTCTATCAGATTCCTTCAAGCCAAGTTGATTGGTCGAAAAACATGGCCGCCAGGGGGGCGTGGCTATTTTGCTTTATATGGCTATAGTGCAAACTTAAAAAATCTTCTCCTCCAAAAGTGTCAGACCGATTTTCAAATAATTTTGTAGAAATGTTCCTTGTGTGATCCTCTATCAGATTCCTTCAAGCCATGTTGATTGGTCAAAAAACATGGCCGCCAGGGGGCGGGGCTATTTTGCCTTTTATGGCTATAGTGAAAACTTAAAAAATCTTCTCCTCCATAAGTGTCAGGCCGATTTTCAAATAATTGTGTAGAAATGTTCCTTGGGTGACCCTCTATCAGATTCCTTCAAGCAATGTTGATTGGTCGAAAAACATGGCCGCCAGGGGGCGGGGGCTATTTTGCCTTATATGGCCAAAGTGAAAACTTAAAAAATCTTCAACATCTTCTCCTCAGTAACCAGTGGGTCAATTGGGATGAAACTTCACAGAAAGCATCCTCTTAATGACCTTACCAGAATTCCTTCAAATTTTAGGGATCCATGCAGAATTCTGGTTTCCATGGAAACGAAACGAAAAAAACTTCAAAATTCTTCTTCTCCCAAACTGGTTGGCAGATTTTCAAATAAGTTTGTAGAAATGTTCCTTGGATGACCCTCTACCAGATTCCTTCAAGCCATGTTGACCGATCAGGTAAACTATTATATTTCGCCGAACACGAATATGAAATGGAAGGGTAGAGTATCTTGCATTCTCTACTAATTTGCTGTACACAAAAGAAACAGCATACGTCTTCTGATAGCGAAACCACATAAAGCAGTTGAGAAATCAAAGACGTCGAACCAGGTTGATAGAATCGTTATTACTTTAACCCTTTCCCACATACAGCAAATCCGCAGACGACTTTGAAAACCTTTATACACAACTTTTAAAAATCTCTTTAAGTTAAATTTGTATTATGTAATCGATTTGAAAACATTGTAGCAAAAGGAAATATTGCTGGTTTGATCAATTTCTCCTGTTATCACAAACATTTCTAAAGTCGTCTGCTGCTAAGGCCTGTGGAAAAAGGTTTAGAATGTAATGTGAAAAGCATCAATAAAACAAATATTAAATTACGAGACTAAATTATGAATTAAAAAAATCAGTTTTTTTAAGAATAAAGCATCTTCATGGCCTGATCACATTCTTGATTATTTTACTAAGGGAGGTTATTCATAATTCACTAATGAAGCAATTCATAAGTAAAACACTGGTTATTTGCCTTTGAACGCCAATAATAAACATGTCAACAGTTGTCATCAATTGAATTAAATTCCGCGAGAATGATTAATGTATTTTATAACATTATTGAAAAGTATGCCCGCATGTTTACAAAGAACGAGTCTCTGAATGATTGCATCGTGGTTTACATGGAGTTGGTCAAATGTGTTCTATGTTTTTGAGAATTTTGCGCAAAGCGTCCATTTTTACATGATAATAACACACACACTGAACTCGCGGTCGAGTCTAAAACTCCAAATACCATTCCGGAACAATAAGGATATTAAATGTATTGAAGCATATAATGACCATACATAACATGCGGATTGCATTTTACAAACAATAAATTACAGGGAAAAACAACTAATATAATAAGGGACAACCACAAGATATACAACACTACGGAATCCTGTTTCTGCCATCCACTTGTCGACTTTATAGCAACTCGACATAAGGTCTCTTAAAATGCCTTGACCTCGACAAAGTTTCGAGCCGATATAACGCACTTATTTCAACCTGTCGGCCTAAATAAACGGGACAACTCGAATTATAAATTGCAAACGTCAAGTTGTCGATCAAAATTGTCTGATCTACAACTAAAAAGGTTGAAGTTGTTTTTTAGTAAATAGATTGTCGAATTAGTACGAGTTCAAGTGGGGTTAGAACGCTAGAAGGTTTGCCACTAAACGAAAATGGGTAATTTCTTTCACCGCTACGATATTTATCAAAATGCGCACAGTGCAGATAAAAATATCATGTTTGCTAGTTATAATTTGAAGTTTATTATAGGTTGACAAGTTGAAATGATTGGGGCGTGTGTCCATTGGTAAGCTGTTCCATTAACCACCCTAGTGTTTTTTGTCCATGGAGTGAATGTCACTATACAGGATGTAACGTTCCAAACTCTGGTGGCCTCTATCGATGGTGCCTTTGTTGCTTTGCAAGCTGGTCAATTAAACGCCATGGCGGTCTCTGTCAATGGTGCCTATATCGTTTTTGGGATAGGGGCGTTTCGCCATTATCTCATACTCAGGCTGCTTTCGAAAAGTCGGATTACGGCTGCAACTACAGTCCACTCAAATTAAATTCCTACGCCAAAATCCTCCGCTTGCATTATTTAATGAGACAAAATAGTTCCAACGCGTGAAACACACTCTGAACTATGATTGACCTCAATGTCAGTGGTGTTAGGTAACGTCGATCGTGCTGTGACCCCATTAGTTTACAACAGTCGACTTATATAGAGAAATGTGCAAATCTCTGTAAATAAAATTATTGAAAGCAGTTGAAACCATTGTGGCAAAGGTAGAAATTGCCAACGATAAGAAATTTCTCCTTTTGTCACAAAGTTTTCGATTGTCGTCTGCTGCACATCTGTAAGCGGAAAATGGTTACATCTTCCCCATTGAAGCGGAATCATTTACCTGATACTATCTATAACAGTTCGAATATTGAAAATATTGTTGAAAATGGAGCTATTGCTGACAATGAGCAATTCCTCCTTTTCACACAATGCTTTCAAACACGTTTCATTATAATTCTTTTCATATTTGAACGTTTTACTATGGACATTCTTTTACTCGACACATTTTGAATAACATGCTAGAGATGAATGATAACGAGCAATGTTGCCTTACATCAAGGGGAAAAATATATTGTTGAAACCTTTGTGGAAAAAGAGGAAATGAGTCACGATAAACAATCTTGCAGCCATCTGCTGCACATGCGTCAACAAGCGACTGTAAGCGGGAAAGGGTTGAACCGTTTCCGTTATAGCTACTTAGTTACATACGAATGTTAAAAGTGTATTTGCAAACGGAGCAATTGCTGACAATGAGCAATTCCTCCTTTCCAAACAATGCTTTGAAACATGAATCAATTTGTTTCTATAACCTAGATAACGAAAACATTTGTCTACAGTTATTATTTTAACCGTTGCCCCTTTTAGACACATTTGACTCACCTTAAAGTTGCATTCTTATAGAAATTCATAAAAAAAGTGTACACAAGTCAACTGTAATAAAAATAACTCAGTTCATTGAAGCACAGATACAAAATAAGTGTGTTTATCTAGTGTTAAAGCATTATACAATTATGCTGTGTATGGGATATAGATGATTTCAGGTATGTCACAGAAAACTAACATTCTCATATTTCATAATAGTGAAGAACTTTTTCATACTGCATAAGTACATACCTATCTTCACTATTATGAAACAAGAGAATCGTATTTCCTTGTGACATACCGTAAATCATCTAATAAACAGCATAATTAGTTTAGCACTAGATAAACATTTACTTGACCGCCTCGATGATGTTGTGGTAGAGCCTCCACCTCGGATGCGGGCGGTCACAGGTTTCATCCCTTGCCGGGTCATACCACATTATATTACTTTAAAAGCAATAGATACACATACTTATTGTGTATACAATGTATATGCCTCATTGAACTGAGTGTGTTTTTATAACAGTTATGTACATTTTATCTCAACACGGTTTGTATATGACATCCAACCTTTAAATACATTCCGGAATGAAAATGTACATGAACGGCTCGGTTTTCAAAATCCTGAAATCTTGGAGAAAAGTATAATTTGTGAGTGTGGGCTCTTGGGTAACATGTTTGTTAATCCCAAACCCATTCAGCTTCTTACTTTTAAAACTTTTGAATGAGTTTTCTTTCCTCTGGATAGAAATGCCACTTTAATCCCTCTCGGTGACATCTTCCTAGAGACTTAAACCGTTTGCGTTGAAAAATCCCAAAGTCAGCATCCGCCCATCACGGGATTCGAGCCCGGGAAGTTTGGTACGAGAGGCCGACGCTCAAACACTGTACCACTGTCTTCCAGCAGTCTTTAAACATTGATTGCCTTCATTAACACAGAGTGGTTAATGTTCGTAAAGAATGATATAAATGTTTTAATGTTATGGTTAATTTAGTTGTTGCTAAGAGATTGATACATTGTTTGTGAACTACATGTTTGTAATCGATATTATGCGACTAACATGGCCTACAAGTGTACGGAAATACAGTAGTAATAGTCATTGAAGTTTAACCCTTTCCCACATAAATAAGCTTACTGACGCCTGTGCAGAAGCCGAGTTATGAAAACATCGTAGCAAAAGGAGAAACTGCTCATAATGAGCAATTTCCCAATTTTTGCCACAATGTCCTCAACACTATTAAGGTAGAACGCGCCTCTAAAAAAATATTCGAATATCCTCACGAAATTTTGCATCACCATAATACAGCATATGCCCAATAAGATTTTGTTCTTACTTTTTTCGTATCTAAAACAGTTTTTAAACTACGAGACCTCAAAGTATACCACTGACTACGGTGTCCTGTTGGGGTCAGCGTGTTTTTCTGTGGACGGCCTCTTATCGTGGGCAAAAGAAAAGTGCGCGGATTTAAGTTAAATCCGCGCGGTTTTTTTAAAGGCTTTTTATATAGGATTCTATAGAGAATCCAGCAGAATTTGTCGAAAAAAGATGCGAAATTTTACAAATAAATCCGCGCATCTTTTTTTCATGGTTGCCAAAACATCAAACTGAAAAAAAAAAGTGCGCGGATTTAACTTAAATCCGCGTACTTTTTTTTTCTCGGTCACAAACGGAGGAAACATACGGAGTGAAACTTCCCTCGACACCGTTGGCCATATTCTAGGTCTTACACCGCTAAATCCATTGCACTACAAAACGAGTATCCTGAGCTGTGTGTGTATCTTGTCTCATTCATGAATGTTATTGATTAGAGCTTCAAATAATTAAACCATTTCCCTCGTATTTACGCTTATTGAAGCCTCTGCAGTAGACAACTTTTAAAAACACTGTGGCAAAAGAAGAAGCAATTGCTTAAAACGAGAAATTTCTCTTATGAACTATACAGGTATTGTATTATAAGCAATATATATTGTGTCATTGTTTAGTTTGAATATTTAAACTCCTTTGAATCTCTGAGAGTGAGAGAGTTTGTTTGTTTGTTTGTTTTTGTTGTTTTACGCTGTTTTCAACTTTATTTCAGTTATATCACGGCGACAGTTCACTCATTCATGATCCCTGGGTGAACAAAACAGTTATAGGCTAGAAAATGAGCCGTGCCAATCTACCATCACCGTCGTGGTGAACACCCGGTTTCAAATCCTCGACGCTATCAACTCGACCACGGCGGGTAGAGAAAGAGAGGGAGATATATACTACTGATCTATGACACCATTAAAGTACCCGTCTCGACAACTAAACTATGACCGTAGTAAACCGATCTTTAAAATAAACCCC
>JASEVX010000006.1:16664807-16667307 GCA_031761405.1 Serripes groenlandicus
GATTGTTTTAAACTCTATTAAACAATTATACTATTATAAAAACAGAGTGTCCATATTTTTGCCTAGATGTTTGCATAGTCTTCTGCTGTAAATTCGTTGTGTGTGGGAAAGGGATAAATTACACCCATCTGTCAAGGATACATCATGTAACCCAGTCTCTATGTTATTTAGTCCATCTTATATGGCTCTGGCTTTCTTAAATGCAGACGTAGTTTATGCATCTGTAGCAGACGGACTTTTGAAACATGTTGGATTTTTTTTAAAATAATCATGACCAGGAAACGGACACGAGAGTGACACATATCAGCATTCTAAGAAAATGACCATTACTAGAACATTATCACGGTTTTAACCCTTTTCTACATACAAACACTTTCTGACGCATTTGCAGCAGACGACAATTGAAAACAATGTGTCAAAAGATGAAATTGCTCAAAACGCGCAAGTTCTCCTTTTCCCACAATATTTCAACTTGAATAGGTAACAACGTTTCATTTACAGACATTGTTCACACCCGTCTGCTGTAGACACGTCAGTTGTGGACAGTATAATGGAAAGGGACAAACAGCACCTGCCTGCCAAGGACATAAACACATCCTGTAACCCAATCTCTATGTAATTTCATCTATCTGTTGTTGCCGAATTTTCACGGGGCTAAACACATGTGCACCGTGTCTAGCAATGTTGGATCTTAATGCATCTGCACAATCTCATCAGTTAACTCACTTTTGGCCAAGATGTGATATAGACATTAAACCTTTTCCACATACAACAAATCTGTAGTGAGCAATTTCTCCTTTTGTAAAAACAACTTTTCAAAAGTCATTTGCTGAAGAGGCTTCAGATTAATCGGAAGATTGATTTCACGTCGGATTGTCAATAAGGCCGCAAGTCGCCTGACGCGGTTCATATTAGAGTAGAAATAGACTGCGTGTGCCTAGACAGGGGAAAATCTGTTATAAATTATTATTATAACTGTGTCGTTTGGTACTCAGGATCAACCGTAGAAACATCTCGTAAATATAGCGAAAAGTCCGCCAATTGTCTGTTTTGAATGTGAACTGTCTGATCGATAACTGAGCGTCTTCACAAGCTGATCTGAAACTTGGTTGAGGATCGATGTGTATTTGTTAGGATGGAATCTTTTGAAGGTGCACATAACTTTGCGTATTAAACCTGTATCATCATTCGTAAAAACTGTACTTGTTTTCGTAGAAGACGCATATTTAAAGTAGATCCTTTGAAAAGAAAAATATGCGTTTCAGAAACATGAGAATGCAAATAATGAAATATGAACTGTCTAATCGTAATTGTGCGTCGACACGTATCTAAGCCTTTGTTAAGCACCGAGATGTTTTCGATGGGTTGACATTTGGGGCATATTAAACCTGTATCATTATAGGTATTAACTTGAGTTATTTTCGTAGAAAACGCTTATTTAAGGTAGGGTCATTGAAAAGAAAATAGTCATTTCCGAAACATGAGATAAAGTCGTTCTTTTTATACGGTATTCATTGGTTTACGTACCTTTCGTCTTACTTATCACGTAGCTGAGCCCCGGTAGCTCAGTCGGTAGCGACGCGGGTTGTTAATCCAGGGGTTTTGAGTTCGAACCCCAGCTCGGCCAACATTCTTTCCGACGTTTGAGAAAAAAGACACTGTGACAAGCGTCATTCGTCTTTCACCAATGGGCTAACAGTCTATGTGGAAAAGCAGCCAGTTGCTGGGTGACTATGTTGTGTGTGGGTACTGGTGTGAGAAAACTAGGAAACATATGAGTAGGTGAACTGGCCACCGTGATACAACTGAAACAATGCTGAAAACAGCGTTTAACCCCAATCAATTAGTATTTATCACATAGGACTGATTTATCTTTTTAAGTTTGGGAAACAGTTGGAAATCGGGGAGAGAGGAGATATTACTTGTATTGAACATTTCCTCCATTTACAAAAGTGTTTTCACCAAACGTAAAAAACGTGTTTCTTTACGACAATATTCTCTATAATGTATCATTAAGAAGTTTCAGACGTGTCAAACGCTCATCATTCTAAATTTGAACAACTCAGCAATCAAGCACCAGATTCCTAGAAAACCCTACTTGATACAAATCTCGCGATATGCTTTGCACGTTTTGTGCAAATACTTAACAATTGAAAATATTTAAACTTTTTCCCACTTACAACTAATCAGCAGCAGACGACTTTGAAACCCTAATGGCAAAATGTATGTAATTAAAAACAAAACAAAGACAACCCCCTAATTGATTATAATTGAAAAAATAGTGGCAAAAGAAGAAAGTGTTCATCATGAGCATTCTCCTTTCTGCAGAGGCGTCATAATACGTCTAAAAGTAAAGAATGTATTGATCACACACTTTTTTTTACCTGAAACTGTTTACTGCCAGAGTCATATTTTGTTCAAGGCATCGCGCAGATAGGCTTTTGGTACCATTATGTAAGTAGCCGGCGGCTACCTGCCACTCCCGAATCGAATGTCTTTA
>JASEVX010000006.1:16672307-16764942 GCA_031761405.1 Serripes groenlandicus
ATGTTCGGGAATGTCTTCCCGCGATATATAATTATTAATTCCCGGTAAAGTGCATGTGCAACGAAAGTTATTATTTTTCTCTTATAACGAGTGTTGTACTATATGGTTATATGCACATATATCCTTATTTAAAGATGTATGAAGTAAGATAATAAAAAAAGCTTTACCTTGCTGAAGGATGCCTTGATGCTATGTGTAAAGGACCCCTTCCTTCCTTTCGATCGGTTTCATGTATGTATAGCAGACACAGCGCGGCAATGCCGGCAGCGAAAATGTAACTTAGTTAGTGTTTTCCTTTATAAAATCTACGATATTTAAATAATTTTCACAATTTTACAGCTGTTTGCAAAATGTTGGACAAAATGTTATATGTCCACAATACGTTTTCTTGGTAAAGGATAGAGTTCTCTATTTGCTTGATGTTTTTCGGTAACTTTCTTCAAGTTAAGTGATCTCTGATGAGTAGCTTTCGAGGCAAACCTGTCATTTTAATGCATTTCACGCTCCGTGATGCACTACAGTTGGGGTTAGATAAACTGATATTGTGAAAAAACGAAGTCGGTAAGGTATACTTTTCTTGATATCAAACGATTTTTAATAAAATTATAAATGAATAGATTAAAAAAAATCAAAAATTAAATGTACAGATTTTTTTTAAATGAAAAAAGGACGCCTTTTCTTACGCGAAACGCGACGTCATTTCGCTCCTGAAAAGTGACGTTATAGACGCGTTATTTTTTTTAAACGTACGACACAAAGAAGAAAATTACCTGTACGTGAAGGTATTCTTAAGATGCAAATCGTGATATAATTTCGCAGCTATCAACCTAAAATTGACCAAACTATCAGCTACTGTTGTTTTAACTAGGGACATTTGAGAGACGTCTAAATAGTGACGTCAGTGGTATACTTTGAGGTCTCGTAGTTTAAAAACTGTTTTAGATACGAAAAAAGTAAGAACATAATCTTATTGGGCATATGCTGTATTATGGTGATGCAAAATTTCGTGAGGAAATTCGAATATTTTTTTAGAGGCGCGTTCTACCTTAAAGACGACACCTTTCATTCATAAATAATTTTCCCTCTTTTTGACTGACTGTTTTAAAAGTCATCTGCTGCAGATGTGTTGTATGTAGTAAGGTATCACATTGATCCCAATAAAAGTCATATAATATTCCGTATGTATCATTCTAATCTCTACTTTCATTGGGGGTGTTCGAAAAATACTGCACGAAATCATCTACAGATAATTCCGACTATATTTGCGATGATCTATTTGATTTATCTACATGTTTCCAAAACTTGCTAGATGACTTTTTTGATAATTTAGAAAGCCTCGTCCTTTCTTTACCGTGTTTTTCAGAGCTTCGGAAACCAGCGCCAAAGGTTTGACACATAAACTAATCGTCTTACCCGAAGCTCCGATAACGAACGGTGGAATCCGAGTGGTTTGCTTCGTGGATTTGAAACCGGCGTCCCGGGTTCGATCCACAGTCGCGGCTAGACGGTCATTGTGGAGTGCCCTTGTGCAAGGACATATTTTCTTGCCTAGTACTGATTTGTTTACTCAGGACCATAACTATGTGAACTGTCTCCGTGATATAACTGAAATAATCTTGAAAAAGGCGTAAAATCCAAATTAAATACAAATAGAAAAATAACGGGTATGGTAAATTGACACCTATGTATTTGTTTTTGTGTTTAGCCGTCCGTGAAAGTATACAGTTACACATAGACAGACTCACATCATTCACAGTGTGTGTATATATATACCCCAGCTTGGTTGAAAAAATGGTGAACATATACAGCGTAATCGTTTACACATCTGGCCTATTTGGGCTGCTATTCCAGCTTCTTGGAATAGGAACAAGGGGATGGTTGCTGATACATTCCTCTATGAAGACAATCACGCCGATGGGGAATAATTCTGTGAATGGCATAATGAAATCGGGTTTAATAAACATTGAAGCATGTGGCACTGTGCTTGTCAACAACGTGGTAAACAGTACGGGCTGTGAAATAGCGCCGATAGATACACTCACTCAAGGACTGTCTCAAATGAACGGTGGAATTGGTCAAGAGCAGCAACAGGGTGAGTTCTTATTTCTTGAACAACTTTAGATGAAGGACATTTTTTTTATCATCTTAAATCTTTCCCGTATACAGTAAGTATGCAGCAGACGACTTAGACAAAAAAGCAAATTCACTTTAAAGTCAACTATAATAATTAAATAGAGTTGAAAACATTGTGGCAAAAGGAGAAATTATGAGCAATTTCTTCTCTTGTCACAATGTTTTGCTGCAAATGCGTCTATAGGTAGAAAAGGGTTAAAACTTTATTTGACACGTAAACCCGGTTGTCGTAGTACTAAAATTAATGTTGTAGAGACGTTTGTTTTGAGTACCCGTTTCGTAGGATTTATTTGAGTACTACGACAGATATTGTGGGGAAAAGACTAGGTTACTCCCACTTATCCAGTCCTCTGTTCTTAAATGTCTTGTGTTTGATTACACCAAAAGGCCTGTTTTGCTTCATTTCTATTATTGCCATTTTCAGCATTGCGCTGTGACAGGTTTTTTGCATTGTCTGATATATGATTGCTCCAAATTAATAAAACGTTCGTGACAAAGATTGTATTTGCCGTGTACTACATTAAACTGTTAACAGCATTATATAACAATACAAGCCAATGTTCGTGCAGTCTACTCATAGTCTACATTGTACAATATATATTTAAAGTATGTTTTAGTAAATATTACATTCTACATTGTACAATATATATTTAAAGTATGTTTTAGTAAATATTACACCAAAAATGATAAGGAGCTAGTGAATCATATATGAGACGTTCCATCAGAAAACCAACATTGTGGACTCTGCGTAAAGTATCGACCCGGATCAGCCTTAGCATGCCGCGCAGGCTTACCCGGAGAGACAATTTTCGTCTCCTGTGGCTTTTCTGTTTCATGAATCATTACTCTATACCTCTATCCCCCTGAGACGGAATGTATCGGCCCGGATTAGCCTGCGCGTTAATGTCCATAATTATTGATTTTTCGAAGAACGGCCCATATGATTATGATAAGTGCAAGAATTCAGCGGATTGCGTGTTAAATCGTTTCAAGCATATTAAAACAAAACCTTTCCTCTCGATGGTGAACACAAAGCAGCACAGCACATGTTTAGTGACTAGCCTAATATAATTTGAATCTCCACTAGTCGTTACATTCCAAAGGTCGCTATTCGCATGACGTGGTACTATAATAATAATTACGCTGTTTATAGAACCTCCCGGATTCAAGATCACCTTGAATTTCTCAATGCGACCTTTGTTCAATGTTTTTCGCCAACACGGAAGTGTAATATTACCTTCTCACAGCTGCGTCACGTTCGCATAATGAGATAAATGTAAACTGTTCAGTTAGAGCTCCATATTAGGCGCGTAATAACTGTTTTAGTGAATTGGGTATTTATCCCCATTGTTGGCAGATATATTTATTTGAGGATCCCTCATTTACTCAGACACTTTTTTTAAATTTAGTTTTGCTTTAATCTGTATGCACAGTGTACATTTAAGATTAGTATTCCAGGGCTCTAGATAAGGGGCATTTTGCATGTTCTTAAATACTTATTCGACTCTTAAACCCTATGGTGTGGGTACTCAAAAGAATCGTCTGAGTGAGACGATTCTTTTGAGTACCCACAACATAGGGTTTGCTTTAATAATGAGAGAGAAATTGTGGGAAAAGAGCCGAATACCCCTCCTTATCTGGACCTCTGGACTATTCGTCTCGTTCACATCTCGCCATGGATACTTTTTCTTCCTTCCATTCGGATCTTTTTTTATTCGATGTAATTTAATTGCACAATCCACTTGTAAATAATTTCTTTATTTACTTTCTATTTGATTGCTTCTTTTTCACAATTCTTTTGCCTTTTTAAGCAAATACGCTCCTTATCTGTAGCCCTGGAGTCACTATTGTACGGTGCGTGTTCAGTACCAACAACATAGGGTCATGCTGTAATGAAACTTGTAGTGTGTGATAAAGACCAAAGTAATCCTTTTCTGGGCTCCTGGTGTTCTTTCCTGAAGAAAAAAAAAACCGTTTATGTTAGTGATGTGGTAAGAGCATTCATATGCTTGAGAGGGGGGTCATAGTTAAGAAAGTTAAACTTTCAATCTTTTTTTCTCCAGAAAAGTCCGTGTCGTTTGCTTTGTTGCCGAGCACCGGTAGCTCAGTTGGTAGCGACGCGAGCTGTCAATCCAGGGGTTGTCAATTCAAATTCAATCTCGGCCAACCTTTTTTCCGACGATTCACAAAAGTCACTGTGACGAGCGTCATTCGTCTTTCACAAATGGGCTTACAGTTTTGTGTGGATTACTGGTGTGAGAAACCCAGGAAACACATGAGTAGGTGAATTTGCCACCGTCTTATGACTGAACAAATGTTGGAAACGGCGTTAAACCGCAATCAGTCAATCATGCATTGTTCACATCGATATAACGACGTGTGACCAATGGGTCATGACTTGGCAATATAACTGTTGTTCTAGTTATCCATGTAACGCGAAGATGCAACTAAGAACACCATCCATTTGTCAATATTTGCATGATCGTGTGTGAGCCGCAAGCATGCACGTTTCCTAAGATTTGTAAAGTTTTTATTCAGTTTCGGATGCCTCCCTCGAGCTTTACTGCTCATAATGTTTAAAGGCGAATAGATTTCTAGCTCCACTGGTTCAAAGCCAGTCGAGTTTACATCATTGGCTCAGGTCCGTCGTGCCTCTGTCCGTCTTTTTAATGTTAACTTAAAAGAACTTCTCATATGTAACCACTTTGCCAATTAAGATGTACTTCATTGGTAGTGTTGTGTCACTCACCCGTCACTACCAGTATAACCTGTTTCATATTATTATTCGCTTGGTATTAAAGAGTCTTGTCTTGTCTCAGTCATCAGTCTAAGTCAAAACACGTCTGCCTTGCTTAGCTTCCTTGGTCCAACTGGGCCATGTTATAATCACACATGGGGCTGGTTCCTCAAAAATGGGTACCAGAGTTTTCCGGGTCCAGCAACTGACCAAAAGGAATGGTCTAAAACACAAAGGGCAAAACCGACTTTCACCACACTAGCATCCTCTCGATACTCTCCTTATTGTTTGATTTATTTTGGTTTCCGTGACGTCCGAAAGACAAGCTATCAAACATCTTCCTCTTCAAAACTGTTTCGCTTATTTTTCAAATAACTTCGTAGAAATTTTCCTTGGTTTGCTTTCTACCTCAACCCGTCAAGACAAACTGAATTGTAAAAAAAAAACATGGCGCCCAGGGGGAGGGGCTGTATTGATTGTATTTGATTGTAATTGATTGTAGGAATCCGCCCTGGCTGAGTGGTTAGTGTCTGGGATTTGGCACCGAGCATCCCAGAATCGATCCACAACCGCTGCGTTCTTGGGCAAGGCACAATTCGTAGCCTCCTAGCCTAGTACTGGTTTCTTACCAAGTGATCACGTATAAGTGAACTGTCGCCGTGATATAATTGAAACAATGTTGAAAGTGGCGTTTCAGCTTACTAAACAAAACAACTTACTAATATGACTAAGATTTTTTTTTTAAATATTTTCATATTATTCTTTAGGATTGTTTATGGTGTGACCCGTTTCAAAAATATGACCTACAAGGGGTGATGTTAATACACTCTTTATGTCTGACACTTTTCATATTGTTCTGGCCAGAACGGTTTGAAGCAATTTTTAAATCATTTCAAGGAAATGTTTCTTTGGTGACCTTCTACCACATTCATTCAATCAATTTTGAATGGTTAAACAAAACAGGTCGCTAGGGGGCGGGGTTATTTTAACTTGTATTGCTTAATTGAAACTTTAAAACTAGTCTTTAAGTCATATTAATGTGATATAAAAATGTAGCTAACATAAGGCAAGGTTTTTTCGCGAGTGGCATTTGAGTACTTATGGTTGTTAGGGTCTCCATATTTTCATAAGCAACATTGCAAATCTTGTCAAGTTCAATTTCCGAATAGTTCTACCAACAGTTTTTCATTTGCAACGTGTTTTCTCAGGACAGGAGTACTTCTATGGACGAACACTACATTACACTTTTATAGTCTTGTGATATATTCAGGACAGGAGTACTTCTATGGACGAACACTACATTGCACTCCTAGAGTCTTGTGATATATTCAGGACAGGAGTACTTCTATGGACGAACACTACATTGCACTCCTAGAGTCTTGTGATATATTCAGGACAGGAGTACTTCTATGGATGGACACTTCATTGCACTCCTAGAGTCTTGTGATATATTCAGGACAGGAGTACTTTTATGGATGGACTCTTCATTGCACTCCTAGAGTATTGTGATATATTCAGGACAGGAGTACTTCTATGGATGGACACTTCATTGCACTCCTAGAGTCTTGTGATATATTCAGGACAGGAGTACTTCTATGGACGATCACTACATTGCACTCCTAGAGTCTTGTGATATATTCAGGACAGGAGTACTTCTATGGATGGACACTTCATTGCACTCCTAGAGTATTGTGATATATTCAGGACAGGAGTACTTCTATGGATGGACTCTTCATTGCACTCCTAGAGTCTTGTGATATATTGTCTTTCCACACAAGACATTTGATATTTCCTACTGTGTCTGTGACTGAAGATTCCTTGTTTATTTCAGCCGCTGTGAAAGCCCTGTTCGGTGATTTTGACGTTCTCCCTTACCTGGCGGTGTTGGCTTTAATCAGCAGTGTATTGGCACTCGTAGTGTTTACATTCCAGTATTGCTCCTGTTGTGCCAAAGTCAAATCTCGCGTTGAAATAGTCAGTCTTCTGCTTTGGTTAATTGCAGGTAAGTATCGATTATAGATATTTCTATTTCTAGCCTTGATTCAATTCCAAGTAGGCGTTAATGAATCGTATTAGTTCTTTTCTCATTCAAATATCGCAGTCGTTGCATTGATTCATGGCAAGTTATGTACCATTCATCCTCATCAAATGACATGGAACGTTGTGGGTTGGTTGCATGGTGTTTTACGCCACTATTAGCAATGTTTCAGTTATATCACGGCGTTTCGTGGGCTAGTTACCGGTTCTACTAGTCCATTTATCCTCACGCCAGCAAGTCAGTTGTTATGCTACATGTAACCATACAACCCTAACGACTATGAGGAAAAGCCATTGCTACCATTTAAAAGTCTCTGGTATGACCCGACCGGGGATCAATCCCGCAACCTTTCGGAGCCGAGTACATTTTGAATGAACTTTTATTTTATTTGACATAAACATAGAGCATAGTTCCAAACGAAACCGTTGATTTTACATGAATTGTGTAACCTAATTGCATGTGGACAGCATTCGAAAATAGGTAGACACGGTGAATGTTCGTAGGTTGGTTTACATAGCATAACGAGTCTATGTAAAACGTACATTCATGGAAATACCGCTCTAAGATCTAGATAAGCTGTGTAATTCAAATTCCAAACCCTTTTTTGACACTCAAACCATGTGTTGTGTGTGCTCAAAAGGATCGTCTCAATGAGACTATTCTTTTCAGTACCCACAGCATATGGTTTGATTGATTCATAAGAGAAATATAGGTAGGAATACTCATCCTTAATTGCATGTGGACACGTGCATACACTGCATTCGAAAATAGGTAGACAAGATTCCTTCGTGAATGTTCGTAGATTGGTTTGCATAGATTAAAGGGACTGGCTTATGCAAACATTCACTAAGGTCAGGTCCCGCCGGTATTCAACTGAATAGCCGAAACATTGTCTGCAGACAATGTGTAGTATTATCAAAAGTCATGTTGGTAAAATCAATTCTGCAAAAGAAAAAGAAAATCTAAACAGTTTACAGCAAGAAGTAATACAGACAAAAAGGGCGTGTTAACAGTGTTTGTGAACCAATTTCTTCTCCAATAGCTCTTATTTTAACAATTTAATTAAAGAACCATAAGCTCTAATCCTGGCTGTGTAAATGATATGTCGTAAATTCACAAACAAAAGACAGGATATAAGATAGTTAGTTGTGTACAAAAGAAAGAAAATTAAATAAGTATTTGTCATTCATTTCAGTTGGCCTTCTTGCAGCAGCCGTCGGCATCGCAGGACATCTGAATTCATTTTTGTCTAGCATGTACTCTATGGTGTCCAACATGAAGATACCAACGAAACCAGGTTTTGATGTATCAATAGATATTTCCGTGGGCTTCCCGTGGTCGATATTGCTCTCAGGTAGATTAACTCATGACACATTTAGACAAACTACGGAATCCTGTTTCCGCCATCGACTTGTCGACGTTAACCCGTTCCCATATACAATAAATCTGCAGCAGACGACTTTGAAAACATACCCAAACAAAATGGAAAATTCCCTTTAAATGAAAGTACAATAATTGAATAGAGTTGAAAACATGGTGACAAAATGAGAAATTGCTCGTTTTGAGCAATTCCTTCCTTTGTCGCCAAGTTTTCAAAAAGTCGTCTGCTGCATAGGCGTCAGAAAGCGTCTATATGAAGGCAAGGGTTTTATCCTAAATATGGAGTTATCGACTTTGATTGACTTAGGAAATTTGTTGTGATCTTTACTTACATCTGAATAATGTTAGTTCTTTTCACTTGATTTTTCGCACAGTTATCTAAAATGTGTGTGTATTAAGATCTTTCTACTATTTCTAGCTTGACTAATCTACTCAACCTGGTGTGGGCGTCGACGTCCACGTCACACCTAGGTTAAGGTTTTGCATGCAAGTGCATATATTTCACCAAAACTCAGCAACTACTAGATGTATTGTATTAAAACAAGGCTTCCCAACCATCACACCTATGAAAAAACTCGATCCTGCATTTAATGAAAGTTATGGCCTTTCTTTTACTTAAAAAATCTGGTTATCAATTCGCTTGCAACTACATTAAGAGTTCACATCTCAGTAACTACTTGATGCATTGCATTGAAACTTTATACAACCCTTCCCAACTATCACACCTATGTAATGTATCAAGTAAGATAACTCTATCCTACATTTAATGGAAGTTATGGTATTTTTTTTACTTAGAAATTCTGGTTTAAGATTCGCGTGCAACAACATTAACAGTCCATATCTCAGTTACTACTTAAATCATTGTATTTGAACGTTAAACAACCCTTCCCAACTATCACACCTTCGGTAATTATTAGGTTAGATAACTATCATGGATTTCGAGATAAACATTCTGGTTAAAGTTTTGCGTGCATCTACGGGCGGGTGGGTGGTCTTCCGGCGTCTAGTATGATGTATGCTAAATAACTTGAGAAGCCTTTGTCCCATCATCACCAAATTTAGTCAGAATGTGATTTGGCATAATTTCTTGGACAATTTCGATAACTAGTCATATCGCTTTTGGCAATCAAGAGTTATCGCCCTTTAATTATAGAAATTACCTAAAATTGGTCTTGTTAGCTAAATAACTTTAGCAGCCTTTGTTCCATCATCACCAACATTTAGTCAGAATGTGTATTGGCATAATATCTTGGACAAGTTCGATAACTAGCCATATCGCTTTTGACAATCAAGAGTTATCGCCCTTTAATTATAGAAATTACCTAAAATTGATATTGTAAGCTAAATAACTGAAAAGCCTCTGTCCAATCATCACCAAATTTTATCAGAATGTGTATTGGCATAATATCTTGGACAAGTTCGATAACTAGTCATATCGCTTTAGTCAATCAAGAGTTATCGCCCTTTTATTATAGAAATTACCTAAAATTGGTCTTGTCAGCTAATTAACTTTAGAAGCCTTTGTCCCATTATCACCAAATTTGGTCAGAATGTGTATTGGCATAATATAATATGTTGTCAGCTTTACTTGAGAAGCCTTTGTCCCATCAATCACCAAATTTAGTCAGAATGTGATTTGGCATAATATCTTGGACAATTTCGATAACAAGCCATATCGCTTTAGTCAATCAAGAGTTATGGCCCTTTAATTATAGAAGTTACCTAAAATTGATATTGTCTGCTCAATAACTTTAGGAGCCTTTGTCCAATCACTACATAATTTAATCAAAATGTGTAGTGGCATAATATCTAGGACAAGGTTTATAACCAGCCATATCGCTGTGGTTAATCGGGAGTTATTGCCAATCCAGGGGTTGTGAGTTCGAATCCAGCCTCGTCCAACTTTCTTTCCGACGATTGACAAAAGTCAATGCGACATGCGTCAATCGTCTTCCACCAATGGGCTAAGTCTATGTGGAAAAGCAGCCAGTTGCTTGGGAAGATTATTGTGTGGAGTACTGGTGTGAGAAAACCAGGAAATGCATGAGTAGGTGAACTAGCCGCCGTAATATAACTGAGAAATTGTTGAAAACGGCGTTAAACTCCAATCAATCAATAAATTAGTCACTCCACACTTATATCCCTCGAAATGGCCAAACCTATATCAACAGTGTCGGCTCTCTAAATGTGCCTGACGTACAACCAATTAACACTATACTTGGTCTCAAAAAGATAGGACGGGCCTATTTTGAGACATTTGGCGCTCTTGTTGAAATTATATAATTTAAATGTATGTATTCTATTCATTTGCTTTAACATATAGAGTATATATGATTTAATAGTACTTAAGTGCAATATAATGAAATAGTGCTTACGTGAATAAGCGTCATAAAGTCGAGCGTCCTGTCCTCCGACAGGTCTTGTTATATAACTGTTTGCCTCTGACTATTTTAAAAACATTTTGTAGGCATATGACTAAATAAGTGAGAGTAAAACGGTATTTTCCCTATCTCTTATTACTGAAACAAACCCTATGTTGTGGGGACTCAAAATAATCATCTCACTGAGAAGATTCTTTTGAGTACTAACAATATAGGGATTGGGTCAAAAATACGGATTTAAGAACAGGAAGAGTGTTTCTTACCAAGAGTTTTGAATGTGTAGATCGAAGAGTAAACGGTATGACATCTTCTATTCAACAGGAGGTGGAATGGGACTGTGCTTCGTCAACGTCGTAGCTATTGTGATAGACATTTGTTTGACGAAGTTTAAACGGTCGACGGATTACTGGAAGTATGGACGAGTCCATCTTGACGAAAGTCATCAGAAAGTTGAACTACTTGAAGAAACTGAGTGAGAACGGCCTGGTTGTGTTTAGCTCTTGCAGTTTAAACTGTAGCATCGTGAATATATGTAATAAGTTCATAACATTGACACACATAGTGTTTACAGACTGACTTGGTCACGTGACAGAGACTGGGTTCTATATGAGCGAGGTATTCGTCATGTTTTAGGTCACAATACACCAAATAAATTCCTTCTTTGTTTCCATGAAAAACAAACCAGTTTCAACCCTCAACTGTCGAACTTTCTAAGCGTTTCTCAGGTAGAACACCCTATATCATTGAAAAGAGTTACCACTTAGCTTTGGTAATGATCCAACGAACATTGGGGGCTCATGTATTATGCATTAAAGAATCCCACGAAGACGGTTACCGTCATTTTGGACGACATCTTACTGGGACGAAACTGGCTTTTCACATATTATACTTTCTTTCACTTCCATAAAACCATAATTTCCAGTGCATCCTATACACATTTATAATGAATTTAAATGTCATATTCGCTGGTTCGATCCCCGACCGGGTCATACTCAATACTTTAAAACATGTAGTAATGGCTACCCTCATTAGAGCTCAGGGTTGCGGGGTTAGCTTTACGAATGACTGACTGGTGTTTAATATCTGAACCAGTAGAACTGGTAACTTACCCAGAAAACGCCGTAATGTAACTGCGAATTTGTTAAAAGCGGCGTAAAACACCGAACAACCAATTTATGAATGTTATACATGCAATGCATTTTGGTGAAGGTATACATTCATTTCTACGCAAACAAAGATTTTAAGGGACTATTTGGCCAGACTAACAATGACTATCGATGGACGGTTTTTTATACCAGCGAAGACACAGATCGGTCTAAGCCTCTGTAATTATGTTCTCTCTTCACCAAGTAGCTATATATATACACCCCTGTGAGATTGTAACTGAACTATCTGAATAATCACATTAATATTCTATATCATCCAAATGTTGCGCGTTGTGTGATTTATTGGAATCCTGTGCTCCGAATCAGCTGATATTTAACGCCATATAAGCAGCTGACTCTCAAAAAATGGTGTGGGGAAAAGAGAAATTAATCGAAATAAGAGATGCATTCTTTTTGTCTCATATGTTTTAACTTTTTACTAAATGCATATTTCGTTCGTTTTCCATCTTATGTTGTCGAAGCATATCAGAGCTCTAAGTGCTGGTCGTTTTCATGTTCTTAAATCCGTTTATGACTCTCTAACCCTATGTTATGGGTTCAAAAGAATGATACGATTCTTGCAAGTACCCACATCATACGGTTTAGTTGAATAATAAGAAATAAATTGTGGGGAAAAGAGCTCTTTATATTGACCTCTGGGATACGACTCTCTAACCATAATATCCGATCCGGTAAACTATTATAACCCGCCGAAGACGAAGATGAAATGGAAGGTTAGAGTATGTTGCATTCTCTACCAATTTCCTGTACACACGTGTTCTGATAGCTAAACCACATAAAGCAGTTGATCAGGTTGATAGTATCGTTATTACTTTAACCCTTTCTCACATACAGCAAATCCGCAGAAGACGACTTTGAAAACATTTAGACAAAACTTTTGAAAATCTTATGCTGCTGAAGCCCGTGGGAAAGGGTTAAAAATGTAAAGTAAAAAGCATCAATTAAATCAAAATAAATCACGAGACTTAATTACGTATTAAAACAATCAGTTTCCAAGATAAAAACATCTTCGTGGCCTGATTTTAACTAAAGAAGGTAATTCGTAATTCGTATTGAAGAAATTCATAAGTAAAACACTGGTTATTTGCCTTGGAACGCCAAAATACCTGCGCATGTAATAAATAGTCGTCATCTATTGAATTAAATTCTGCGAGAATGATTAATGTATTGGAGAAAACTATTGAAAGTATGCCCGAATTTTTTCGGAGAACGAGTCTCTAAATGATTGCATCGTGGTTTACACGTAGTTGGTCAAATGTGTTCTAGGAGTTTGAGAAATTTGCGCAAAACTTCCATTTCTACCGTATAATAACAAACACGCTGAACTTGCGATCGAGACTAAAACTCAAAACACTGTTCCAGAACAATAAGGATATTAAATGTATTGAAACATACATAACAGTCGGATTGCAGTTTACAAACAATAAATTATAGGGAAAATCAAACAATATATCAAGGGACAACACCAAGATATACAACACTACTGAATCCTGTTTCTACCATCGACTTGTCGACTTTATAGCAACGCGACAACTCAACATTATGCCTCTAATTACGCATTTTCGCGCTGAATATTTGACATCGAAAAGTCGTATTTTTGGTGTCAATATGTTTGTGCTAATTTAACGTATATAAATTGCAAATGTCAAGTTGTCGACCTAAAATATCAGGTCGACAACTAGAATTGTTGAACTTTTTAAGTCGATCATATCGTGCAAATGTCAATTTAGTAAGATGATACAAGGGGTAACACCGTTAGAAAATGTGCCACCTAAATAAAATTAATAAATACTGTCATCGTTACGATATGTATCAAAACCGCAAAGCACAGATATCAAAAGCATGTTTGGTACTTATAATTTAAAGTTGTCGTGGTTTAATAAAGGTTGACGAGTTGAAAAAGGCGATCGTGCGTGCGTCATTTTACAGGCTGTTACATTAACCATCCTAGCGGTTTCTGTCGATTGAGTAAATGTCAATATACAGGCTGTTCCATTCCAAACTATGTTGGCCTCTGTCGATGGTGCGTGTGTCGCATTGCAAGCTGTTCCATTTCCCGCCGTGAAAGCCTCTGTCGATGGTGCTTGTGTCGTTTTTCAGGATGGTCCATTCAAGACAAAGGCGGCCTCTCTCAGAAGTGTATGTATAGCTGGGCAGGTTGTTCCATTCCCCACGCTTGCGGTCTTCGTCGATGTTGCGAGTGTCCCTGTTCCAGTCTCCAGACGTGTGGCCTCTGTCTATGGGATTTGTGTCACTATACAGGCTATTCCATTCTCCATTATTGCGACATCTGTCGATAATGCATGTGTCGCTTTCCATGATGTTCCATTCTTCGGTTGAAGGTGCAAGTGCCGGTTTTTTTCATCCCCAACATTGAAGCCTCTGTCGACCATGCTTTTGTCGCTTTGCAGGCTGTTTCATACCTCACACTGGCGGCCCCTGTCGACGATGCTTTTGTCGCTTTGCAGGCTGAACCTTTCACAACCCTTTCGGTATATTTCGTAAGTGCATGCGTCGCTTTGCAGGCTGTGCCATATCCAACACTGATGGCCTCTGTCGATGGTACATGTGTCGCTTTGCAGGATGTTTTATTTCTCACCCTTACGGCCCGGCCCCTGTCGATGATGCTTATATCGCTTTGCAGAGGCTGTTCCATTTTCAACCCTTGCGATATCTGTCAAAAGCATTTTTCGAGACTAGTTCATGTCTCACCATTGCGGTATCCTTCGATTGTACATGTGTCGCTTTCATGCTGTTTCATACCACACCCTTGCGGCCTTGGTCGAGGTTGCATGTGCCGCTTTGAATGAACTTCAATTCCCAAACCTTACGGCTTATGTCGTAGGTGCTTGTGCCACTTTCCATACTATTCCGTTCCCACTCTGCTGGCCTCTGTAAGACTTTTCAATTCCCTTCCTTTGCGGATTTGGTTTGCAGGCTGTTACATTCCAAACCCTGGTGACTTTTGTCGATGGTGCATGTGTCGTTTGCAGGCTGTTTCATTTCTCACCCTGGCGGTTTCTGTCGATGGGGCATGTGTCCTATTACATCGGTGATTTGGAAATGCAGTATCACGACCCGTTTAAATGACATACGATTTTAGTTGTTTTAGTTCTCGTTTTGAAGTTTAAGGTTTATTCAATACGGAGATACATTATAGATAGCTATATCGACTATGAATAGCACCTGCAGCGAGAAACAACCTTTAAAGTGGCATTTCTATCCAGAGGGAAGAAAACTCATGTAAAAAAAGTTCAAATCGATTTTTTTTAAAAAGAAGCTGAATGGGTTTGGGATTAACCACAAACATGTTGCCCAAGAGCCCACACTCACAAATTATACTTTTCTCCAAGATTTCAGGATTTTAAAAACGGAGCCATGCATGTACATTTTCATTCCAGAATGTATTTAAAGGTTGGATGTCATATACAAACCGTGTTGAGATAAAATGTACATAACTGTTATAAAAACATGCTCAGTTCAATGAGGCATATACATTGTATACACAATAAGTATGTGTATCTGTGCTTCAATGAACTTATTATTTCAATAACTGAGTTATTTTTATAACAGTTGACTTGTGTACACTTTATTTCCCCCCCCCCCCCCCCCCCCCCCCCCCGAATGTTTGTAATAGACACCAACCTTTAAAGAGGTACCTACCGAGCAGGGAAAAACAACTTTATTTAAATAATTAAAATATGAAAGCTTTCTCATACTACAGTCTAATTAGAATCAAACATGTCCTCATAAAGGTTTATAAGGGAAAACAATTGTTATGTTTCTTCTTTTTTTTATGAATTTCTATAAGAGTGCAACTTTAATGCTAGTGTTGAAGATAACTTTTACAATAGTTGTTGGAAGATGAGATTGCATTTATTAGCAATCCATAGTCCTCCATTTTCCGTAATGTAATCAGATTGTTTTATGAATATATCCGTTTGCGTATTTCTGCAGAGATATTGGAATGAGAGTCTAAATATAGGCATGATTACCTAAGATATGTTATGTTTGAGACCCAGTTAGAAAGGGGTAAAATGACATTTTTATCCCAATCCCAAATGGTTTTAATTATTGCATAAACCGTACTCTTTGGTATGGATTCTCAAATTAATTGTCTCGATATAACGATTACTTTGGGTACCAATACCATAGGTTTTAATGATGACCCATGAAATAATCGTCTTATCCGAAGCTCCGATAACGAACGCGGATGTGGTAAGTGGACACGTGTTGTTTTATTTGTGTTTAGCCGTCCGTAAAGAATACAGTTGTACATAGACATACACACATACTTGAAAACGTTCATATATACCTCAGCTCGGTTGAACAATGGTGAACATATACAGCGTAGTCGTTTACACGTCCGGCTTATTTGGGCTGCTATTCCAGCTTGTTGGAATAGGAACGAGGTATTGGTTGCTGATACATTCCTCTACGAAGACGATCACTCCAATGGGGAACAATTCTGAGTATGAGATATTTAAATATGGTTTAATTAACATTGAAATGTGTGTCACTTTACTTGTCAACAATGTGAGAAACAGTACCTGTCAAATAGCGACGAAAGAAACAATTATAGAGGTGAGGTCGCAAATGCCCGGTGAAAACGATGCCAATCCCAATGACACTGATCTAGAGCAGCAACAGGGTGAGTTCTTGTTTCTTACAGTTGTGTAGGTTTTTAACTTCTTAAATCCTTATTTGATACTAAAACCCAATGTTGTGGGTACTCAAAAGAATCCCCTCACTACATAGGATTTGGATGTACTAAGAGAGATATTGTTGGGAAAGGACCAGTTTAATTCCCAATTATCTAGTGCTCTGTTCTTAATTTTTGTTGTTGATTTAAACTGTATCCTGTTTAATTCCTGTAATTGCTATTATCACGATTGCGCTTTGACAGGTTTTTGCATTGTCTGGTCGAATTGAATTTTCCAAACGTGGAGACGGGTCTTGGTCTAACTTAGTCGATTGATCCTTACCCGACTGTTCACAACAATTCCTTGTTGTGCTTTATTCAACTGTTAATAGCATTAACTAACAATACAGGCCAATGTTCGTGCAGTCTACTCATAGTCTACAGTGTACGTTATTATGTTCAGTAGTGTTAAGCAAATATTACACCAGAAATGAGCAAGAGCTAGTTGTTAATCGTATATGAGTATGATAAGTGCAATAGTTCAACTTGTTACGTGTTTAGTCACGTCTAATATATCAAAAGCAAAACATTCATTTTCATTAGCCGATTTTAAACCATTTCTCTGAACGTGAACAACAAGATCGACCAGCACAGCACATTTGTAGTCCAATCTGACTGTTTAGAAAATTCCAAAAGTCGTTATTCGCATGACGAGTTCGTATTGTAATAGTTAAGCTGTTTACAAAATAACCAGGATTCAAGATGACCTTAAATTTCTCAATGTGACTTTTGTTCAATGATATTCGCCGACATGGAAGTTATTACCGTTATACAGCTGCGGCACGTACGCATAATAAGATCAATGTTGACTGCTCCATATTAGGCGCGAATTGTATGCAGCGTGTTTAGCATCAACAACATAGGTAGATGATGTCATGAAACTTGTAGTGTGTGGAAAAGACCAAAGTAATCCTTATCTGGGCTCCTGGTGTTCTTTCCTGGGAAAAAAAGGTTATGTTCAGTGATTTGGTAAACTCATTCACATGGTGAGTGGCAGGTCACAGTTAAAGAAGAAAACATATATGTCAGTGATGTGGTAAATGCATTTATATGATCAGGTCACAGTTAAAGAAGTAAAACGTTGGATTTTTTTTTTTTTTTTTTTTTTTTTTCAAAATAAGTTCGTGTCGATTGATGTTGACTTAATTAAAAGAACTTCTCATACGTAACCACTTTGCCAATTAAGATGTACTTCATTGGTAGTGTTGTGTCCACTCACCCGTATATATCAGTATAACCTGTGTCATATTATCATTCGCCTGATCGTTCTTGTCTTGTCTCAGTCATCAGTCTAATTCAAAACACGTCTGTCTTGCTTAGCTTCTTTGGTCGAACATGGGGCTGGTTCCTCAAAACTGGGGACCAAAGTGTTCCGGGCCCAGCAACTGACCAAAAGAAATGGTCTAAAAACAAAGGGTAAAACCGACCTTCACCACACTAGCATCGTCTAAATACTCTCTCCTTATTGTTTTATTTCTTTTGGATCAGTACAGAAGTCTGGTTTCCATGACATCTGAAAGACAAACTATCAAAAATCTTTTTTTTTTTCAAAACTGTTTCGCTTATTTTCAGATAATTTCGTAGAAATTTTCCTTGGTTTTCTTTCTACCTCAACCGGTCAAGACATGCTAAATTGTAAAGAAAAAATTGCACCCAGGGGAAGAGGCTGTATTGTCTTATTTTATTGTAGGAATCCGCCTTGGCCACAGGGACGTGTTCCTCTAAATATAAATATTTATTTTGGGAGGAGCACGTCCCTGTGCCTTGGCTGAGTGGTTAGCGTCTGGGATTTGGCACCGGGCGTCCCAAAATCGATCCACAGTCGCTGCGTTCTTGGGAAAGGCACAATTTCTAGCCTAGTACTGTTTTCTTTCAGTTTTGAACTGTCGCCGTGATATAATTGACACAATATTGAAAACGGGGTTAAAACCCAAATAACCAAAACAAACAAAATAACTTACTTATATGACTGTAATGATTTTTTTATAAAATATTCCTCATCGGAACATGTTTTGGCAGATTTTCACATTATTCTTTAGGATTGTTTCTGGTGAGACCCGTTTCAAAAATATGGCCTACCAGGGGTGATGCTATTACACCCTTTATATCTGACACTTTTCATATTGTTCTGGCCTGAATGGATTGAAGCGATATCAACTTATATCAAGGAAATGTTCCTTTGATGACCGTCTACCACATGCATACAAACAATTTTGAATGGTTAAAAAAAAGGGCGGGGTTATTTTAACTTGTATTGCTTAATTGGAACTTTAAGACTATTCTTTAAGTCCTATTAATGTAACATAAAAATATAGCTAACATAAGGCACGGATTTTTCGCAAGTGGCATTTGAGTACTTATGGTTGTTAGTGTCCCCATGTTTTCATAAGAAACATTGCAAATCTTGTCAAGTTCAATTTCCGAATAGTTCTACCGACAATATTTCATTTGCAACGTATTTTCTCAGGACATGAGTACTTCTATGGATGAACACTACATTGCACTTTTAAAGTATTGTGATATATTGTCTTTCCTCACAATACCTTTTATATTTTCTACTGTGTCTGTGACTGTAAATTCCTTGTTTATTTCAGCCGTTAATCAAGCCCTGTTCGGTGATTTTGACGTTCTCCCTTACCTGGCGGTGTTGGCTTTAATCAGCAGTGTATTGGCACTCGTAGTGTTTACATTCCAGTATTGCTCCTGTTGTGACAAAGTCAAATCTCGCGTGGAAATAGTCAGTCTTCTGCTTTGGTTAGTTGCAGGTCAGTATCGATTAAAGCTATTTCTACTTCTAGCTGTATATTATTTCTACTTCTAGCTATATATTATTTCTATTTCTAGCTTTTATTCAATTCCAAGTAGACGTTAATGAATCTTGTTAGTTCTTTTCTCATTCAAATATCGCCGTCTTTGCATTGGTTCATGACAAGTTATGTACCATTCATCCTCATCAAATGACATGGAACGTTGTGGGTTAGTTGCTTGGTGTTTTAAGCCACTTTCAGCAATGTTTCAGTTATATCACGGCGTTTCCGCGATACGTTACCGGTTCTACTGGTCCATTAATTGACACCAGCAAGTCAGTCGTAATGCTACATGTAACCCTACAACCCTAAGCGACCTTTTATTTTATTTGACATAAACTTAGAGCATAGTTCTTAACGAAACCGTTGATTTTACATGAATTGTGTAACCTAATTGCATGTAGACTCGTGAATACAGCATTCAAAAATAGGTAGACACGGTGAATGTTCGTAGGTTTGTTTACACAGCATAACGAGTCTATGTAAAACGTACATTCCTGGAAATATCGCTCTAAGATCTAGATAAGCTAAGTAATACAAATTCCAAAACCCTTATTTGACACTTAAACCATGTGGTGTGTGTGCTCAAAAGGATCGTCTCAATGAGACAATTCTTTTCAGTATCCACAACGTAGGGTTTAATCAAACGTCATGTTGGTTAAACCAATCCTACGAAATAAAGAAGAATATATCAACAGTTTACAGGTAATAAAGACAAACAGGACGTCTTAACAGTTTTTGTGAACCAATTTCTTCTCCAATAGCTCTAATCTTAACAATTTAATTAAATAATCATGAGTTCTAATCCTGGCTGTGTCAAAGATCTGTCGTAAATATATTTTCTTATTTAAGGATACAAAAAAAAGACAGGATATAAGATAGTTAGTTGTGTACAAAAGAAAACTCAATAACGATCTGTCATACATTTCAGTTGGCCTTCTTGCAGCAGCCGTCGGCATCGCAGGACATTTGAATTCTTTGTTTTCAAGCATTTGCTTTAGTATGTCCAACATGAAGATACCAACGAAACCAGGTTATGATATATCAATAGATGTTTTCGTGGGCTTCCCGTGGTCGATATTGCTCTCAGGTACATTAACTCATGACACGTTTTGACAAACTGTTGATGGATCTTTACTTACATCTGAATAATGTTTGTTGTTTTATATCTCTGTTCAGTTATCTAAAATGTGTGTGCATTAAGATCTTTCGACCAATTGTATAACTAAGAATATATTTTTTTGAGGTAAGTATTGATATCAATGTTCATATATTTTTATACAATTGATTTTTGAAATCATATATATATATAATTGTATGTATCTATTCATCTGCTTTTACATATATAGTACTCGTATATATGAGTTAATAGTACTTAAGTGCAATATAATTAAATAAATGCAGTGCCCAAGTGAATAAGCGGCACATAGTCGAGCGCGCTGTCCTCCTACTACTCTTGTAATATAATTGTTTGCCCCTGTTGTAGGCATATGACTAAATAAGTGGGAGTAAAACGGTATATACCCTATAATATCTCTTATTACTGAAGCAAACCCGTTGTTGTTGGTACTCAAAATAATAGTCTCACAGACGATTCTTTTGAGTACCCACAACATAGGGATGAGTCAAGACGGATTTAAGAAAAGGAAAAGTGTTTCTTACCAAGATTTCTAACTGTGTATGTCGAAGAGTAAACGGTATGACATCTTCTATTCAACAGGAGGTGGAATGGGACTGTGCTTCGTCAACGTCGTAGCTATTGTGATAGACATTTGTGTGACGAAGTTTAAACGGTCGACGGATTACTGGAAGTACGGACGAGTCCATCTTGACGAAAGTCATCAGAAAGTTGAACTACTTGAAGAAACTGAGTGAGAACGGCCTGGTTGTGTTTAGCTCTTGCAGTTTAAACTGTAGCATCATGAATATGTAAAAAGGTCATAACATTGAAACACAAGTCAAAGTGTTTACAGATTGACTTAATCGCATGACACTGACTTGTTCGATATGAGCGTAGAATTCGCAATCGTTGTGGTAACAATACACCAAATAAATTCCTTCTTTGTTTCCATGTAAATAAAGCCAGTTTCAAACCTCAATTGTCACGTTTTTCTAAGCGTTTCTCAAGTAGAACACCCTATACCATTGAAATGAGCTTTCAAATAATCCAAAGAAAATCTGGTGCTGTATTATGCAAGAAAGAATCCCGCGAAGATGGTTAACGTCATTTTGGACGACATCTGAATGTGACGAAACTAGTTTTTCACATACTCTACTTTGGTCAAAATACTAAAAAGCATCAAAAGGATCATTTCCAGTGCATCCTATACTCATGTAAAATGAATTTAAATGTCATATTCGCTGGTTCGATCCTTGGCCGGGTCATACCAAATACTTTCAAAAACGTAGTAATGGCTGCCCTCCTTGTTGTAGGGTTATCATTACGAATGACTGTCTGATGTCAGGATATATGAACCAGTAGAACTGGTAACTTACCCCGGAAACGACGTAATTTAACTGCAAATGTGTTAAAAGTGGCGTTAAAACACCAAACAACCAAATTATGAATGTTAGATATTCAATGCATTCTGGTGAACGTATACATTCATTTCAATGCAAACAAAGATTTTAAGGGACTATTTGGTCAGACAAACAAAGACTATCGATGGACGTGTTTTTTTGTACCTGCGAAGACACAGATCGGTCTAAGCCTCTGTAATTATATTCTCTCTTCACCAAGTAGCTATTTCTATACACCCCTGTGAGATTGTAACTGAACTATCTGCATCGTCACATTCATATGTTTTATTTAATGCTAAACGATGAGATACTGAGTTCTATCAGTGAGATATAATCCATATCACCCACACTGTGAGTGATATAGGTATGACGTCATTTTCCTAGTTTCCGGTCATGTTATAAATATACTACACACGTTGTATATATAAAGAAAGACGTAATATTAGATCGGATACAAGCAGTGTCATGTGATAAAAAACTTATCTTATCTATACCCATGTATAATTCCGTATTCCGTAAATTTAACAAATCGGCCTTATTGTCATTGTCTGACACTGTGTAGTAAACAAATACATTCACACAGATTCATCATCAATCATCATGAAATAAAAAGAAAATATGTTTGTTTTGAGTTGATATGGAATATATTTCAACTCGAAGTGATACAATTTTAACATTTTAAATTGTATCACTTTTCGAAGACATATATTCCATATCCACTCAAAAAAAAAAAAAATACTCTCTATATATCATCCAAATCAGCTGATATTTAACGCCTATTAAGCAGAGGACTCCCGAAAAATGGTGTGGGAAAGTGAGAAATTAATCGAAATAAGAGATGCTCTCTTTTTGTCCCAGTGTTTTTAACTTATTACCATATGTATAATTTCACAATGTTTGTAACTTTTAACCATATGTATAATTTCACAATGTTTGTAACTTTTTACCATATGTATAATTTCACAATGTTTGTAACTTTTTACCATATGTATTATTTCACAATGTTTGTTACTTTTTACTAAATGCATACTTCCTATGTTTTCCATCTTATGTCGTCGAAGCATATCAGAGCTCTAATTAAGTGCAGGTCGTTTTCATGTTCTAAAATCCGTATTTGCCCCTCTAACCCTATGTTATGGGTTCAAAAGAATGGTACGATTCTTGCGAGTACTCACATCATACGGTTTGATTGGATAATAAGAAAGAAAGTGTGGGGAAAAGAGCTGAACACCCCTCTATATCTTGACCTCTAGGATACGACTATCTAACTATAACACATCCGAATCCGGTCAACTATTATAACCCGCCGAAGACGAATATGAAAGGGAAGGTTAGAGTATCTTGCACAATCACAATCATTTCTAAAGTCCTCTGCTGCTGAGGCCTATGTAAAAGGGTTCAGAATGTAATGTGAAAAGCATCAATAAAATCAAAATAAATTACGAGACTGAATTACGAATTAAAACAATCAGTCTTTTTTAAGATTAAAGCATCTTCATGGCCTGATCACATTCTTAATTATTTGACTAAGGGAGGTTATTCGTAATTCACTATTGAAGCAATTCATAAGTAAAGCACTGGTTATTTGCCTTTGACCGCTAAATAACCTGCGCATGTAATAAACATGTCAACAGTTTTCATCAATTGAATTAAATTCCACAAGAATCATTAATGTATTTTAGAACATTATTGAAAAGTATGCCCGCATGTTTTCAAAGAACGAGTCTCTGAATGATTGCATCGTGGTTTGCATGGAGTTGGTCAAATGTGTTCTAAGTTTTTAAGAATTTTGCGCAAAGCGTCCATCTCTACATGATAATAACACACACGCTGAACTCGCGGTCGAGACTAAAACTCCAAATACCATTCTGGAACAACAAGGATATTAAATGTATTGAAGCATATATGCACATACATAACATGCGGATTGCATTTTACAAACAATAAATTACAGGGAAAAGCCAACAATATAATAAGGGATACAACACTACGGAATTCTGTTTCTGCCATCCACTTGTCGACTTTATAGCAACTCGACATAAGGCCTCTTAAAACGCCCTGACCTCGACAAAGTTCGGCCGATATAAACGCACTTATTTCAACCTGTCGGCCTAAATAAACGGGACAACTCGAATTATAAATTGTTGTCGACCAAAAATGTCTGATCTACAACTAGAAAAGTAAAAAAACTTGTCGAATTAGTACGAATTCAAGTGGGGTTACACCGCTAGAAGGTTTGCCACTAAATGAAAATGGGTAATTACTTTCACCTCTACGATATATATCAAAATGCGCACAGTGCAGATAAAAAAAACTCATGTTTGCCAGTTATAATTTGAAGTTTATTATAGGTTGACAAGTTGAAATGATTGGGGCGTGTGTCCATTGGTAAGCTGTTCCATTAACCACCCTGGTGTTTTTTGTCCATGTAGTGAATGTCACTATGTAGGCTGTAACGTTCCAAACTCTGGTGGCCTCTATCGATGGTGCGTTTGTTGCTTTGCAAGCTGTTCCATTAAACGCCATGGCGGTCTCTGTATATGGTGCCTATATCGTTTTTCAGGATGTTCTATATCAGACAATAGAGGCCTCTCTCGAAAGTGCATGATTCGTCCTGAAAGTTGTTCCAATCCGAACCCTTGCGGCCTTCGTCGATGTTGCGAATGTCGCTTTTTGGGCTTTTTCAATCCCCACTATTATATGTTTCGCTTTGCAGGCTGTTTCATTCCTTATCCTGGCGGCCTCTGTCGATGATGCTTATGTTGCATTGCATGTTGTTGCTGTCCCAACCCTTTCAATCACTGTTGAATGTGTATGTGTTGGCTTTTCTCATTCCCAATTATTGCGGCCTCACCCTGGCAACCTCTGACGATGATGCTCGTGTAGCTTTGCATGCTGTTCAATTCCCAACCCTTGCAACCCCTATCGGAGTTACATGTGTCGCTTTGCAGGCTGTTCATTTTCCAACCATTTCGGCGGCCTTTATCGAATGTGCTTGTGTCGCTTTGCAGGCTGTTTCATTCTGCACCCTTACGTCATCTGTCGATGGTAATTATGTCGCTTTGCAGACTGTTCCTTTCCCAACCCAGGGGCCTATGTCGATGATGCTTATGTTGCTTTTCGGGCTGTTCTATTCCCAAACATTGCGGCATTTGTAGACGGTGATTATGTCACTATTCTGGCTGTTTCATTTCTTCACCATTAAATTATGTTCTAATCCCCCACCCATTGAAGCCTCTAACAAAGCTACGTGTGCCGTTTTGCAGGCCGTTCCATTCTCAAATCTGCCGTCCAATGGTGCTTTGGAAATGCAGTAATACGACCTGTTTAAAGGACATGATGTTTTAGTTGATTTGGTTCTCGTTTTGAAGGTTAGCTTTATTACGTACGGATATATGATAGCATTACCATATCATAGGTATATATATATATAGCTATAACGACTATGAATAGCACTTGCCAAGAGAAACGCATTTTATTGAATGTAGTGATCACAATATAACTTTTACAATTACGGTAAGAAACAAGAAAGCAATAATGAGCAATTCCTTTCCTTTCCGTAATTTAATTTATTCTAGCCCGAAATTATACTTGACATTCGATCAGATTGTTATATTTTTCCATTTGTGTATTTCTGCAGATGTTTTCAATTTAGAGTCTAAAATTACCAATATTATGTCCTTTTGCCAAAACCCAGTAACAACACTCGTGAGACCCAGTTAATAAGATTGAAAAATGTAATTTTTCCTTAATCCCAAATCTTACTACGTAAACTCAAACCTGTGGTACGGATACTCAACAAAATCGCCTAGATATAACGATTCTCTTGCGTAACAACGCCATAGGTTTTAATGATGACACATTATCGTCTTATCTGTAGCTCCGATAACAGAACAGATCAGGGTAACGAACGGGTATGGTAAGTGGACATGTAAGTTTTATTATGCCCCCGACAAACGAAGTTTTACGACTTTAAAAACAACTTGGCAAGGAGATAACATATCTATAAATGAAAGTATAATCATTGATCGGGCATTGTGGCAAAAGGATACATTGCTCATACAATGTTCGCAAAGGTTTCCTACGTCGTATAAAGGCTTAAGAAACCGACTGTATTAGGGAAAGGGTTGAGTAGACATTTGACCTCCTACATAATGTTTGGCAGCCATATTGAATGGTGGCAAAGGGTAGTCGCCAGGTGGCATCAGACAAGGGCTGAAATAAACAAATTTTGCCCTGATATTATCAGTTACACATTTGCTTCTATACCATCATTCAGATTACCAATTGCAATTAAGGGTCATCTTGGCCCTTTTATCAAATAATAGGTCATTATAACTTCATTATAAATTTTCTGAAAATCTTTACTTTATTATTTTCTGTCCGTATTAATAGACGACAGTAATACGAATTCCAAACATTTTATGATCATGCAAAACACATGACATGAAGATTTTCATCGTCTAGTCAATTACTTCTTAAATATTTTTTGATGACCAACGTATGTAGATATATTATACAAAATGCTATATTATGTATTTAGGTTACAATACACCCAAAAAAGGTCCTTCTTTGTTTCCATGTAAATCGACCAGTTTCAGTCCTCAATTGTCACACTTTCTAAGCGTTTCTCATGTAGGACACCATATATCATTGAAAATAGTTACCTCCTTGCTTTAAAACAATCCAAAGAAAATGTGGGGTCATGCATTATGCGAGAAAGAACTCACCAGGTGAAAATGATAACCGTTATGTTGGACGTAGTTTGGCCCGGACAAAACCGGCGTATAGCATTTCTTTCACTTTCAAACAAGGTCAAAATACTAAAAGTACACATTCACAATGCATTTAAACTCAATGTCATATATTCAATACATTCTGGTGATGGTATACACTCATTTCTACGCAAATAAAGGTTTTCTTAGGGACTATAGACTATAGAAGATCAGCAAGTCAGCGGATGTATTTAGCGTAATTTGACCTTTATAGTACGATAGTGTATATTATACGATAGTGTGGGGGAAAATGGCACTCCGGGTACCTTTGGTTTGACTATTCACTGTGACAAGCGCCATCCGTCTTCAACCAATAAGCTAAGAGTCTATGTGGAAAAGCAGCCAGTTGCTTGGAAAGACTGTTTTATGGAATACTGATGTGAGAAAGCCAGAGAACAAACGAGTTGGTGAATTGGCCTCCGCGATATCACTGAAAAGTTCTTGTAAACGGCTTTAAACCCCAATCAATCAAGTACCTACATTTAAATCGAATCGGATGGTTTCGTAAAAAAAATCCAGTGAGTGCGAGAAGAACAAACGAACAGTCGCACCAGCGTCATCACTGTGCACCTGAACCTTAAAAAGGCCTTAATATATGAGCCTTCCCGCAGTTCGCGCAGACTGATCTGGGCCGACACATTTCGTCTCGGGGGATAGAGGTATAGAGTAATGATTCCTGAAACAGAGAATCCACAGCATGCTTAGACTGATATGGTTCGATACTTTACGCAGAGTCCACAATTTTGGGACGGCTCATATTTTCTTGTAGAAACTAGAAGTGTATCCTTATAGTTGTATGACAATCTAGTTTTAATTAATGCCAGGCCAGAGATTAAAGGATAATGTATGAGGAAAATTGCGCATTATGAGATTTTCTTTCTTTTTTCTCAATGTTTTCAACTATATTCAAATAGTAAACCTTTAAGTATTGCTAGGTTTCGTATATTGCTTAGATGTTTTCAAACTCGTCTATTGCAGATTGTTTTTGTACGTGAAAGAGTTAATATCCATAGTGTACCTTATCTATATTTAGATACGTCTATTCGTCGTATCAGTTTACCTGTATAAAGAAAATCAATAATGCAGAAACACGAGGTACATGAAAATCGTGTTGAATCGGGAGTGTAACACAATATGTAATATGGAGGATTAATGGACCAATGTCATAAACCTAAAAGAAGCATTTGTGTGGACACATCTGAATTAAGGGGTATCTGGGTTTTTGCTATTACCTATCGGTATTAACCTGTCCTTGACCTTTGTACATATATCATGTGTAGTTATGGTTGATTTGGTGTGTTCTCGGAACGTCGACTCGATTTAATCCCTAGCTGGTCGGTAGAGCGAATCGGGGGGACCATTAGAGGGTAATTATGTGACATATTGATGCATAAACAAGAAATATATACATGCGAAATTTAAAACATTTGAGAAAACTGATTTTTCCTAAGAATGCGAAATTTGAAACATTTGAGAAAAGTGTAACCTATGATTAGCCTGCACAGACGTACAAGTTAATGTTTTCCTGCACTTATCGCTTTTATATTTTTGATCTTTGTCAGCACTATTAAGTAATATTAGAAAACAGCATATCAATTATAATCACACGAACACACTGAGATGCAGAACACGCATAAGCCATCAACTCAAGAACACAAGTTTCATACCTCTCTTTCAGGATACTTAATCTACGATCAATAGTCTGGTAGCGCTTTGCACGAGGGCGAGTTTTTCCACCGACAGCTCTCTGTATTAACGCAATATCATTTGCGTTTTGAATGTCTTTGAACATCTGGATGGCTGTAAATAAGTCTGGGTATGAGTGTTGTGTCATTTTCTTAAGTTTGCTGTGACAGCCTTCGATGTTGTTCGTAGTGCTCGGGCTCTTTGTGCCAAAGTGGTTCCACATCGGTCTATCGCCTTCTATCCAGTGTTTGGTAACGTAGTCTGTGAATGGTTCCGAGAGTCCGGAACCAGAAGCCTTCTATCTTGTTTAAGGGAAGCAGAGGCAGGATTGCTGAACGTCGGACGAGTGTCTTTACATATTCGTTTTCTTTATACGGATTCTGGAGAACGGTTGCTTGTGCTCTTCGCTAAATGCACTGGGTAAAATGGAAGAAACACCCCTTTGTGTGAATACCGGGAAACGTCTGTAGTATGGCACCGTGGGCAGCTGTCTCGGAGTCAAGTACGGCAGAAGTTGGGTGGAATCTCTCAGACCGATGTCGTTCATCTTTTCTTGGAGGAGGCTAAAGAATCGTCTGTACGTCGCTTGGCTCTTTCCTGGCAAGAAGGAGTAGACAACTGGCATCATTTTAACGGCAATCTGTACATGGATCGAATAGATTCGGTGGAAGATGCTGGGGCGTGTGTAGAATGTTCCGTCGCAGTAAAACGTGTTGGATGCGGCTAAGTGGTCGAGGTTCTCGGTTGTGAAGGCAAGCATACGGTTGTTCTGGTCATCGTCGTCGAACAGTAGAAATCTGTCACCAGTGGCTGTTTCTGTCCATTTGCCGTCTAAGAATATATCTGTCTTAGATCTCGGTACAGCATGGTCATTGTGGAGTTGAAAGTAGGTATCTTTTCAACAAACACGCGGCAGGTGCCATCCCATTCGTTGTCTCAGAGTTTGGTTTGGTCGGCTCTTCTGTAAAAATTGTGGGAATTCGTCTTATTTCTTCAAGGCAGCGCCGAGTTATCTTGCTCATGATCTGTTTGGCAACGACGTTGGAGTGGTCTGCTGGCTGGTTATGGATTTGTCTCCCGAATTCTGTCGGTATGTCGTTGAATGTAGACAGGAAAGCTTGGCAGCTTCGTTCGACACATCTCCAGAACATCTTGTCTTCTCTTCTACGGTTTACGCGATAAAGGTATTCGTCAAATGTCAAGTTATGATCCACTTTTCTGTTGATGATGTACTGAACATTCAGCTGTGCGTTTGCCATGATTGAATATGACTAAGTGAGTGTTTGATTGAAGTTATTCGTATGTTTCTAACGGTTTGAACTAAATTAACATCAATTAAGTAACAAAACAGATCAAAGGGGCACTGTTTTTATTTCATTTGTTCAACAGAGACCTTGACAGCTTGAACTTAATTACTTACGACTAGAAAACAATACCTTAACAACTTAAGTGTAACACGCATTTAAATTATTCTGATCAATTACCGTCTATCCTTCAGATAAATTTACAGTATGAACTGAATTAATGATGTTAAAAAGTTATTCTTTATTAAAATGCATTTATTGCTTGCATCCTTAAAAACAAATAAATTGATTTATGGTATGTGTAGTTCTATGCCCCTTTAGGTACCCCCTAATCCCGGGTTAGTGAAAGGTGTTAAGCGGAACGAGTCGACGTTGCGGGAACAAACCGTTGATTTACTTATTCATTTTACATGGATTGCAAACAAACTTTTCAGATTACATTAATCCCTCTCGATGACATCTTTGAGACTTAAATCGTACTCGCGCCGTTTGCGTTGAAAAATCCCAAAGTCAGCATCCGCCCATCACGGGATTCGAGCCCGGGAAGTTTGGTACGAGAGGCCGACGCTCTACTTCTGTACCACTGTCTTCCAGCACCCTTAAAACATTGATTGCCTTCATTAACACAGAGTGGTTAATGTTCGTAAAGAATGATATAAATGTTTAATGTTATGGTTAATTTAGTTCTTGCTAAGATATTGATACATTGTTTGTGAACTACATGTTTGTAATCGGTATTATGCGACTAACTTGGTCTACAGTGTTCGGAAATACAGTAGTAATAGTCATTGAAGTTTAACCCTTTCCCACATAAATAAGCTTTCTGACGCCTGTGCAGAAGCCGAGTTATGAAAACATCGTAGCAAAGGAGAAACTGCTCATAATGAGCAATTTCCCATTTTTTTTGCCACAATGTCATCAACACTATTAAAGACTTCACCTATCATTTATAAGCAATTTTCCTTCTTTTTGACCGACTGTTTTCAAAGTATTTATGTTGTCTGTGGGAAAGTATCACATTGGTCCCAATAAGAGTCATATAAAGAAGAGTTTATGTTTGACATTATCTTGCACCAAAACTTCAAAAAACATTGTTTACAGATAACAGATAGAGGGAGTCTTCCAAATTCACACAAAAATGCGTTATTTGGCGTTTGTTTTTAACACCTAACAGATATCTCAGAAAACGTAAAACGCAACTTATCAATATCTTTGAAAGTGTAGACACCACAAATGTCGGCATCATATAACAAAAATAGGAACAACCATAGCATCGAACAGAGAATTCTTCGTTTTAATATCTGATGTATTCTATCAAGTATCTTTAATACATTACCATAAGCTCTTAAAGCTTGACCGTGTTATGCTTTTATTGCTAAATTAAACGTGCCTGTTTGATTGAAGACAATACCAAGATATGTCAAACTATCGACAATTTCAATTAATTTTCCATTAATATGAAACCATTGTTCTGTGGATGATTTTCGTTTTTCAAAAACACAAATTTTAGTTTTATCTATGTTAATTTCAAGACTCCATTTACAAGACTAATCGTTTAAGCAATCAATCTGAGCTTGAAGCCTCTCTCGCCCGGTTGTAAATAGAACAATATCATCTGCAAATAAAATTATGTACTTTGACAGCAGTTATATATCAAAATCGGTTAATGCATTCAAATTAATGTTTGCCATTATACCATTTATGAAACGCAAATATAATAGAGGGGAAAGTGGCTTACCTTGTTTCAAACCAATTGTAACATCAGATAAATTAGAACTATTTGCTGATTTAACACATGACTGGACCTCTGCATACATCGATTTTATCATTAATAAAATCAATATTTTCACTATTATAATTAAAACCCCGCAAAATAAAGACTGTTGTCATTTTCTCCCACAAAACAATGACAATTTAATTTGATGATGTTATTGTGCGGGACAAACATATTAGAATATATTATATTGGGCGTGGCCTAAGTATTGTAGTAAATATTCATCCGCCAGTCATCTCGACATTGCACGATTAAAAATTTAAGCTGTATATTTACACATAGACAGACCCACATAATTCACAGTGTGTGTGTATATATATATATACCCCTAGCTTGGTTGAAAAATGGTGAACATATACAGCGTAATCGTTTACACGTCTGGCTTATTTGGGCTGCTATTCCAGCTTTTTGGAATGGGGACGAGGGGATGGTTGCTGATACATTCCATCACATCGATGAGGGACAATTCTGTGGATGTCAAACTAAACTCGGGTTTAATAAACATTGAAATGTGTGTCACTTTGCCTGTCAACAACGTGAAAAACAGAACCTGTCAAATAGCGCCGATAGCTACACTTGCAGAAGGGCTTTCTCAAATGCAGAATGGAGTTGATCTTAATAACAATACAATTGATACAGAGCAGCAACAGGGTGAGTTCTTGTTTCTTTCACAGCTATAATTAAAGATTTGTTTGTATCTTCTTAAATCCTATATACAGTACATATGTAGCAGACGACTTTGAAAATATCTAGGCAAAATATGCAAATTTACTATAATGGAAACTATAATAATTGAATGAATTTGAAAACATTGTGGTAAAAGGAGAAATTATGAGCAATTTCCTCTCTTGTCACAATATTTTCAAAATATTTTCAAAGTTGTTTGCTGCAATTGCGTCTATATGTGGAAACGGGTAAAATCCTTATTTGACACTAACATTCTATGGTCGGAGTATTAACAAAATTAGTCTGTGAGGCGTTTGTTTTGAGTACCCATTTCCTAGGATTTACTTAAGTACTAAGAGAGATATTGTGGGGAAAAGACTAAATTTCTCACACTTATCCAGTCCTCTGTTCTTAAATGTTTTGTGTTTGATTACACCATAGGCCTGTTCTGCTTAATTCCTAGTATTGCTATGTTCAGCATTACGCTGTAACAGGTGTTTTGTAAAGTCTGATGTATGCTTGCTCAAATTAATAAAACGTTCGTGACAAAGATTGTATTTGCCGTGTACTACCTTTAACTGTTAACATCATTAAATAACAATACAAGCCAATGTTCGTGCAGTCTACTCATAGTCTACATTGTACAATATATGGGCCAGTCCATGAGAAAACCGGTGATAGTGACATTCATATGAAATGACGTATTTACCGCTCTAAGTTTGACGTCACTTCTGTGTGTGTGTGAACTTACATGTTTACGTGGAGTTTGTTTGGGTTTTTACCGTAGTTCATGAGGTTATGATTTTCACCTTTCTCTGAGGTAAGGCGTTGCTATACCAAGAGAGAAGTAAAGGAAAATACGTCTCTTAGATTGATTTGAAAACCAATGACAGATAAATATTTTCTTGGATCCGTGTTTTTTTTTCTTTTTTTCTCAGTAGCATAACTTGTGTTTTAGATCCGTGTCTCTCTGAAATATTTTAGTTTGTTTTGTGTTCATCACTTTTGCTTGTCTGTGATTGGCTGAAATATTTTGTTCATAACCTGAATGAATAAAAAAAAAGTAACATTGGCGACGTGCTGTATTATGGAAAATAAAGTTGTAAAATACTATTATGTTTTATTACTCACTGAAATAGCCATATTAATGCTAAAATATAAGGAATGGAGCGGTGTTTTTTTCGTTTTCATGGGGGTATGAACAAAAAAACCTGATCACACATTCTATGAAACCGCTTCGCGATTTCATAGAGAGTGATCAGGTTTTTTTGTTCATACCCCCATGAAAACGAAAACACCCGCTCCATTCCTTAAATAACTTATGACTAGTTCGTCTCTTAACACAAACAATATTCACAGAGATGCAGGTAACATAGGCATTACTGATACTTCAGACAAACTTCACGTGCATCTGCATTGTTTGCAAAAGCCTTTAATTGCCATTGGCACCGAAAGGGTTAAACACTAATGACAAATGAAGAAAGTGAGTGTATGCTCGCTCTCCTGATACACACATTCAAATAAACATTGAACTGTCTGAGTGATGACATTATGTTATAATAATATTTATGATAAAACGCGTGAACATAGTAAAATGCCCACAGGTTGTAATGTACAATGTTAAGATTATGCCGACATCATGAAAGATCGGCCTTTGATGTGTGCTTGGTAAAACATACGTGCTATTTTGAAGCGTTATGCCAAGGTAACAACTCCTTTTGTACAAAATGGAACCCTTATAAGTTTACACATGTGTTCAGTCTGATCAGGATAGCTCTTGTCATTGTAGTTGTAAATTCACCCAGAGAGCCTACTTAAGTATGCAATATAATTCAATTCGGCATTGATTTACAACCTCTGCATGGTGGTTTTAGTATCACATATATCATTGAACCAAATACATGATACTTCATGTGACAAAAAATATCATTGAACATTGCCTTATCACCATTGCGATTTACAACCTCGGAATATTGGGTTTTATTATCATAATAATTATAAATCATTTTCTAAATACATGATACATCGTTCCACAAAAACGTTGCGTTGCTGACGAACCCAAATTATGTCGATGACAGACTTGCAGGGAGGAAAAATGATACATAATATATAACATGCCCTCGTGCAATGCTTCGTTAGCGTTGCTAGTGTCTTATGTTATTAGCTCTAGTGGCTGAGAGCCAATCGAGCTTATGTCATGTCGAATTGACCGTCGTGCGTCCGTCTGTGCATGCGTTAACGTTTTGCTTGGAACGACTTCTCATCTGTAAACGCTCAGACAATTGGGGTGACACTTCACAGGTATCATCTTTTCAATGTCCTGTCCTATTTTCCTTTCTGGTATTTGGATTCATGCACAAAAATGGTTTCTATGGCAACCGAATGAAACAAACTTTTCCCTCGATTTTCATATTTTGTGTAGAAATGATCCTTGGGTTACACACTATCAGATTCCGTTTAGCCACGTTGATTCGAATCTTTTAAGTAAATAGCAATTGTTATAGTTAGATGTATTGAATAAATGTACTGCATGTACGTTCAACCTCCATTTTAAGATCTTAGGGAGGATAATTCGAAAGTTTATTATTTACTTTTGTGTTCTGTAATTTTGTATTTTTTTTTTTTACACATTCACGTATGATATGTTATGTTAATATGTTTGTACGATGATGATCTGGATTTAAGATCAAATCAATAAACTTATGTTCTGTTCTGTTCTGTTCTGTTGATTGTTGTCAAAACATTACCAACAATGTGTTGCCATTTTTGGTTGAGTTGCGCGCATGCGCAAACGAGACCATTGTTACATGTTGAATTTTGAAGTCACGTGATGTAAATGCCCCAGAACACATACAAAAATAGAGCAAACAAATCGGAGTGAATTACAAATGTAAACATAAGCAAAAGTAAAAAAAGTAAAATAAATTCACTTATTCTAGGTATCCAAATAAAATTACAAAGTCTCTTAATGTGTATATATCATATTTAAGAGTATACAATTATTTAGATATCACTACGCCAATATAGCACTTCACCGCGCAATTACCCTTTGTAAATTGTAATCCTTTCTTCACTCTCGGCAGAGATGTAAACATCCACTCGCCCGCTAGCATAAGCGAGTGGAATAAAGGATCGGGCTAGTACGACATTCTAGGCGCTAGTCCATACATATTCGTTCAGGTCCATATTCATAATGATAGTATGCATTGCTTAGCCTATTCTTTCTCTTTCTCTCAGTCAATCTATTCCTTCGACAAAGTTGCGTATAGAACATGTGCTCGTTTCTAGTAACGAAGCCCATCAATGTCGTTTTAGTTATGCATTCGTTTTCAATAGGTAATTTTCCTTTCACATATATACCACAAGCAGGTTTCCGCAAAAACATGAGTATAATCGACAATAAGTCGACGATTAACGCTGACTTTTGCATTTTGGATATGTGCTTTCGACAAGGTCCGCGTCTAAATTCCCGACTTCTAAGAAAGAGATTTCATCAAATCATTTGAGCGCTTTACGATTGCGAGTCAATGTTCTAAACACTTTTTTATAAAGCGTTTAGAATACTTTGATTATAATAGGCAGAACGAATAAGGAACGAATAAATCTTGCAAGAAATCGATCCTTTCTTTCGGCCAAAATCAGGTAAATGACCCGCGGATATTGGTTGTTACAACATAACTGATTCATCCTTGTATTCTAAATTTGTATTACACAGTTCAACATTTGTGTTGACAGTTTGTTCGTTATGATTTTGACGCGATTCAAGATTTTGACGCGATTATTTCTTTCATAGAGTTGATTACTAACAGATGACTGAGTTGGTGATGGAAAGAACATTAAAAAGTTAAGTTAAGCTAAAACATGCACAGGCAGGCGAGTGTTTCATTAGGATAAGTGCAACACTCTATTCCCAATACTGCTTGCCCTTTAAAAAATCACAACCCACCCCACAATATAAAAACTCTGCAGCAGACGAATTAAACAAATCTGAGCAAAGATACAGAAAATCACATTTATTCAAACTGTAATCATTGAATATAGTTCAAAACATTGTTGCAAAAGGAGAAATTGCTTGTTATGAGCAATTTCTTCTTCTGCATCAATGGTTTCAAAAGTTGTCGGCTGCAAATACTTATGCAAGTGGGAAAGGCTTAAATAAGAAACACTTTTTCAAATGATAGTCAGTTGGCTAATCTAGTATATAATGTCCGTCTTAAATAATAATGACAAAACCTTCAAAAAACAAGAAAAATATTTTTTACAATTTAATTGAAAATATATTTAATCAAAGTCGGGAAAGTATAGTTGTCCCTTTCCGTGCTTTTTTTATGAGAGTTCAAATCACAGGAAAAACGTATGGGATAGAGTTGACAAATATCACATTGCATCAATTTCAGATTTAGGATATGTTTCTGTCAAACTGCTGAAGAAGACAACACTGAGACACACATATTGATTAAAAGTTTATTTATGATAGACAACATTACAATGATTGTGTAGACAATACATCACACAATACATTTTTCAATTTGTACATTCATTGCACAGACCAAATCTTAGCAAGTTTGAAATTATGGACCTCTCATCGAATTTTTTCTCAACTCGTTACTTCTTCGCAGGATTTTACTGCTAAAATTGATGAAATCTTATTTTTAAATATGACCTAAAAAAGCATTCCCTCAACATTTTGAAAACACCCTCAGAAGTCACCAGAATGCACCATTTTGCGTCCAGGATTTCATTTTTTATTTAAACATCAAGTCAAGGGTAAAATATGATAACTTAAGTGAAAGTTTCAGTTGTTTCATTGGAGCACCACAGGGGGACTGTATGTCACCATTTATTTTTGCAATGTATGTAAATGACTTCGAGAACTACATGTCTCTAAATGAATTTGACGGCGTGGATATGGGCATGTTGAAATTGTTTTTACTACTATACGCGGACGATATAGTTTTATTTGCAGAAAGCGAGTGCAGTTTACAAAATGGTCTTGAAATACGTTTTAGTTATTGCGAAAAATGGAAATTATCTCTCCTTAAACGATCGCAATTCAACCTTTAGTACTTTCAGTACTTTGATTCCTTATATATATATATATATATATATATATATATATATATATATATATATATAGTGACACTTCAGTAATTGTGCAGACAAGCTCCATGGGTGACTCACTTCCAGATGCCCTGAAGCCATGTTGGTACTGTTAGCTTTATATTGAATACTTATCCTCAAAATCTATTTGGCCGATTTTCAAATTATTTTGTAGAAAAAATTATGTTGATCGGTCGAAAAACATGACGACAAGGAGAAGGTGATGTTTAGAAGTATATTGTCCGATTTTTTTAACAGTTTTGTAGGAACGTTCTTTGATGACTTTCTATGAGATTCTTTCAAACCATGTTGATCGGTCGAAAAACATGGCCACTAGGCTTGCCTTATATTGCTATAATGGTATAGTATGTATTGGTAATATAAGGTCTCCGGCCTCCGGCCCACAATACATACACATTACACACACATCAATTTTTGAGAGCAACTCACAATATACACAATTCGAGCATAAATTATGAAAATGACGTCGACGTCATTTCAACAATTAGTAACAAATGTCTTCTTTTGACGTCCATTACGGCGTCAATATTCGTCATACGAAGTCCACATATATATCAAACAAAACTAGACTATTTGGACTATATGAAAATGTAATAATCCCAAAATCCAAAAATGTGTCACTATCACCGGTTTTCTCATGGAGTGGCCCATATATTTAAAGTATGTTTTAGTAAATATTACACAAGAAATGATAAGGAGCTAGTTGTGAATCATATATGAGCCGTTCCACCAGAAAACCAACATTGTGGACTCTGCGTAAAGTATCGAGCCGGATCGCGCAGGGTAACCCGGAGACACTTTTCGCCTCCTGTAGATTTTCTGTTTCAGGAATCATTACTCTATACCTCTATCCCCCTGAGACGGAATGTGTCGGCCCGGATTAGCCTGCGCGGACTACGCAGGCTGCTCTGGGTCGATACATTACGCAGAGTCCATAACAATTGTTTTCTCGTGGAACGGCCCATATGATTATGATAAGTGCAAGAATTCAGCGGATTGCGTGTTAAATCGTGTCAAGCATATTAAAACAAAACATTTCCTCTGGATTGTGAACACAACGATCGACCAGCATAGCACATGTGTAGTGACTAGTCTAATCTAATTTGAATCTCCACTGGTTGCCAAATTCCAAAGGCCGCTATTTGCATGACTTGGTACTATCATAAAAGTTACGCTGTTTACACATCCACCAGGATTCAAGACCTTGAATTTTTCAATGTGACCTTTGTCGAATGTTTTTCGCCAACAAGGAAGTGTAATATTACCTTGTAACAGCTGCGTCACGTTCAAATAATGATATCAATGTAGACTGCTCAGTTAGAGCTCCAAATTAGGCGCGTATATCAGGGCTACATATAGTTTGGGTATTTACCCCATTAATTGTCAGACAATTGCTTTCTTTTAAATTGAGTAACAGGGATAATGTTGCAACGGGAGACAAATTAAGGAAATTCTCTTTTTCTCACAATGTTATAATGTTATAATGTTGTTTAACTTATGCTTCTAATTGATGACAAATATATTTATTTGAGGATCCCTCATTCACTCAGACACTTTTAATCTGTATGCCCAGTGTACATTTAAGATTAGTATTCGTCTCGCTCACATCTCGCCATGGATACATTTCTTTCCATTCGGATCTTTTTTTATTCGATGTAATTTTATTACACAACCCACTTGTAAATAATTGCTTTATTTACTTTCTATTTGATTTTGAGAAAACATCATGTTAAAAAGAATTGGTTTTTTTTCACAATTATTTTGCTTTTGTAAGCAAATACGCTCCTTATCTGTAGCCCTGGAGTCATTATTGTACGGTGCGTGTTATACATAGGGTCATGCTGTAATGAAACTTGTAGTGTGGAAAATACCAAAGTAATCCTTTTCTGGGCTCCTGGTGTTCTTTCCTGAGAAAAGAAAACCCGTTTATGGTCTTCTCTACACTAACATATAACACAACAACATATATATGCGATGCCAGACGAGCGCTATGAGCAAGACGAGCGCTATCCGTGTTTAATGAAGTACAGAGCAGTATGACATAAACAGTGTAACAAGCAATGATATAAGGAATTTTTTACGTACATCTTAAAGTAATGTTCCTTGTCATGAAGCTATGAATGTAACCTTGATTTGCTGACGCGAACTGACTCGCCCAGGAAAAACACAGAGATCAAAACATCATGTTTTCAAAGGGTGGATGGAATTGCTCTGAGAAACCTGTGTCCATTTGTCACCTGTCAGATCGCTATGAATGTTGGACCTCATTCGATTTTCACACATACATGACAAGAAATTTATATCATTAGAAACATTAGAAAGTAAGTTGATTTGATAGCAAATGGGAATTTACCCTTATTAACAAATATTTCACCGAAAGACAAAAATTTAACTTGCTCGGTGTCGTCTGGTAGAATGACCAAAACCTGGACTGAATATACACACATGTACATGTGTCTGCACGAGATACCCCATACAGGGAATATCCATTATTTCACTACTGTGAACCATGTACGCGTTATTTCTTACACGTAACGCTTAAGACAAATATTTCACTCTATACTAGCGAAACGCGTGAAATAGATAGTCTTCTCTACACTAACATATAACACAACAACATATATATGCGATGCCAGACGAGCGCTATAGAAACACAAAAAGAGCGGGCTGGACTGACTGATCCGAGCTATCCGAGTATGACGCTAGAGCGACAGTACTGCAGACGTATCAAAGCACCCAGTACACCCATCCATGTATGCCCGACGTTTTAAATAACGTATTTATCATTAATGTGCATCTTAAACGGCAGACTAAGATTGAGTTAAGGGTTATACCCTTCATGGATGCTTTTCCACATACTATTAATTTCATTTTAAAATGCTAGTGATTTTGAAACAGAAAGTGTCCTCTCCAAAGAGTCAGAAATATATCCATCTTTACTATTCTCTCCTTTCCACCTACCATGCTTTTTCCAACAACGGTCATTTACACCAGCATTTGCTGCTGCTGTAGCACCGCCAGCTCGCAAGGAGTGAAGACCTATGTTTAAATCCGTGACCACCTCTCTCAACCTAGATAACAGAGTCTCTCTAGTGCGGGTATAACTTAGTGATTTGTTTTTGCGGATAAGCCCACACCTTTCCTTTGAACGAAAGCCGGGTCTAAACATAAACATATCCTCTGAAGTGCTTAACTTTGCTACATCGAGATAGCGTTTAAGCATGTTATAAGGACAGGCGATGGTGCTACCTTTTGCAATAACGATCTCATGACCCTGTCGGTATTGGTCTGTTTTGCTTTTTCTAATAAGGAGAGAGTAGTGGTCGCTGAAAAAAGTGACGTCATTACAATGTAAGTTTACAAGCTCATCAAAACGTAAAAAAACTGTAAATGCTGTTAAAATCATGCATAAGTCACGAACTATCAGAACGTCTGTGGATGTACTGTACTTGCTGCACAGCGTAAATATAACTTCTACGGATATTGGATCCTTTTTCCGTACTGGTTTGGCTAACACACGCTTCGATGCCTCCATTAAGTTTTTGACGAATGAATTATCTGTTGGATCAGGTAAGTTTCTGAGTGAATGTGCCCATTTTATACTATACACTGTCGTTAATACAACGGAGCTGGATACACGTTTGTCTATGAGCTCTGTTAGATACAACGCTATATGAATCGGGGATGCTGGAATTGCTGATCCCCCTTTTTCAGAAATGAACTGTTCCCACTTTTTGAAATAAGCCCAGTACTTAACGTTTGTGCTGTCACTTCTTGCCAAAACAAGGAAATCCGCCATCTTGGTCGAGAGCTCTCCAAACCGATCGCTATCTACACCACTACTCTGTACTTCTGCATCTATACTTTCCTTCAGACTCAGACCTGTCAAAAAAATATAACCATTATTTATCGATTTCCATATACCTCGCCCCCTCGAACCGTAATGCTATGAACCCAAATTTCAATTCTCTTCCATCGAATATGCCATTTAGACCTTTTCCTCTCACTGTTAACCTACCGGGAGGAAACAGTACTGTATCATGTATAAACTTTGCTCTTTTATTGCTTTCTGGAAACAGAACTGGCCAATATGGCGACGACCTCCATATTGGAACAAGTAATGTACATTTGCATCTATCATTCATAATTTTGCTCAAACACTGAGTGACCAAACGTGGTGGAGGAACTAACCAACCATTTTCTCGAGCCCAATTGCAGTTAAAAGCATTTACACCTGCTGTACCTGGACACCAGTACTTTGAAAAGAATCTGTTGCATTTTGTATTGTAATTACAAGCGAATAAATCGCAACTATATGGACCCCAAAGTCTGTTTAATGTATCAAAAACATGCGTTTTTACTGACCAGTCGTCGCTATCTGTGCATCTACTGAGAAAATCTGCTTCTATATTTTCCTTTCGTGGAACCCATTTCAAATCTAAATGGATCTTGTTTTGCTTGCAAACATTATCAACACTGACCGCAATAGACTGCAAATGCGCCTTTTTGCTACCAATATTTAAAATACTTGCCACGTTTTTATTATCTGTATGCACCAGTACTCTTTGACCTTTTAAACGTTCCAAAGAACTGTTCAATACTCTATGTACAGCCTCCAGCTCTCTCCATGTGGAGCTTAATCCACATTCAGTATCGGACCAACAACCTATGACGTCACTGTCCTCATTGTTTTCAATGTATCCTCCAAATCCAGCTCCACTGGCGTCGCAAAAGACGAACGTCTGCGCTTTTTGTGCAGACTCTACATATAAATGATGATAACTAAGCTCGGCTCCGTTTAAAGCCCTAATATTTTCCCGCCAAAAATCAATCTCATCTAATGCCTGCGAACTTACCATAACCGGTGCCGTCCAACTAGCCCTGCTAGTGACACAACTATACAGAGACCTTGTTCTGAAACGAGCTACTTTTCCTACTGCGCTTTGCATTGAAATCAACTGACCAACTAAACATGCAATTTTTCTGACAGGAAATAACAATTGCCCTGAAATTATTTCCATTAACAAATCTTCTATCAACAGCATTGATCGCTCTATACGATCTTCAGTTACTGATAGTGTACCTTTAAGTGTATCCCAATTATAACCCAGCCAGGTAATAAGTTGACAAGGAGTCCAAATGCATTTATCCTCTGCAACTATGAATCCAAACTCGGATAAATCTTTGTGCATATAATCTGACAGTTGTAATGCTGTTTCAAAAGTACGAGCGCACCCTAAGCCATCGTCAAGAAACATGACTATTCTTGAACCATTCGTTCTCCATTTAGTAACCACTACTCTCAGTAGTTTTGTAAATATGTAACCAGCCGTAGAAATTCCGAATGGAAGCGTTCTGAAGACAAAATAACGCGTCTCATTTTCCGATGGCCAGGAAAATCCTAAGTATGTGGTATGTTCAGGATAAATCATAATATGGTGGTAAGCACTTCTTATATCAAACGAAAAGAGGAAATCACCGGCTCCAAACATTTGCCGAGCCACAGACTGGTCTTCAAAACAACATCTATATTTGAATAACTCCGGATTAATATAACGACAATCTAAAACCAGTCTCGGTTTCCCGGATTTACCATAAGCCACTGTTAAAGGGTTGACTACTTTAGGTACATGCTCCACTTCTGAAATACACCCTTTACCCAAAAGACTCTCAATTTCGCTAAGTACAAAAACGGGATTATCCCGAGCAGACTTGTTATTTTTTAATATAACTGACTCTGGAATATTTCTGAAAGGTAGCTTATAACCTTTATTTACCACTTCTAAAACATATTCGTTAGCACCCGCCTTTTCCCAATGTTTTAAACAATGTTTTAACCTATTTACTGGTGTAGCAGACGCCTCTTTTAAAGTTGCACTCTCATTTACCCTCTCCAAAGGTTTAAGACAAATAGTACTTATCTGTTTCTCGTTATTTAGAGCACCATAACCCTCAGTACCAGCCTTGCATTCCTGCCTCCAGTGTCCCGGTCTGCCACACCGGAAACATAGCCCAGGTCTTCTTCCAATCGCATGTGTCGTTGGTAGTTGGTTCCGCCCGCTTGGTGTTGAAGACGTCGAATGCGACGCGCTGCCTGGTGTGTAGGGAGCAAAACGACGTGTTCTGACCCTCTTCTCCTGTTTGAGCTTTATCTGAGCTCTGTTGATCTTTTTCTCATCATCGGAGTCGTCCGCTAAGGGGTGAGCCTCGTATTCATGGACTACGCGCCATCCGCCTTCGGATGAGTCGGCCAATTTAATAAGTTTCTGACGGTGAGAAATAAGATCAATACCTTCTGCGAGCTTCTTCTGAGCCGTAAGCACAGCTTCCTGGGAACCGGTATCTATCGCCTCCGCAAGGTATCCGTGGGACTCTTTGCATTTTTCCCAAGACGTTTTTGTTTAATCTGTGCTGTTCTTCATTCCCTTTCTTACGAAAGCTAAAAGTTTCGTTAGTATTGAAACCGTGCTGAAGTTTAGATAACTCCGTCTGCGTTATCTGCCTCTGGGAGTTAGCGACACGGTGTTCAAATGCGTCCAGTTTAGCAGACATGAGTTCCCCTAGACGCGTCAGCATTGCGTTTTCGGTCGCCATCTTGTACACGGAACGATTTAACTTGCTCGGTGTCGTCTGGTAGAATGACCAAAACCTGGACTGAATATACACACATGTACATGTGTCTGCACGAGATACCCCATACAGGGAATATCCATTATTTCACTACTGTGAACCATGTACGCGTTATTTCTTACACGTAACGCTTAAGACAAATATTTCACTCTATACTAGCGAAACGCGTGAAATAGATATTAGTGGTGTGGTAAGAGCATTTACATGCTTGAGAGGGAGGTCAGGGAGGTCATAGTTAAGGAAGTAAAACGTTCAATCTTTTTTTTCCAAAGAAGTCCGTGTCGTTTGCTTTGTTGCCAAGCACCGGTAGCTCAGTTGGTAGCGATGCGGGCTGTCAATTCAGGGGTTGTGAGTTCGAATTCCACCTCGGCCAACATTTTTTCCGACGTTTCTCAAAAGTCTCTGTGACAAGCGTCATTTGCCTTTCACAAATGGGCTAACAGTCTATGTGCAAAAGCAGTCTGTTGCTTGGAAAGTATGTTGTGTGGAGAACTGGTGTGAGAAAAGCAGGAAACACATGAATAATTGAATTTGCCACCGTCTAATGACTGAACAAATGTTGGAAACGGCGTTAAACCGCAATCAGTCACCCTTGCTTTGTTCACATAGATATCACGGCGTGTGACCAATGCGTCATGACTTGGCAATAGTACTGTTGTTCCAGTTATCCATGTAACGCACAGATGCAACTAGGAACACCATCTATTTGTCAATATTTGCACGATCGTGTGTGAGCTGGAAGCATGCGCGTTTCCTAAGATTTGTAAAGTTTTTATTTAGTTTCGGATGCCTCCCTCGAGCTTTACTGCTCATAATGTTTAAAGGCGAAGATATTTCTAGTTCCACTGGTACAAAGCCAGTCGAGTTTACATCATTGGCTAAGGTCCGTCGTGCCTCTGTTCGTCTTTTTAATGTTGACTTAAAAGAACTTCTCATATGTAACGACTTTGCCAATTAAGATGTACTTCATTGGTAGTGTTGTGTGCACTCACCAGTCGCTACCAGTATAACCTGTGTTATATTATTATTCGCTTGGTCTTAAAGAGTATTGTCTTGTCTCAGTCATAATTCTAAGTCAAAACACGTCTGCCTTGCTTAGCTTCCTTGGTCCAACTGGGTCATGTTATAATCACACATGGGGCTGGTTCCTCAAAAATGGGTACCAGAGTTATCCGGGCCCAGCAACTGACCAAAAGGAATTGTCTAAAACACAAAGGGCAAAACCGACTTTCACCACACTAGCATCCTCTCGATACTCTCCTTATTGTTTGATTTATTTTGGTTTCCATGACGTCCGAAAGACAAGGTATCAAACATCTTCCTCTTCAAAACTGTTTCGCTTATTTTTCAAATAATTTCGTAGAAATTTTCCTTGGTTTACTTTCTACCTCAACCCGTCAAGACATGCATGTAAAAAAATCATCGCGCCCAGGGGTAGGGGCTGTATTGACGTATTTGATTGTAGGAATCCGCCTTGATTGGATGGTTAGTGTCTGGGATTTGACACCTGGCGTCCTAGAATCGATCTACAACCGCTGCAGTCTTGGGCAAAGCACAATTCCTAGCTTCTAGCCTAGTACTGGTTTCTTACCAAGTGATCACGTATAAGTGAACTGTCGCCGTGATATAATTGAAACAATGTTGAAAGCGGCGTTTCAGCCAATTAAACAAAATAACTTACTAATATGACTAAGATTTGGTTTTTTTAAATATTTTCATATTATTCTTTAGGATTGTTTCAGGTGTGACCCGTTTCAATAATATGACCTACAAGGGTTGATGCTATACACTCTTTATGTCTGACACTTTTCATATTGTTCTGGCCAGAACGGATTGAAGCAATGTTTAATTCATTTCAAGGAAATGTTCCTTTGATGACCATCTACCACATTCATTCAATCAATTTTGAATGGTTAAACAAAACAGGTCGCTAGTGGCGGGGTTATTTTAACCTGTATTGCTTAATTAGAACTTTAAAACTATTCTTCAAGTCATATTAATGTGACATAAAAATGTAGCTAACATAAGGCAAGGTTTTTTCGCGAGTGGCATTTGAGTACTTATGGTTGTTAGGGTCCCCATGTTTTCATAAGCAACAATGCCACTCTTGTCAAGTTCAATTGCCAAATAGTTCCACCAACAGTGTTTCATTTGCAACGTGTTGTCTCAGGACAGGAGTACTTCTATAGATGGACACCTCAATGCACTCCTAGAGTCTTGTGATATATTGTCTTTCCAGACAAGACATTTGATATTTCCTACTGTGTCTGTGACTGAAGATTCCTTGTTTATTTCAGCCGTTGTGAACGCCCTGTTCGGTGATTTTGACGTTCTCCCTTACCTGGCGGTGTTGGCTTTAATCAGCAGTGTATTGGCACTCGTAGTGTTTACATTCCAGTATTGCTCCTGTTGTGCCAAAGTCAAATCTCGCGTTGAAATAGTCAGTCTTCTGCTTTGGTTAATTGCAGGTAAGTATCGACTATAGATATTTCTATTTCTAGCTTTGATTCAATTCCAAGTAGGCGTTAATGAATATTATTAGATATTTTCTCATTCAAATATTGAAGTCGTTGCATTGATTCATGGCAAGTTATGTACCATTTATCCTCATCAAATGACATGGAACGTTGTGGGTTGGTTGCATGGTGTTTTACGCCACTTTCAGCAATGTTTCAGTTATATCACGGCGTTTCGTGGGCTAGTTACCGGTTCTACTAGTCCATTTATCCTCACGCCAGCAAGTCAGTTGTTATGCTACATGTAACCATGCAACCCTAACGACTATGAGGAAAAGCCATTGCTACCATTTAAATGTCTCTGGTATGACCCGGCCGGGGATCAATCCCGCAACCTTTCGGAGCCGAGTACATTTTGAATGAACTTTTATTTTATTTGACATAAACATAGAGCATAGTTCCAAACGAAACCGTTGATTTTACATGAATTGTGTAACCTAATTGCATGTGGACAGCATTCGAAAATAGGTAGACACGGTGAATGTTCGTATGTTGGTTTACATAGCATAACGAGTCTATGTAAAACGTACATTCATGGAAATACCGCTCTAAGATCTAGATAAGCTGTGTAATTCAAATTCCAAACCCTTATTTGACACTCAAACCATGTGTTGTGTGTGCTCAAAAGGATCGTCTCAATGAGACTATTCTTTTCAGTACCCACAGCATATGGTTTGATTGATTCATAAGAGAAATATAGGTAGGAATACTCATCCTTAATTGCATGTGGACACGTGCATACACTGCATTCGAAAATAGGTAGACAAGATTCCTTCGTGAATGTTCGTAGATTGGTTTGCATAGATTAAAGGGACTGGCTTATGCAAACATTCACTAAGGTCAGGTCCCGCCGGTATTCAACTGAATAGCCGAAACATTGTCTGCAGACAATGTGTAGTATTATCAAAAGTCATGTTAGTAAAATCAATTCTGCAAAAGAAAAAGAAAATCTAAACAGTTTACAGCAAGAAGTAATACAGCCAAAAAGGGCGTGTTAACATTGTTTGTGAACCAATTTCTTCTCCAATAGCTCTTATTTTAAGATTTTAATTAAAGAACCATGAGTTCTAATCCTGGCTGTGTAAAAGATATGTCGTAAATTCACAAACAAAAGACAGGATATAAGATAGTTAGTTGTGTACAAAAGAAAGAAAATTAAATAAGTATTTGTCATTCATTTCAGTTGGCCTTCTTGCAGCAGCCGTCGGCATCGCAGGACATCTGAATTCATTTGTGTCTAGCATGTACTCTATGGTGTCCAACATGAAGATACCAACGAAACCAGGTTTTGATGTATCAATAGATGTTTCCGTGGGCTTCCCGTGGTCGATATTGCTGTCAGGTAGATTAACTCATAACACAATTAGACAAACTACGGAATCCTGTTTCCGCCATCGACTTGTCGGCGTTAACCCATTCCCACATACAATAAATCTGCAGCAGACGACTTTGAAAACATACCCAAACAAAATTCAAAATTCCCTTTAAATGAAAGTACAATAATTGAATAGAGTTGAAAACATGGTGACAAAATGAGAAATTGCTCGTTTTGAGCAATTCCTTCCTTTGTCGCCAAGTTTTCAAAAAGTCGTCTGCTGCATAGGCGTCATAAAGCGTCTATATGAAGGCAAGGGTTTTATCCTAAATATGGAGTTATCGACTTTGATTGACTTAGGAAATTTGTTGTGATCTTTTCTTACATCTGAATAATGTTAGTTCTTTTCACTTGATTTTTCGCACAGTTATCTAAAATGTGTGTGTATTAAGATCTTTCTACTATTTCTAGCTTGACTAATCTACTCAACCTGTTGTGGGCGTCGACGTCCACGTCACACCTAGGTTAAGGTTTTGCATGCAAGTGCATATATTTCACCAAAACTCAGCAACTACTAGATGTATTGTATTAAAACAAGGCTTCCCAACCATCACACCTATGTAAAAACTCGATCCTGCATTTAATGAAAGTTATGGCCTTTCTTTTACTTAAAAAATCTGGTTATCAATTCGCTTGCAACTACATTAAGAGTTCACATCTCGGTAACTACTTGATGCATTGCATTGAAACTTTATACAACCCTTCCAACTATCACACCTATGTAATGTATCAAGTAAGATAACTCTATCCTACATTTAATGGAAGTTATGGTATTTTTTTTACTTAGAAATTCTGGTTTAAGATTCGCGTGCAACAACAATCAGAGTCCATATCTCAGTTACTACTTAAATCATTGTATTTGAACGTTAAACAACCCTTCCCAACTATCACACCTTCGGTAATTATTAGGTTAGATAACTATCATGGATTTCGAGATAAACATTCTGGTTAAAGTTTTGCGTGCAACTACGGGCGGGTGGGTGGTCTTCCGGCGTCTAGTATGATGTATGCTAAATAACTTGAGAAGCCTTTGTCCCATCATCACCAAATTTAGTCAGAATGTGATTTGGCATAATATCTTGGACAATTTCGATAACTAGCCATATCGCTTTTGGCAATCAAGAGTTATCGCCCTTTAATTATAGAAATTACCTAAAATTGGTCTTGTTAGCTAAATAACTTTAGCAGCCTTTGTTCCATCATCACCAACATTTAGTCAGAATGTGTATTGGCATAATATCTTGGACAAGTTCGATAACTAGCCATATCGCTTTTGACAATCAAGAGTTATCGCCCTTTAATTATAGAAATTACCTAAAATTGATATTGTAAGCTAAATAACTGAAAAGCCTCTGTCCAATCATCACCAAATTTTATCAGAATGTGTATTGGCATAATATCTTGGACAAGTTCGATAACTAGTCATATCGCTTTAGTCAATCAAGAGTTATCGCCCTTTTATTATAGAAATTACCTAAAATTGGTCTTGTCAGCTAATTAACTTTAGAAGCCTTTGTCCCATTATCACCAAATTTGGTCAGAATGTGTATTGGCATAATATAATATGTTGTCAGCTTTATGACTTGAGAAGCCTTTGTCCCATCATCACCAAATTTAGTCAGAATGTGATTTGGCATAATATCTTGGGCAATTTCGATAACAAGCCATATCGCTTTAGTCAATCAAGAGTTATGGCCCTTTAATTATAGAAGTTACCTAAAATTGATATTGTCTGCTCAATAACTTTAGGAGCCTTTGTCCAATCACTACATAATTTAATCAAAATGTGTAGTGGCATAATATCTAGGACAAGTTTTATAACCAGCCATATCGCTGTGGTTAATCGGGAGTTATTGCCAATCCAGGGGTTGTGAGTTCGAATCCAGCCTCGTCCAACTTTCTTTCCGACGATTGACAAAAGTCAATGCGACATGCGTCAATCGTCTTCCACCAATGGGCTAAGTCTATGTGGAAAAGCAGCCAGTTGCTTGGGAAGATTATTGTGTGGAGTACTGGTGTGAGAAAACCAGGAAATGCATGAGTAGGTGAACTAGCCGCCGTAATATAACTGAGAAATTGTTGAAAACGGCGTTAAACTTCAATCAATCAATAAATGAGTCACTCCACACTTATATCCCTCGAAATGGCCAAACCTATATCAACAGTGTCGGCTCTCTAAATGTGCCTGACGTACAACCAATTAACACTATACTTGGTCTCAAAAAAATAGGACGGGCCTATTTTGAGACATTTGGCGCTCTTGTTGAAATTATATAATTTAAATGTATGTATTCTATTCATTTGCTTTAACATATAGAGTATATATGATTTAATAGTACTTAAGTGCAATATAATGAAATAGTGCTTACGTGAATAAGCGTCATAAAGTCGAGCGTCCTGTCCTCCGACAGGTCTTGTTATATAACTGTTTGCCTCTGACTATTTTAAAAACATTTTGTAGGCATATGACTAAATAAGTGAGAGTAAAAAAAGGTATTTTCCCTATCTCTTATTACTGAAACAAACCCTATGTTGTGGGGACTCAAAATAATCATCTCACTGAGAAGATTCTTTTGAGTACTAACAATATAGGGATTGGGTCAAACATACGGATTTAAGAACAGGAAGAGTGTTTCTTACCAAGAGTTTTGAATGTGTAGATCGAAGAGTAAACGGTATGACATCTTCTATTCAACAGGAGGTGGAATGGGGCTGTGCTTCGTCAACGTCGTAGCTATTGTGATAGACATTTGTGTGACGAAGTTTAAACGGTCGACGGATTACTGGAAGTATGGACGAGTCCATCTTGACGAAAGTCATCAGAAAGTTGAACTACTTGAAGAAACTGAGTGAGAACAGCCTGGTTGTGTTTAGCTCTTGCAGTTTAAACTGTAGCATCGTGAATATATGTAATAAGTTCATAACATTGACACACATAGTGTTTACAGACTGACTTGGTCACGTGACAGAGACTGGTTCTATATGAGCGAGGTATTCGTCATGTTTTAGGTCACAATACACCAAATAAATTCCTTCTTTGTTTCCATGAAAATCAACCAGTTTTAACCCTCAACTGTCGAACTTTCCAAGCGTTTCTCAGGTAGAACACCCTATATCATTGAAAAGAGTTACCACTTAGCTTTCAAATGATCCAACGAACATTGGGGGCTCATGTATTATGCATGAAAGAATCCCATGAAGATGGTTACCGTCATTTTGGACGACATCTTACTGGGACGAAACTGGCTTTTCACATATTATACTTTCTTTCACTTCCATAAAACCATAATTTCCAGTGCATCCTATACACATTTATAATGAATTTAAATGTCATATTCGCTGGTTCGATCCCCGACCGGGTCATACTCAATACTTTAAAACATGTAGTAATGGCTACCCTCATTGGAGCTCAGGGTTGCGGGGTTAGCTTTACGAATGACTGACTGGTGTTTAATATCTGAACCAGTAGAACTGGTAACTTACCAAGGAAACGCCGTAATGTAACTGCGAATTAGTTAAAAGCGGCGTAAAACACCAAACAACCGATTTATGAATGTTATACATGCAATGCATTTTGGTGAAGGTATACATTCATTTCTACGCAAACAAAGATTTTAAGGGACTATTTGGCCAGACTAACAATGACTATCGATGGACGGTTTATTGTACCAGCGAAGACACAGATCGGTCTAAGCCTCTGTAATTATGTTCTCTCTTCACCAAGTAGCTATATATATACACCCCTGTGAGATTGTAACTGAACTTTCTGAATAATCACATTAATATTCTATATCATCCAAATGTTGCGTGTTGCGTGATTTATTGAAATCCAGTGCTCCGAATCAGCTGATATTTAACGCCATATAAGCAGCTGACTCTCAAAAAATGGTGTGGGGAAAAGAGAAATTAATCGAAATAAGAGATGCATTCTCTTTGTCACATTGTTTTTAACTTTTTACTAGGGATGGCAACAACTTTTACCCATATTTCTAACCGGTTACTAGGTTAACCGTAAAGATTCATAGACAATAAATATTCCCTTGCTTTCGGGTTTTGTTATTGTTGTTGTTCGTTTTAACCCGCATTTCCTGGTCATGTATAAATCGGACCAGAACGTTGTAACCGCAACGTTTGCATTCGTTTCACTTTTTAATTTTATTTGTTATACCCCCCGTTAAACGAAGTTTAGAAGGGGGTATATAGGAGTCCACCCTGTGGTTGGTTGGTCGGTCGGTTGGTTGGTCGGTCGGTCGGTCGGTCGGTCGCGGTCGGTCGGTCGGTCGGTCGGTCGGTCGGTCGGTCGGTCGGTCGGTCGGTCGGTCGGTCGGTCGGTCGGTCGGTCGGTCGGTCGGTCGGTCGGTCGGTCGGTCGGTCGGTCTGTTGGTCCGTTGCGATTTTCCTTGTCCGAAGCATAACGATGATACATCACATTGAGAGGAAGTGCGGTGTACATGAACCATAACTCTATTTAAGCTAATTACATATTTATTGCTCTTTGTTACATTTTCTTGTTCGTAGAATAATTGTCATCGCTCTTTCTTACTTTTTCCTTGTCCATAGATTATCTTTAAACCTACGGGTTGGAATTTAAGGTGGGGCTTCTTAATATGCCACTACCTTTTCTATCAGGGCGACGTTCGGGGGTATTAATCACATTCAATGATAGTTCTAGTTTAAATTTATAGTTAAGAAAATATTCGTTGAATTTGTCGAATGAAAGAGGTGCATAGCTGCATATCTTTAAATACCAACCCAGGGGGAAATGTGTTAAAAACTTAAAACTACTTTTTAAATCTTCTAATCATGTTAGTAAATAGTTTACAAATACAAGTAATCTCTGGTCAGATACGTGGGACAAATTGCAAAAAGAACGAAAGGTGAAATACAACTGTGTATATATTTTATCTATTTTTCCGAGTACTCGGTTACTTGAATTACTAACCGATTAATCGAATAACATACGGTTAACCGAGTAACCGATTAATCGCTGACATCATACGGCTTAGTTGGATGATAAGAACTAAATTGTGGGGAAAAGAGCTCTTTATCCTGACCTGGAATACGACTCTCTAACTATAACATCCGATCCAGTAAACTATTATAACCCGACGAAGATGAAATTTAAGGTTAGAGTATCTTGCATTCTCTACCAATTTCCTGTACACAAAAGAAACAGCATACGTGTTCTGATAGCTAAACCATATAAAGCCATTGACTAGACGACTTTGAAAACATTTAGACAACACTTTTGAAGATCTCGTTATGCTGCTGAGGCCCTCGGGAAACGGTTAAGAATGTAAAGTAAAAAGCATCAATAAAAACAAAATAAATCACGAGACTGAATTATGAATTAAAACAATCAGTTTCCAAGACTAAAGCATCGTCGTGGCCTGATTTTGAGTTTACTAAAGTCCCAGAACAATAAGGATATTAAATGTATTGACACATAGAATGCACATACATAACAGTCGGATTGCATTTTACAAACAATAGATTACAGGGAAAAGCAAACAATATATCCAGGGACAGCAGCAAGATATACAACACTACGGAATTCTGTTTCTGCCATCCACTTGACGAGTTTATAGCAAAGCGAAAACTCGAAATTAGGCCTCAAATAACGCATTTTCGCGCTGAATATTTGACCTCGATTTTACGCGGCTGGAGCGAAGAGAGAAACTCATTTTTCCACCTTTTCCAGAATGTATTCGCGAGTAACTGGACAGCCTTCCATTGACTGCGATATATGTCTTTTATGTCAATAGCCTCGAATTGCACAGTGGTATCTGCTGTTTTCTGTGTTAGTAAAGTTCCGGGAGTTAGTATGAATGGCATGTCAGGATCTGTTGATACCGGGACAATTGGTCTAGAATTTATTATTGCACTAACTTCCGCCATAAACGTGGCTAATACCTCATGAGTTAGGCTTTTCCCTTTGAATTCGAGTAACATAGCATCCAGAATACGTCGTGACACACCAATCATGCGTTCCCACACGCCACCAAAGTGTGAAGCATGGGGAGGGTTGAAATGCCAAGTAATCCTATTATCTTCTAGATATGATAGCATCTGATCACTGTCTACACTAATTGTATTTAGTTTCAACTCGGACACTGCTCCGACGAAATTTTCGAAGGTTTCGTGTCAATATGTTCGTGCTAAATTTAACGTATCGGCCTTAATTACCGTGACAAATCGAATTATTAATTGCAAACATTTAAAATATCAGGTTGATATCTTGAAATGTTGAAGTTCTGAATTACAAATTACAAATGTCAAGTTGTGGACCTAAAATATCTGGTGGACAACTAAAAATGTTTTTAAGTCGATATCGTGCACATTTAAACTTTTCGGCCTAAACTACTCTGACAACTCGAGTTATAAATAGGTGTGTGAAGTAAGCGCGTAGATCGTATATCGTATATTGCGAATTCGCTGACCTGGGTCGTAGATCGTAGCTCAAACACTTAAAAAACATTGGTAATTGGCTGATCTGGGTGGTAGATCGTAGCTCAACCACTGAAAAAAACATTGGGAATTGGCTGACCTGGGTCGTAGATCGTAGCTCAACCACTGAAAAAACATTGGGAATTGGCTGACCTGGGTCGTAGATCGTAGCTCAACCAATGGACAAACATTGCAAATTGGTTGATCTGGGGTCGTAGATCGTAGCTCATCCACTGAAAGAAAATTGCGAATTGGCTGACCTGGGTTGTTGATCGTAGCTCAACCATTAAAAAAACATTGATAATTGGTTGATCTGATCGTAGCTCAACCACTTGAAAAACAATTGCGAATTGGCTGATCTGGGTGTTAGATCGTAGTTCAACCACTCAGGAAACATTAAAAATTGGTTGATCTGGGTCGTAAATCGTAGCTCAACTACTTAAAAAACATAGAAAAGTGGCTGACCTGGTTCGTAGATTGTAACCTCTTGAAAAACATTGCGAATTGGCTGATCTGTGTCGTAGATCGTAGCTCAACCACTGACAAAACATTGCAAATTGGTTGATCTGGGTCGTAGATCGTAGCTCAACCTGGTAAAAACATTGCGAATTCGCTGATCTGGGTCGTAGATCGTAGCTCAACCACTGAAAAAGCATAGCAAAGTGGCTGACCTGGGTCGTAGATCGTAGCTCAGCCACTGAAAAAACATTACGAATTGGTTGATCTGTGTCGTACATCGTAGCTCAACCACTTAAAAAATATTTAGAATTGGCTGATCTTGGTCGTAGATTGTAGCTCAACCACTTAAAAGACATTGCAAATTGACTAACCTGGGTTGTAGATCATAGATCAACCACTGAAAACATTGCAAATTGGCTTTCCTCGGTCGCAGATCGTAGCTCAACTACTGTTAAAACATTGCAAATTGGTTGATCTGGGTCGTAGATCGTAACTCAACCACTGAAAAAACATTGCGAATCTGCTGACCTGGGTCGTAGATCGTAGCTCAACCATTGAAAACACATTGCAAATTGGCTGACCTGGGTCGTAGGTCGTAGCTCAACAACTGAAAAAGATATTGCGAATTTATTGATCTGGGTCGTAGGTCGTAGCTCAAGCATTACAAAAACATTCCAAATTGGCTGACCTTTGTCGTAGTCATAGCTCAGCTATTGAAAAAAACATTGCGGATTGGCTGATGTGGGTCGTAGATCGTAGCTCAACCACTGAAAAAAACTTTGCGAATTGGTTGATATGGGTCGTAAATCGTAACTCAACCACTGAAAAAACATTGCGAATTTGCTGACCTGGGTCGTATATTGTAGCTCAACCATTGAAAAAACATTGCGAATGGCCTTACCTAGGTCAGAGATCGTAGCTCAACAACTGAAAAAACATTGCGAATTGGTTGATCTTGGTCGTAGATCGTAGCTCAACCACTGAAAAAAGGGAGAAAAGTGGTTGACCTGGGTCGTAGATCGTAGTTCAGCCACTGAAAAAAAAACATTGCAAATTGTTTGATCTGTGTCGTAGATCGTAGCTCAATCACTTAAAAAACATTGCAAATTGGCTGACCTGGGTCGTAGGTCGTAGCTCAACCACTGAAAAAACATTGCAAATGGGTTGATCTGGGTCGTAAATCGTAGCTCAACTACTGAAAAAACATTGCAAATTGGCTGATCTGGGTCGTAGATCGTAGCTCAGCCACTGAAAAAACATTGCGAATTGATTGATCTGGGTCGTAGATAGTAGCTCAGCTACTGAAAACATATTGAGAATTGATTGATCTGGGTCGTAAATCGTAGCTCAGGCATTACAAAAACATTCCAAATTGGCTGACCTTGGTCGTAGATCATAGCTCAGCCATTGAAAGAAACATTGCGAATTGGTTGATGTGGGTCGTAGATCGTAGCTCAACCACTGAAAAAAACATTGCGAATTGGTTGATCTGGGTCGAAGATCCTAGCTCAACCACTTAAAAGAACACTACGAATTGGTTGATCTGGGTCGTAATACACGTGGCTGACTGGGGTAGAAACCCGCCTTAAGGCCGTTGTTGCACTCCTGTAACAATATTTTTTTGTTCAACTCCCGTGACACTTTTTTTTAAGTGATTGAGCTACGATCTACGACACAGATCAACCAATTTGCAATGGGTTTTTTAAGTGGCTGAGCTACGATCTACGACCAAGGTCAGCCACTTTTCTATCTTTGTTCAGTGGTTGAGCTACGATCTACGACCGAGGACAGCCAATTCGCAATGTTTTCAGTGGTTGAGCTACGATCTACGACCCAGGTCAGCCAATTTGCAATGTCTTTTAAGTAGTTGAGCTCAATCTACGACCAAGATCAGCCAATTCTAAATATGTTTTAAGTGGTTGAGCTACGATGTACGACCCAGATCAACCAATTCATAATGTTTTTTCAGTGGTTGAGCTACGATCTACGACCCAGGTCAGCCACTTTGCTATGTTTTTTCAGTGGTTGAGCTACGATCTACGACCCAGATCAGCCAACTCGCAATGTTTTTAACAGATTTAGCTACAATCTACGACCCAGATCAACCAATTTGCAATGTTTTGTCAGTGGTTGAGCTACGATCTACGACACAGATCAGCCAATTCGCAATGTGTTTTCAAGAGGTTTAGTTACGGTCTACGACCCTGATCATCCAATTCGCAATGTTTTGTCAGTGGTTGAGCTACTATCTACGAACCAGGTCAGCCACTTTTCTATGTTTTTTAAATGGTTGAGCTACGATCTACGACCCAGATCCACCAATTGTTAATGTTTCTTCAGTGGTTGAACTACGATCTTCGACCAAGATCAGAAAATTCGCAATGGTTATTTAAGTGGATGAGCTACGATCTACGACCAAGATCAACCAATTCACAATGTGTTTTTAGTGGTTGGGCTACGATCTACAACCAATGTCAGCCAATTTGCCATTTTCCTTTAGTGGTTGAGCTACGATCTACGACCCAGATCAACCAATTTGCAATGTTTTTCCATTGGTTGAGCTACGATCTATGACCAGGTCAGCCAATTCCCAATGTTTTTTCAGTGGTTGGGCTACGATCTACGACCCAGGTCAGCCAATTCCCAATGTTTTTTCAGTGGTTGAGCTACGATCTACCACCCAGATCAGCCAATTCGCAATGTTTTTTAAGTGGTTGAGCTACGATCTACGACCCAGGTCAGCGAATTCGCAATATACGACCTAGGATCGTCGCGCTTACTTCACACACCTATTTATAACTCGAGTTGTCGGAGTAATTTAAGCCAAAAAGTTTAAATGTGCACGATATCGACTTAAAAACATTTTTAGTTGTCCACCAGATATTTTAGGTCCACAACTTGACATTTGTAATTTGTAATTCAGAACTTCAACATTTCAAGATTTAAAATGTTTGCAATTTATAATTCGATTTGTCGCGGTAATTAAGGCCGATACGTTAAAATTAGCACGAACATATTGACACGAAACCTTCGACTTTTCGAGGTCAAATATTCAGCGCGAAAATGCGTCATTTGAGGCCTAATTTCGAGTTTTCGATTTGCTATAAAATCGTCAAGTGGATGGCAGAAACAGAATTCCGTAGTGTTGCATATCTTGTTGATGTCTTGATATACCTTGATATATTGTTTGCTTTTCCCTGTAATCTATGGTTTGTAAAATGCAATCCGACTGTTATGTATTTACATTCTATGTTTCAATACATTTTCTGGAACAGTTTTTGGAGTTTTAGTAAACTCTTTACCAACTCCTTGTAAACCACGATGCAATCATTCAGAGACTCGTTCTTTGAAAAGATTCGGGCATACTTTCAATAGAGTTCTTTAATACATTAATCATTTTCGCAGAATTTAATTCAATTGATGACGACTGTTGACATGTTTATTACATGCGCAGGTTATTTGGCGTTCCAAGGCAAATAACCAGTGTTTTACTTATGAATTGCTTCAATACGAATTACAAATTACCTCCCCTAGTCAATATCAGGCCACGAAGATGCTTTAGTCTTGGAAACTGATTGTTTTAATTCGTAGTTCAGTCTCGTGATTTATTTTGTTTTTATGAATGCTTGTTACTTTACATTCTTAACCCTTTCCCACGGTTTACCGGATCGGATATTATAGTTAGAGAGTCGTATCACAGAGGTCAAGATAAAGAGCTCTTTCCCCCACAATTTCTATTTTAGTATCCAACTAAACCGTATGATGTGGGTACTTGCAAGATTCGTATCATTCTTTTGAACCCATAGCATAGGGTTAGAGGGTCAAATACGTATTTAAGAACATGAAAACCACCCGAACATTTCTCTTTTTCCCACACCAGTTTTCGGGAGTCCGCTGCTTTTATGGCGTTAAATATCAGATGATTCGGAGAACTGGATTAAAATAAATCACGCAACACACGACATTTGGATGATATAGAATATTAATGTGAGAATTCAGATAGTTCAGTTACAATGTCACAGGGGTGTATAGAAATAGCTACTTGGTGAAGAGAGAACATTATTACAGAGGCTTAGACCGATCTGTGTCTTCGCTGGTACACAAACTGAAACGTCCATCGATAGTCTTTGTTTGGCCAAATAGTCCCTTAAAATCTTTTTCTTGCGTAGAAATGAATGTATACCTTCACCAGAATGCGTTTAATATATAACATTCATAAATTGGTTGTTTAGTGTTTAACGCCGCTTTTAACAAATTCGCAGTTACATTACGACGTTTCCTTGGTAAGTTACCAGTTCTACTGGTTCAGATATCATACACCAGTCAGTCATTCGTAAAGCTAACCCCGCAACCCTGAGCTCCAATGAGGGTAGCCATTACTACATTTTTCAGAGTATTGAGTATGACCCGGTCGGGGATCGAACCAGCGAATATGACATTTAAATGCATTATAAATGTGTATAGGTAGCACTGGAAATGATGGTTTTGATCATTTTTTGAATTTTGACCTTGTCTGGAAGTGAAAGTATTATATGTGAAAAGCCAGTTTCGTCCCAGTAAGATGTCGTTCAAAATGACGGTAACCATCTTCGTTGGATTCTTTCATGCATAATTCATGAGTCCCCAATGTTCGTTGGATCATTTGAAAGCTAAGTGGTAACTCTTTTCAAAGATATAGGGTGTTCTACCTGAGACACGCTTAGAAAGTTCGACAGTTGAGGATTGAAACTGGTTGATTGTCATGGAAACAAAGAAGAAATTTATTTGGTGTATTGTGACCTAAAACATGACGAATACCTCGCTCATATATAACCAGTCTCTGTCACGTGACCAAGTCAGTCTGCAAACACTATGTATTTCAATGTTATGAACTTATTACATATATTCACGATGCTACAGTTTAAACTGCAAGAGATATACACAACCAGGCCGTTCTCACTCTGTTTCTTCAAGTAGTTCAACTTTCTGATGACTTTCGTCAAGATGGACTCGTCCGTACTTCCAGTAATCCGTCGACCGTTTAAACTTCGTCACACAAATGTCTATCACAATAGCTACGACGTTGACGAAGCACAGCCCCATTCCACCTCCTGTTGAATAGAAGATGTCATACCGTTTACTCTTCGATCTTCACATTCAAAACTCTTGGTAAGAAACATTTTTCCTGTTCTTAAACCCGTATTTTTAACCCAATCCCTATGTTGTTGGTACTCAAAAGAATCTTATCAGTGAGATGATTATTTTGAGTACCCACAACATAGGGTTTGTTTCAGTAATAAGAGATAGGGAAAATACCGTTTTACTCCCACTAATTTAGTCATATGCCTACATAATGTTTTTAAAATAGTCAGAGGCAAACAGTTATATAACAAGAGCTGTCGGAGGACAGTGCGCTCGACTTTATGACGCTTATTCACGTAAGCACTATTTCATTATATTGCACTTAAGTACTATTAAATCATATATACTCTATATTTAAAAGCAAATGAATAGAATAAACACATTTAAATTATATAATTTCAACAAGAGCGCCAAATGCCACAAAATACGCCAGTCCTATTGTTTTGAGACCAAGTACAGTAATAATTGGTTGTACGTCAGGCAAATTTAGAAGGCGGACACTGTTGATATAGTTTTGGCCATTTCGAGGGATATAAGTGTGGAGTGACTAAGATAACGTGGTTAATTTCCGAATCTGACCAAGATATTCTGCCCATCAACATATTGTCTAAATTGGTGATGAATAAATACAATGATATGACTGATTATAGCACTTGTCCGAGATATTATGCCCTTTCACATTCTGACTAAATTTGGTGATGATTGGATGAAAGCTTCAAAAGTTATTGATGGGACAAGACCAATTAGAGGTAATTTATTTAATTAAAGGGCAATAACTCTTCAGAAAATGAAGCCATATGGCTGGTAATCGAACTTGTCCGAGATATTTTGCCAATACACATTCTGACTAAATGTGGTGGTGACAGGACAAAGGCTTTTAAAGTTATTAATCAGACAAGACCGATTTTATGTAATTTCTGTCATTAAAGGGTGATAACTCTAGAATGACTCAAGCAATATGGCTGGTTGTAGAACTTGTTTGAGATACTATGCCCATACACATTCTGACTAAAGTTGGTTATGATTAGATACAGGCTTCTTAAGTAATTGATCGGACAATACCTATTTGAGGTAATTTCAATAATTAAAGGGCAATAACTCTCGATCGACTACAGCGAAATGGCTGGTTATAGAAACATTTTGACCAAATTTGTTGGTGATTTGACAAAGCCTTCTCAACTATTTAGCTGACAACATACTGGATGCCGCCCGCACACCAGCCCGCCCGCCAGCCCGCCCGCCAGCCCGCCCGCCCGCCCGTACGGCGCAGATAAAACTATGAAAAGCTCCGTTTTAACAATATATGGAAATTGATATCAGTACTCACTTCCAAACGTTGTATTCCTAGTTATAACAAGAGCTGTCCGTATGACAGCGCCCTCGACTATTCCACCGTTTTTTAGTTACTGAGATATAGATATGCTGAACTTTAACTAAAATTTCTAAGTAAAATCAAAGCGCTGAAAGCGCTTATGGTATAGGGGGCATATGTAAGTTGAAAACATATGGCATAGATCATATGGACAAACATTGTTGAAACAATGAAACAATGACCTTTAAACAAACCAAACCAAAAATGTTTGAAGCAACACATTTTGCCTGCCAATAACATATACCTCATTTGTCAAAGTTTTACCCTTTTCTTGTATAAACAAAATATCGAAGGACAAAAGATTGACAAAAAAAACCCGAGCAGCTACCCTTAATTAAAATATTTCTAGTTCAGAAATCACTAAAGATCCACAATGTATATTGTAATCATGCTGATAAATGAAAGACGATCGAAAGCATGATAGATTTATGTTTCTTTTGCACTGCACAATTGCAGCTCTGAGTTTCCTATACACCAAGTCTTAAATTGATATATTGGACATATATTGAGACAATAACCGAAGAAATGAAAAAATTGAGTTTACACCTAAAAAACAGATTAGATTTGACGAAGTACAAAGCTTGGGGAAGCACTCATTAACGAAAAGGGGAATTTCACGGAACGCATGTGTTGCATATAATAAGTGAGAACATTGAAAGACAAAAATATACACACTCCAAACGCAGCATGCTAAATGTATGGTTATGGTGCACTGCAAATCTGTAGGTCATAAGTTACCTACAAACCAAGTTTGAAATTGATATAATGAAAGTTAATTGAGACAATCGCTGAACTAAATAAGGAAAAATGGAGATAACTGAAAAAACAGACCAGAGTTATGTACCTAGTACTTTGCCGTTCTCCTGATCACACGGGTATAATTGTGACCACTTTGAAATAAATCTGCCATACAGAAACAACGTGTTAACCAATACATGCAATCCATGACGGACGGACGAATGCACATTCAGGCAGACAGCCGGCCGGGCGCCGGATTATACCTCCAAGCTTTACAGACGGAGACAACTCATAAAGTATTGATTACAGAAGACTGGTCCGATGCGTCAAAACACGTCAGCTTAGATTATGTTATTTGTAAAGTATTTGCAATTTAATTGTATCTCCGAAACGGGACCGGACCGTCAAGGTTAATTTTCAAAAACCTATTTAGACTACATTTCTAGTTTATTTGTCAACATATACATCTAGGACTATATTACACGTTGATGAACGTTGAGTCTTAAATTAACGCAAATGCATATACATTATAATTTTAGTCCCAAAATCGCTAGAAGCTTCTCAATTATAAAATAAATAATGACCTTGCGGTTATAACTCGGATGTGTTGACAAATTCGGCCAAATTTCTTTCCGACGTTTGACAAAAGTCAATGCGACATGCGTCATTCGTCTTTCACCAATGGGCTAAGTCTATGTGGAAACGCAGCCAGTTGCTTGGGAAGATTGTTGTGAGGAGTACTGGTTTGAGAAAACCAGGAAATACATTTGTAGGTGAACTGGCCGCCGTGATATGACTGAAGAAATGTTAAAAACGGCGTTAAACCCCAATCAATCAATGTTGAAATTAACTTATCTATAATTTGTAGATTTAATTTCTATTTCCTAGTAGGGTCTACATACAGCGACACATGAGAATATTCAACACAAAACGCGACCTGTTTTACCAACAATTCCCCAGTAGCGGTGAGACCGTTTGTAACATTATTTCATGGCATGTATACACAGTAGGACCTCTCTCTTTGGACGAATTATGTTGTAACAAGTTTGTTTACAGTATTCCTTAACCTTGACCACATAGACTAAATATACAGCAAACAACATTGAACTAAGGCATAACTATTGACCTGAATTAATAAAAGTATGATTTTGAATAGTGATGAAAACATTGTGGAAAAAGACAAACTTGTTGATTATCATTTATCTGTTAAGGTTAGTCAAATGTGTCTAAAAGGGGCAAAGGTTAAAATAATAACTGTAGACAAATGTTTTCGTTATCTAGGTTATAGAAACAAATTGATTCATGTTTCAAAGCATTGTTTGAAAAGGAGGAATTGCTCATTGTCAGCAATTGCTCCGTTTGTAAATATACTTTCAACATTTGTTTGTAACTAAGTAGCTATAACGGGAACGGCTCAACCCTTTCCCGCTTACAGTCGCTTTTTGACGCATGTGCAGCAGACGGCTGCAGAATTGTTTATCATGACCCATTTCATCTTTTTCCACAAAGGTTTCAACTATATATTTTTCCCCTTGATGTAAGGCAAAATTGCTCGTAATCATTCATCTCTAGCATGTTATTCAAAATGTGTCCGGAAGGGAGAAAGAGGGAAAGAACGTCCATAGTAAAACGTTTAAATATGAAAAGAATTAATTTGAAACGTGTTTGAAAGAACTGTGTGAAAAGGAGGAATTGCTCATTGTCAGCAATAGCTCCATTTTCAACAATATTTTTTAAATATTCTAACTGTTATAGTATCACGGAAAGGGTTCCGCTTCCATGGGAAGGATGTAACCATTTTCCGCCTACAGACGCTTACAGACGCATGTGCAGAAGACGACAATCGAAAACATTGTGACAAAAGGGGAAATTGCTTTTCGTAGGCAATTTCTACTTTTGCCACAATGGTTTCAACTCCTTTCAATAATTGTATTTACAGTGCTTTGCACATTTCTCTATAAGTCGACTGTTGTAAACTAATGGGGTCACAGAACGGTCGACGTTACCTCACACTACTGACATTGAGGTCAACCATAGTTCAGAGTGTGTTTCATTCATAGAAACTATTTTGTCTCATAAATTTATGCAAGCGGAGGGTTTCGTGATTCGGTCGAACCAATGAAATCGTTGAAAAGGCAGATTATAACCAATCAAAACTCGATTTTGGTGTAGGTATACACATGTGGACTGCGGTTGCAGCTTTAATCCGACTTTTCGAAAGCAGCTTCGCTATGGGATAGTGGCGAAACGCCCCTATCCCAAAAAGAGCCATAATTTGCATTATGCGCAGGATAGAGTTATCCTACTTGATTGTGTATATAGGTTTGATGGTTTGGAAGGGTTGTATAACGTTTCAATACAATGCTTCAAGTAAATACTGAGATATGGACTCTTAATGTAGTTGCACGCAAAACTTTAACCAGTATAAAGTATAAACAGGGCAATATTTTTCATTATATGCTGGATAGATTTATCTTACTGGATTGTGTTTATATGTGTTATGGTTGGGAAGAGTTGTATAACGTTTCATTACAATACATCAATTAATGTTGTTGCACTCGAATCTTTTACCAGAATGTCTAAGTAAACTAAATTGTTTTTGCAAAAAACAGATGTCTCCCCCTCAAATATCTGTCAAAATCTCTCAAAACATTCCAAACTATAAAGCAGACAATGGGTTCTGCACATCGCCTTGATGAGGTGAACATGTGACCCAAGTTTCATGAACATCCTTCAAGCCGTCTTGGAGATATGGAGCGGACACGATTTGGGACAGACAGACGGACAGACGGACAGACAGACAGTCGAGACATGGGTTCTGCACATCGCCTTGATGAGGTGAACGTGTGACCCAAGTTTCATGAAAATCCTTCAAGCCGTCTTGGAGATATGGAGCGGACACGAAATAAAGCCTCAAACCTTTGACCTTCAAGCGTGACATTGACCTTGAACCGGTATCGTCGAGACATGGGTTCTGCAAATCGCCTTGATGAGGTGAACATGTGACCTAAGTTTCATGAAAATCAAGCCGTCTTGGAGATATGGAGCGGACACGAAATAAAGCCTCAAACCTTTGACCTTCAAGTGTGACCTTGACCTTGAACCGGTATAGTCGAGACATGGGTTCTGCACATCGCCTTGATGAGGTGAACATTTGACCCAAGTTTCATGAAAATCCTTCAAGCCGTCTTGGAGATATGGGGCGGACACGATTTGGGACAGACAGACAGACAGACAGACAGTCGAGACATGGGTTCTGCACATCGCCTTGATGCATTAAGTAGTAATGCCGAGCCCCGGTAGCTCAGTCGGTGGCGACGCGGGCTGTCAATCCAGGGGCTGTGAGTTCGAATCCCGGTTCGGCCAACTTTCTTTCCGAGGATTGACAAAAGTCAATGCGACATGCGTCATTCGTCTTCTACCAATGCGCTAAGTCTATGTGGAAAAGCAGCCAGTTGCTTGGGAAGATTGTTGTGTGGATTACTGGTGTGAGAAAACCACGAAATGCATGAGTAGGTGAACTGGCCGCCGTGATATAACTGAGAAATTGTTAAAAACGGCGTTTAACCCTAATCAATCAATCAATCAATCAATCAATTAAGTAGTAACCGAGATGTGGACTCGTAATGTAGTTGCACGAGAAATTTTAACCAGATTTTTTAGTAAAAATAAAAGCCATAACTTTCATTAAATGCAGGATAGATAGGGTTATCAAACTTAATAATTTACATAGGTTTGATGGTTTGGAAGCCTTGTTTTAATACAAGACATCTAGTGGTGGCTGAGTTTTTATGAAATATATGTACTTGCATGCAAAACCTTAGTGTGACGTGGACGTCGACGCCAACGCCAGGGTGAGTAGAATAGCTCCCATATTCTCCGAATAGTCGAGCTAAAATGGTAGAAATATCTAAATACACACACATTTTAGATAACTGTGCAAAACATCAAGTGAAAAGAACTAACATTATTCAGATGTAAGTAAAGATCACAACAAATTTCCTGAGTCAATCAAAGTCCATAACTCCATATTCAAGATAAAACCCTTTCCCCCATATAGACGCTTTATGACGCCTATGGCGCAATTTCTCATTTTGTCACCATGATTTCAACTCTATTCAATTATTGTACTTTCATTTAAAGGGAATTTTCAATTTTGTTTGGGTATGTTTTCAAAGTCGTCTGCTGCAGATTTATTGATGTGGGAACGGGTTAACGTAGACAAGTCGATGGCGTAGACAAGTCGATGGCGGAAACAGGATTCCGTAGTTTGTCTAAATGTGTCATGAGTTAATCTACCTGAGAGCAATATCGACCACGGGAAGCCCACGGAAATATCTATTGATATATCAAAACCTGAATTCGTTGGTATCTTCATGTTGGACACCATAGAGTACATGCTAGACAAAAATGAATTCAGATGTCCTGCGATGCCGACGGCTGCTGCAAGAAGGCCAACTGAAATGAATGACAAATATTTTGTACACAACTAATTATCTTATATCCTGTTTTGTTTTGTGAATTTGCGACATATCTTTTACACAGCCAGGATTAGAACTCATGGTTCTTTAATTAAATTGTTAAAATAAGAGCTATTGGAGAAGAAATTGGTTCACAAACACTGTTAACACGCCCTGTTTGTCTTTATTACTTGTTTAGATTTTCTTTTTATTTTATAGAATTGAATTTACCAACATGACTTTTGAGAAAACAACATTGTCTGCAGACAATGTTTCGGCTATTCAGTTCAATACCGGCTGGTCCTGACCTTAGCGAATGTTTGCATAAGCCAGTCACTTTAAGCTATGCAAACCATTCTACAAACATTCACGAAGGAATCTTGTCTACCTATTTTCGAATGCAGTGTATGCACGTGTCCACATGCAATTAAGGATGAGTATTCCTACCTATATTTCTCTTATGAATCAATCAAACCATATGCTATGGGTACTGAAAAGAATTATCTCATTGAGACGATCCTTTTGAGCACACACAACACATGGTTTGAGTGTCAAATAAGGGTTTTGGAATTTGAATTACTCAGCTTATCTAGATCTTAGAGCGGTATTTCCATGAATGTACGTTTTACATAGACTCGTTTTGCTATGTAAACCAACATACGAACATTCACCGTGTCTACCTATTTTCGAATGCTGTCCACATGCAATTAGGTTACACAATTCATGCAAAATCAACGGTTTCGTTTGGAACTATGGTCTAAGTTTATGTCAAATAAAATAAAAGTTCATTCAAAATGTACTCGGCTCCGGAAGGTTGCGGGATCGATCCCCGGCCCCCAGTCGAGTCATACCAGAGACTTTTAAATGGTAGCAATGGCTTTCCCTCATAGTCGTTAGGGTTGTAGGGTTACATGTAGCAAAACGACTGACTTGCTGGTGTGAGGATAAATGGATTAGTAGAACCGGAAACTTACCGCGGAAACGCCGTGATATAACTGAAACATTGCTAATAGTTGCATAAAACACCATGCAACTAACCCACAACGTTCAATGTCTTTTGATGAGGGTGAATGGTACATAACTTGTCATGAATCAATGCAACGACTACGATATTTGAATGAGAAAAGAACTAATGAGATTCATTAACGCCTACTTGGAATTGAATCAAAGTTAGAAATAGAAATAGCTATAGTCGATACTTACCTGCAATTAACCAAAGCAGAAGACTGACTATTTCAACGCGAGATTTGACTTTGTCACAACAGGAGCAATACTGGAATGTAAACACTACGAGTGCCAATACACTGCCGATTAAAGCCAACACCGCCAGGTAAGGGAGAACGTCAAAATCACCGAACAGGGCTTTCACAGCGGCTGAAATAAACAAGGAATCTTCAGTCACAGACACAGTAGGAAATATCAAATGGCTTGTGTGGAAAGACAATATATCACAGGACTGTAGGAGTGCAATGAAGTGTCCATCCATAGAAGTACTCCTGTCCTTAGACAATATATCACAAGACTGTAGGAGTGCAATGAAGTGTCCATCCATAGAAGTACTCCTGTCCTGAATATATCAAAAGACTGTAGGAGTGTAATGAAGTGTCCATCCATAGAAGTACTCCTGTCCTGAATATATCACAAGACTCAAGGAGTGCAATGAAGTGTCCATCCATAGAAGTACTCCTGTCCTGAATATATCACAAGACTCAAGGAATGCAATGAAGTGTCTATCCATAGAAGTACTCCTGTCCTGAATATATCACAAGACTCTAGGAGTGCAATGAAGTGTCCATCCATAGAAGTACTCCTGTCCTGAATATATCACAAGACTCTAGGAGTGCAATGAAGTGTCCATCCAAAGAAGTACTCCTATCCTGAATATATCACAAGACTCTAGGAGTGTAATGAAGTGTCCATCCATAGAAGTACTCCTGTCCTGAATATATCACAAGACTCAAGGAGTGCAATGAAGTGTCCATCCATAGAAGTACTCCTGTCCTGAATATATCACAAGACTCTAGGAGTGCAATGAAGTGTCCATCCATAGAAGTACTCCTGTCCTGAATATATCACAAGACTCTAGGAGTGCAATGAAGTGTCCATCCATAGAAGTACTCCTGTCCTGAATATATCACAAGACTCTAGGAGTGCAATGAAGTGTTTATCCATAGAAGTACTCCTGTCCTGAATATATCACAAGACTCTAGGAGTGCAATGAAGTGTCCATCCATAGAAGTACTCCTGTCCTGAATATATCACAAGACTCTAGGAGTGCAATGAAGTGTCCATCCATAGAAGTACTCCTGTCCTGAATATATCACAAGACTCTAGGAGTGCAATGAAGTGTTTATCCATAGATGTACTCCTGTCCTGAATATATCACAAGACTCTAGGAGTGCAATGAAGTGTCCATCCATAGAAGTACTCCTGTCCTGAATATATCACAAGACTCTAGGCGTGCAATGAAGTGTCCATCCATAGAAGTACTCCTGTCCTGAATATATCACAAGACTCAAGGAGTGCAATGAAGTGTCCATCCATAGAAGTACTCCTGTCCTGAATATATCACAAGACTCTAGGAGTGCAATGAAGTGTCCATCCATAGAAGTACTCCTGTCCTGAATATATCACAAGACTCTAGGAGTGCAATGAAATGTCCATCCATAGAAGTACTCCTGTCCTGAATATATCACAAGACTCTAGGAGTGCAATGAAGTGTCCATCCATAGAAGTACTCCTGTCCTGAATATATCACAATACTCTAGGAGTGCAATGAAGTGTCCATCCATAGAAGTACTCCTGTCCTGAGAAAACACGTTGCAAATGAAATACTGTTGGTAGAACTATTTGGCCATTGAACTTGACAAGAGTGGCAATGTTGCTTATGAAAACATGGGGACCCTAACAACCATAAGTACTCAAATGCCCCTCGCAAAAAACACCTTGCCTAATGTTAGCTACATTTTTATGTCACATTAATATGACTTAAAGAATAGTTTTAAAGTTCCAATAAAGCAATACAAGTTAAAATAACCCCGCCCCTTAGCGACCATATTTTTAACCATTCAAAAACACAGGTTATACTGGTAGCGACGGGTGAGTGACACAACACTACCAATGAAGTACATCTTAATTGGCAAAGTGGTTACATATGAGAAGTTCTTTTAAGTCAACATTAAAAAGACGGACAGAGGCACGACGGACCTTAGCCAATGATCTAAACTCGACTGGCTTTGAACCAGTGGAACTAGATACATTATGAGCAGTAAAGCTTGAGGGAGGCATCCGAAACTGAATAAAAACTTTACAAATCTTAGGAAACGCGCATGCTTGCAGCTCACACACGATCGTGCAAATATTGACAAATGGATGGTGTTCTTAGTTGCATCTTTGCGTTACATGGATAACTGGAACAACAGTACTATTGCCAAGTCATGACGCATTGGTCACACGCCGTGATATCTATGTGAACAATGCATGATTGACTGATTGCGGTTTAACGCCGTTTCCAACATTTGTTCATTCATTAGACGGTGGCAAGTTCACCTACTCATGTGTTTCCTGGGTTTCTCACACCAGTACTCCATACAACATTCTTTTCAAGCAACAGGCTGCTTTTCCACATAGACTGTAAGCCCATTTGTGAAAGACGAATGACGCTTATCACAGTGACTTTTGTGAATCGTCGGAAAAAATGAATGCTCTTACCACACCACTAACAAAAACGGGTTTTTTTCTTCAGGAAAGAACACCAGGAGCCCAGAAAAGGATTACTTTGGTCTTTGCAACACACTACATGTTTCATTACAGCATGACCCTATATTGTTGGTACTGAACACGCACCGTACAATAGTGACTACAGGGCTACATATAAGGAGCGCTATTGCTTAAAAATGCAAAATAATTGTGGAAAAAAAACATCAAATAGAAAGTAAATAAAGAAATTATGTACAAGTGGGTTGTGTAATTAAATTACATCGAATAAAAAAAGATCCGAATGGAAGAAAAATTATCCATGGCGAGATGTGAACGAGACGCATACTCATCTTAAATGTACACTGTGCATACAGATTAAAGCAAAAGTAAATTTAAAAAAGTGTCTGAGTGAATGAGGGATCCTCAAATAAATATATATGCCAACAATGGGGATAAATACCCAATTCACTAAAACAGTTATTACGCGCCTAATATCGAGCTCTAACTGAGCAGTCTACATTGATCTCATTATGCGAACGTGACGCAGCTGTTACAAGGTAATATCTTCAACACTTCCTTGTTGGCGAAAACATTGAACAAAGGTCACATTGAGAAATTCAAGGTGATCTTGAATAGAGTGGTTCTGTAAACATCATAATTATTATTATAGTACCACGGCATGCGAATAGCGACCTTTGGAATGTAACAACTCGTGGAGATTCAAATTAGATTAGACTAGTCACTACACATGTGCTGTGCTGCTTTGTGTTCACCATCCAGAGGAAAGATTTGGTTTTAATATGCTTGAAACGATTTAACACGCAATCCGCTGAATTCTTGCACTTATCATAATCATATGGGCCGTTCTACGAGAAAACAATTATTATGGACATTAACGCGCAGGCTAATCCGGGCTAATCCGGGATAGAGGTATAGAGTAATGATTCATGAAACAGAAAATCCACAGGAGGTGAAAATTGTCTCTCCGGGTAAGCCTGTGCGGCATGTTTAGGCTGATCCGGGTCGATACTTTACGCAAAGTCCACAATGTTGATTTTCCGGTGGAACGGCTCATGTATGATTCACAACTAGCCCCTTATCATTTCTGTTGTAATATTTACTAAAACATACTTTAAATATATATTGTACAATGTAGACTATGAGTAGACTGCACGAACATTGGCTTGTATTGTTATGTAATGCTGTTAACAGTTTAATGTAGTACACGGCAAAAGCAATCTTTGTCACGACCGTTTTATTAATTTGGAGCAAGCATACACCAGACAATACAAAAAACCTGTCACAGCGCAATGCTGAAAATGGCAATAATAGAAATGAAGCAAAACAGGCCTTTTGGTGTAATCAAACACAAAACATTTAAGAACAGAAGACTGGATAAGTGGGAGTAACCTAGTCTTTCCCCCACAATATCTGTCGTAGTACTCAAATAAATCCTACGAAACGGGTACTCAAAGCAAACGTCTCAACAACATTTGTTTTTAGAACTACGACAACAGGGTGTACGTGTCAAATAAGGTGTTAACCCTTTTCTACCTATAGACGCATTTTGACGCATTTGCAGCAAACTTCTTTCAAAAAATTGTGACAAGAGAAGTAATTGCTCATAATTTAAAGTGAATTTGCATTTGTCCAAGTCGTCTGCTGCATATTTACTGTATATATATGGGAAAGATTTAAGATGATAAAAAAAATGTCCTTCATCTAGAGATGTGTAAGAAACAAGAACTCACCCTGTTGCTGCTCTTGACCAATTCCACCGTTCATTTGAGACAGTTCTTCTGTGAGTTCATCTTTCGGCTCTATTTTACAGCCCGTACTGTTTACCACGTTGTTGACAAGCACAGTGCCACATACTTCAATGTTTATTAAACCGAATTTCAGTATGCCATTCGCAGAAGTGTTCCCCATCGGCGTGATTGTCTTCACAGAGGAATGTATCAGCAACCATCCCCTTGTTCCTATTCCAAAAAGCTGGAATAGCAGCCCAAATAAGCCAGACGTGTACACGATAACGCTGTATATGTTCACCATTTTTCAACCAAGCTAGGGATATATATATATACACACACTGTGAATAATTATGGTCTGTCTATGTGTAACTGTATACTTTAACGGCCGGCTAAACACACAAAAAAAAACATAGGTATTTTTCTATTGATATTTAATTTAGATTTTACGCCTTTTTCAAGATCATTTCAGTTATATCACGGCGACAGTTCACATAGTTATGGCCCTGAGTAAACAAATCAGTAGGAAATGTGCATTCACATGTGCCTGAAAGGGCACTCCACAATGACCGTCTAGCCGCGACTGTGAATCGAACCCGGGACGCCGGTTTCAAATCCACGAAGCTAACCACTCGGATTCCACCGTTCGTTATTGGAGCTTCGGATAAGACGATTAGTTAATGTGTCAAACCTTTGGCGCTGGTTTCCGAAGCTCTGAAAAACACGGTAAAGAAAGGACGAAGCTTTCTAAATTATCAAAAGAAAAGTCATCTCGTAAGTTTTGGAAACATGTAGATAAATCAAATAGATCATCGCAAATATAGTCGGAATTATCTGTAGATGATTTCGTGCAGTATTTTTCGAACACTCCCAATGAAAGTAGAGATAAGAATGATACATACGGAATATTATATGACTTATATTGGGATCAATGTGATACCTTACCACATACAACACATCTGCAGCAGATGACTTTTAAAACAGTCAGTCAAAAAGAGGGAAAATTATTTATGAATGAAAGGTGTCGTCTTTAATAGTGTTGAGGACATTGTGGCAAAACATGGGAAATTGTTTATTATAAGCAGTTTCTCTTTTTGCTACGACCTTTTCATAACTCGGCTTCTGCACAGGCGTCAGAAAGTTTATTTATGTGGGAAAGGGTTAAACTTACTGTTACTACTGTATTTCCGAACACTGTAGACCAAGTTAGTCGCATAATACCGATTACAAACATGTAGTTCCCAAACAATGTATCAATCTCTTAGCAACAACTAAATTAACCATAACATTAAAATTTAATTCATTCTTTACGAACATTAACCACTCTGTGTTAATGAAGGTAATCAATGTTTTAAGACTGCTGGAAGACATTAGTTTAAACTTATTTATTTTAAATCGATTGCGAAACAAGCTTTAAGCTTATATTAATCACGCTCGATGTCTGCTTCCTGGATACTTAACCAGTACTCGCGCCGATTGTGTGGAAAAATCCCAAAGTCAGGACCTGCTCATCACGGGACTCGAACCAGGGACCTTTGATACGAGAGGCCGACGCTCTACCTCTGCACCACTGTCTTCCACAAGGAAGACATTGATACAGTGTTAGAGCGTCGGCCTCTCGTACCAAACTTCCCGGGCTCGAATCCCGTGATGAGCGGATGCTGACTTTGGGGTTTTTCAACGCAAACGGCGCGAGTACTGTTTATGTCTCTAGGAAGCAGACATCGAGAGGGATTAATGTAATCTGAAAACAATGTTTGCAATCCATGTGAAATGAATAAGTAAATCAACCATAATTACACATGATATATGTTCAAAGGTTAAGGACAGGTTAACACTGTCAGGTAATAGAAAAAACTCAGATACCCCTTAATTCAGATGTGTCCAAAACAATTCGTCTCTAAGGTTTATGACAATGGTCCATTAATCCTCCATATTACATATTGTGTTACACTCCCGATTCAACACGATGTTCATGTACCTCCTGTTGTCTGCATTATTGATTTTCTTTATACAGGTAAACTGATACGATCTAAAGTATCTAAATATAGGTGAGGTACACTATGGATATTAACTCTTTCACGTACAAAAACAATCTGCAATGACATCTAAGCAATATCTATCAATACTTAAAGGTTAGTTGAAAGCATTGAGAAACAAGAAAATGTGTCCATGGAACACGGATGCCCCGGTTGTTAACTATATTTTAAAACGGACGGACGAACAGTTGGTCCAACCTCAAATTGATACAATTTTTTAAACAATGATATGTTGATTGTCATTTGTGTGAAGTTTCATAATGATAGGACATCAGGTTCACTAAAATCTAACTTGACCAAAAACTTTAACCTGAGAATGGAATGGACGAACAGACAGACGAACAGACGGATGAACAGTTGGTCCAACCTCAAATTGATACAATTTTTTAAACAATGATATGTTGATTGTCATTTGTGTGAAGTTTCATAATGATAGGACATCAGGTTCACTAAAATCTAACTTGACCAAAAACTTTAACCTGAGCGGGACGGACGAACGGACGGACGGACGAACGGACGGACGGACGGACTAACAGACCGGAAAACTATATGCCCCTCATACCTCGTATGCCGGGGCATAAAAAGAAAGAAAATCTCATAATGCGCAATTTACCTTTTTGGTAAGCTTGATCATTTATTTAATCCCTGACCTGGCATAAGTTAAAACTAAATTGTCATACAACTATTCTACAAGAACATATATTAAGGCCTATTTAAGGTTAAGGCGCACAGTGATGACGCTGGTGCGACTGTTCGTTTCTTCTTCTCGCACTCACTAATTTCTTGTTTTACGAAACCATCCGATTCGATTTAAATGTAGGTACTTGATTGATTGGGGTTTAACGCCGGTTTCAAGAACTTGTCAGTGATATCGCGGAGGCCAATTCACCAACTCGTTTGTTCCCTGGCTTTCTCACATCAGTATTCCATACAACAGTCTTTCCAAGCAACTGGCTGCTTTTCCACATAGACTGTTAGCCCATTGGTTGAAGACCGATAGCGCTGGTCACAGTGAATAGTCAAACCAAAGGTACCCGGAGTGCCATTTTTTCCCACACTATCGTATAATATACACTATCGTACTATAAAGGTCAAATTACGCTAAATACATCCGCTGACTTGCTGATCTACTATAGTCCCTAAAATAACCTTCGTTTGCGTAGAAATAATTGTATACCATCACCAGAATGTATTGAATATATGACATCGAATTTAAATGCATTGTGAATCTGTAAAGGATGCACTGGAAATGTTTGATTTGATCACTTTTAGTATTTTGACCTTGTTTGAAAGTGAAAGTAGAGAATGCTAAACACCAGTTTTGTCCGGGCCCAATTTGGTCCAAAATAACGGTTACCATTTTCGCCTGGTGAGTTCTTTCATGCATAATGCATGACCCCACATTTTCTTTGGATTGTTTTAAAGCTAGGAGGTAACTCTTTTCAATGATATATGGTGTTCTACATGATACACGCTTAGAAAGTGTGACAATTGAGGACTGAAACTGGTCGATTTACATGGAAACAAAGAAGGAGTGTTTTGGTGTATTGTAACCTAAATACATAATATAGCATTTTGTATAATATATCTATAGGTGCTACCTATTTACGAAAAAACACTTAAATGATTGTAAACAAAAATTAAAGAGCATACGTTGGTCATCAAAGAATATTTAAAAAGTAATTGACTAATCGATGAAAATCTTCATGTCATGTCATGATCATAAAATGTTTGATAAAAGGCCCAAGATGACCCTTAAATGCAATTGGTAATCTGAATGATGGTATAGAAGCAAATGTGTAACTGATACTATTAGGGCAAAATGTGTTTATTTCAGCCTTTTCTGATGCCACCTGGCGACTACCTTTTGCAACCATTCAATATGACTGCAAACAATTATGTAGGAGGTCAAATTTCTGCTCAACTCTTTCCCTAATACAGTCGGTTTCTTAAACCTTTATACGACGTATGAAACGTTTGCGATCAAAGGAACAGTTGCTCATTATGAGCAATGTATCATTTTGTCACAATGCCCGATCTATAATTATACTTTCATTTATAGATATGTTATCTCCTTGCAAAGTTGTTTTCAAAGTCGTAAAACTTCGTTTGTCTGGGGTATAATAAAACAATACATGTCCACTTACCATACCCGTTCGTTACCCTGATCTGTTCTGTTATCGGTGATACAGATAAGACGATAATTTAATGTGTCATCACATGTTAAAACCTATGGCCTTGTTACTCAAGAGAATCGTTATATCTAGGCGATTTTCTTAAGTATCCGTACCACAGGTTTGAGTTTACGTAGCCAAATTTAGGATTGAGGAAAATGACATTTTTCCATCTTATTAACTGGGTCTCACGAGTATTGTGACTGGGTTTTGGCAAAATGACATATTATTGGTAATTTTAGACTCTAAATTAAAAACATCTGCAGAAATACACAAATGGAAAAATATAACAATCTGATCGAATGACAAGTATAATTTCGTGCTAGAATAAATTAAATTACGGAAAGGAAAGGAATTGCTCATTAATGCTTTCTCGTTTCTTACAATAATTGTAAAAAGTTATATTGTGATCACTATATTCAATAAAATGCGTTTCTCTTGGCAGGTGCTATTCATAATCGTTATAGCTATATATATACCTATGATATGATATACATGTAGGTATCATATATCCGTATTTAATAAACCTAACCTACAAAAGGAGAACCAAATCAACTAAAACATTGTGTCCTTTAAACATGTCGTATTACTGCAGTTCCAAAGCACCATTGGACGGCATATTTTAGAATGGAATGGCCTGCAAAATGGCACCGTAGCTTCGTTAGAGGCTTCAATAGGTGGGGAATAGAACATAATTCAAAGCGACACATACAACATTGTCAGATGCAGCGTGGGAGTTGAAAGAAACAGCCGACAAAGCGACAGATACAACATTGTCAGATACAGCGTGGGAGTTGAAAGAAACAGCCGACAAAGCGACACATACACCTTCAACAGAGGTCGCAATGGTGAAGAAATGAAACAGCCAGAATAGTGACATAAGCACCGTCTATAAAAACCGCAAGGGTTGCGAATAGAACAGCCCAAAAGCCAACATAAGCATCATCGACATAGACCCCTGGGTTGGGAAAGGAACAGTCTGTAAAGCTACATACTCACCATCGAACGATGACGCAAGAGTGCAGAATGAAACAGCCTGCAAAGCGACACAAGCACATTCGATAGAGGCCGCCGCAATGGCTGGGAAATGAACAGCCTGCAAAGCGACACATATACCTTTGATAGGGGTCGCAAAGGTTGGGAATTGAACAGTCTGCAAAGCTACATAAGCATCATCGACAGAGGTTGCCAGGGTGAGGAATAGAACAGCCTGCAAAAGGCGCCATGCCCCATAGACCAGGGCCTGCTCTGTGTTGAATTTTTTTTTCGCCAACACTTTCGACACATTGAAATAAAGTTCGCCACTTTTAAATTTAAGGAGCCACTTTTTATTTTTAGGAGCCATTCATTTTCGTCACTTTTGACAAATATTTTAGCCATTTGTTCTCCAATTTTAAAATTTCAAAATTCTCAAAAACTTAGAACACATTTGACCAACTCCATGCAAACCACGATGCAATCATTCAGAGACTCGTTCTTTGAAAACATTCGGGCATACTTTTCAATAATGTTCTAAAATACATTAATCATTCTCGCGGAATTTAATTTAATTGATGACAACTGTTGACATGTTTATTACATGCGCAGGTTGTTTTGGAGGTCAAAGGCAAATAACCAGTGTTTTACTTATGAATTGCTTCAATAGTTAATTACGAATTACCTCCCTTAGTGAAATAATTAAGAATGTGATCAGGCCATGAAGATGCTTTAATCTTAAAAAAACTGATTGTTTTAAATCGTAATTCAGTCTCGTAATTTATTTTGTTTTTATTGATGCTTTTCACATTACATTCTGAACCCTTTTAGAGCAGCAGACGACTTTAGAAATGATTGTGATAACAGGAGAAATTGATCAAACGGGCGATATTTCCTTTTGCCACAATGTTTTCAACTCGATTACAAAATATAAATTGAACTTAAAGAGGTTTTTAAAAGCTGTGTCTAAATGTTTTCAAAGTCGTCTGCTGCGGATTTGCTGTATATGAGAAAGGGTTAAAGTAATAACGATACTAGCAACCTGGTTCGACGTCTTTGATTTCTCAACTACTTTATGTGGTTTAACTATCAGAACACGTATGCTGTTTCTTTTGTGTGCAGGAAATTAGTAGAGAATGCAAGATACTCTAACTTTCCATTTCATCTTCGTCCTCGGCGGGTTATAATAGTTTACCGGATTCGGATGTTATAGTTAGAGAGTCGTATCCTAGAGGTCAAGATATAGAGGGGAGTACAGCTCTTTCCCTCAACATTTCTTACTGATTTTCCAATCAAACCGTATGATGTGAGTACTCACAAGAATCGTATCATTTATTTTGAGTACCCACAACATGGGGTCAGTGAGTCATATACGGATTTTAGAACATGAAAAACAACCCCACTTAGAGCTCTGATATGCTTCGACGACATAAGATGGAAAACATAGGAAGTATGCATTTCTTTACAAACATTGTGAAATTATACATATGGTTAAAAGTAGTTAAAAACATTGTGACAAAAAGAGAGCATCTCTTATTTCGATTAATTTCTCACTTTCCCGCACCATTTTTCAGGAGTCCGCTGCTTAAAGCATTAAATATCAGCTGATTCGGAGCACTAGATTCCAGTAAATAACGCAACACGCGACATTTGGATGATATAGAATATGAATATGATAATTCAGATAGTTCAGTTACAATCTCACAGGGGGGTTTATAAATAGCTATTTGGTGAAGAGAGAACATAATTACAGAGGCTTAGACCGATCTGTGCCTTCGCTGGTACACAAACTGAAACGTCCATCGATAGTCATTGTTTGTCTGGCCAAATAGTCCCTTAACATCTTTGTTTGCGTTGAAATACATGTATACCTTCACCAGAATGCATTGGATATATATCATTCATAATTTGGTTGTTTTATGTTTTAACGCCACTTTTAACACATTTGCAGTTACATTACGGCGTTTCCTGGCAGTCATTCGTAATGATAACCCTACAACAAGGAGGGCAGCCATTACTACAGACAGTCATTCGTAATGATAACCCTACAACAAGGAGGGCAGCCATTACTACAGACAGTCATTCGTAATGATAACCCTACAACAAGGAGGGCAGCCATTACTACAGACAGTCATTCGTAATGATAACCCTACAACAAGGAGGGCAGCCATTACTACAGACAGTCATTCGTAATGATAACCCTACAACAAGGAGGGCAGCCATTACTACAGACAGTCATTCGTAATGATAACCCTACAACAAGGAGGGCAGCCATTACTACAGACAGTCATTCGTAATGATAACCCTACAACAAGGAGGGCAGCCATTACTACGTTTTTGAAAGTATATGGTATGACCCGGCCGAGGATCGAACCAGCGAATTTGACATTTAAATTCATTTTACATGAGTATAGGATGCACTGGAAATGATCCTTTTGATCCTTTGTAATATTTTGACGAAAGTATAGTAAGTGGAAAACTAGTTTCGTCAAAATGACGTTAACCATCTTTGTGGGATTCTTTCTTGCATAATACATCACCTCCCGATTTTCTTTGGACTATTTGAAAGCTTAGTGGCAACTCTTTTCAATGGTATAGGGTGTTCTACCCGAGAAACGCTTAGAAAAACATGACAATTGAGGTGTGAAACTGGTTTGATTTACATGGAAACAAAGAAGGAATTTATTTGGTGTATTGTTACCTCAAAGATTACGAAATCTACGCTCATATAGAACAAGTCATTGTCATGTGATCAAGTCAGTCTGTAAACATTTTGACCTGTGTTTCAATGTTAACATATTCATGATGCTACATTTTAAACTGCAAGCGCTAAACACAACCAGGCTGTTCTCACTCAGTTTCTTCAAGTAGTTCAACTTTCTGATGACTTTCGTCAAGATGGACTCGTCCGTACTTCCAGTAATCCGTCGACCGTTTAAACTTCGTCACACAAATGTCTATTACAATAGCTACGACGTTGACGAAGCACAGTCCCATTCCACCTCCTGTTGAATAGAAGATGTCATACCGTTTACTCGTTGACATACACAGTTAGAAATCTTCGTAGGAAACACTTTTCCTTTTGTTAAATCCGTAATTTTGACTCAACCCCTATGTTGTTGGTATTCAAACTAATCGTCTCAGTGACACGATTATTTTGAGTACCAATTACATTGGGGTTGCTTCAGTAATAAGATATATTATAGGGTGAATACCGTTTTACTCCCACTCGATTTGCCTACAACATGTTTAAAGGTCATCAGTTTTAAAAATAGTCAGGGGCAAACAGTTATATAACAAGAGCTGTAGGAGGACAGCGCGCTCGACTTCATGCCGCTTATTTACTTAAGCACTACATGTATTTCATTATATTGCACTTACGTACTGTTAAATCATATATACGAGTACTATATATGTAAAAGCAGAACAGTAGATACATACAATTAAATATATATAATTTCAAAAATCAATTGTTTAAAAATGTATGAACATTGATATCAGTACTCACCTCCATATTCTTAGTTATAAAATTGGTCGAAAGATCTAAATGCACACCAATTTTAGATAACTGAACAAAGCATCAAGTGAAAAGATCAAACATTAATTAGATGTAAGTGAAGATCAAAAACAAATTGCCTAAGTCAATCAAGGGCCATAACTCAATATTTAGGATAATATGGAGTTATCTAATCTAATTGACTGTAGTTACATGTACCCGTTGAGCTTAGCAGTATACTTTCAAGGCACGTTACCTCCGTTAAAACCGATTTCGAAGTGAAACTTTGGGTCGTCATCTTGATATCATATTGAGTTGTCGCAGTAAATTTCAGGTCGACACGTTAAATGAGCTTGATAAAATCGATCCGACAACTTCGAGTCAATTACTAATAGCGACAAAGCGAAATTAGACGGCTTATACCAAGTGGTACTTTCTAACGCCTCTGCAGCAGACGGATTTTTGAAAAACTTGGCAACAATAGGTGTGTGTTAGCGCAAATTTCTCAAACTCTTAGAACACATTTGACCAACCAACTCCATGTAAACCACGATGCAATCATTCAGAGACTCGTTCTTTGAAAATATTCGGGCATACTTTTCAATAATGTTCTTAAATACATTTATCATTCTCGCGGAATTTAATTCAATTGATAATGACTGTTGACATGTTTTTATTACATGCGCAGGTTATTTGGCGTTCCAGTGCAAATATCCAGTGTTTTATTTATGAATCTTGGACACTGAATGTTTTTTATTCGTAATTCAGTTTCGTGATTTATTTTGTTTTTATTGTAGCTTTTTACTTTACATTCTTAATTATTTTGATAAAAGGAGAAATTGATCAAACGAACGATTTCTCCTTTTGTCACCATGTTTCCAACTCTATTCAATTATTGTACTTTCATTGTACTTTCATTTAAAGGGAATTTCCAAATTTGTTTGGGCATGTTTTCAAAGTCGTCTGCTGCAGAATTGGTGTATTTGGGAAACGATTAAAGTCGACAAGTCGATGGCGGAAACAGGATATCGTAGTTTGTCTAAACGTGTCATGAGTTAATGTACCTGAGAGCAATATCGACCACGGGAAGCCCACAGAAATATCTATTGATATATCATAACCTGGTTTCGTTGGTATCTTCATGTTGGACTCCATAGCGCAAAAGCTAGACAAAAAAGAATTCAAATGTCCTGCGATGCCGAGGGCTGCTGCAAGAAGGCCAACTGAAATGTATGACAGATCGTTATGGAGTTTTCTTTTGTACACAACCAACTATCTTATATCCTGTTTTCTTTTTGTATCCTCAATTAAGAAAGTGAATTTACGACAGATCTTTGACACAGCCAGGATTAGAACTCATGATTATTTAATTGAATTATCAAAATTAGAGCTATTGGAGAAGAAAATGATTCACAACAATTATAAACACGTCCTATTTGTCTTTATCAGCCAGTCCCTTTAACCACCTTCCCACATACAGACGCTTTCTGACGCCTCTGCAGCAGGCGATTTTTGAGCAATTTCACCTTTTGCTACAATGTTTTCTACTCTATTCACTTATCACACTTGCATTTATAGAGATATTCCATATATTAATATTGCTGTTTTCAAAGTCGTCTGCTAACGATTTGTTGTATTTGGGAAAGAATTAAGCTATGCAAACCAATCTACATGTACGAACATTCACGAAGGTACATTCTCTACCGATTTTCGAATGCAGAGTATGCACGTGTCCAAATGAAATTAGGGATGATTATTCCTACCAATATTTCTCTTATGACTCAACCAAATCATATGTTGTGGGTATTTAAAAGAACCGTCTCATTGAGACAATTTTTTTGAGTACCCACAACAAAGGGTTTGAGTGTCAAATAAGGGTTTAGGAATTTGAAATACTCACCTTATCCAGAGTTTTGCACGGTTATTTGTTCATGTACGTATTCCTATGTAAACTAACCTTTTGTTTATTCACGAGTCCACATGCAAATAAGTTTCCCAATTCATGTCATCGGTGCGTAGCTAGGGTATACAGTGTGTGTACGCAATTTGATTAGGGGGTCCGGGGGCATGCACCCCGGGATTTTGTCTCCCTCTATATCGTCTGTGGTGACTTCTGGGAGCATTTCAGTAGCAAAATATGACTGATCTTGATGGTGAAATAAATTTATTTTCTAGGAAATTCTGAGATAGTTAAAAGTGTTGCATTTGTCTTTTTTTCGTCAAATCTATCAAGTCAAATCAATTGTTTTATACTTACGCCTACCCAATGTCAAGTTTTTATTGCAGATTTAAACTTTTTAAGATTTGAGTACGGAGACAATGCGTACGCAGCTGCGTATTTTGCGTACAGTCAGCTACGCGCCTGAGCCTATAAATTGATGTCCTATAAAGGAAAAGTTCAATCAAAATGCAATCAGTTGTGGGAAGTCACGGGTTCGATCTCCGGCCGGTTCATACCAAAGACTTTAAACATAGTATCCTAGGCGCTCAGGGTTGTGTGGCTGGCATTACGGCTAACGTGTTGGTGTCAGGATAAATAGACTAGTAGTACTGTTAGTACCAGTACCAGTAGTACCAGGAAACGCCGTGATATAACTGAAACATTGCTGAAAGTGGCGTAAAACACCACGCAACCAACCCACAACGTTCCATGTCATTTGATGAGGATGAATGGTACATGACATGTCATGAATCAATGCAACGACTGCGATATTTAAATGAGAAAAGAACTAATAAGATTCATTAACGCCTACTTGGAATTGAATCAAAGCTAGAAATAGAAATAGCTATAGTCGATACTTACCTGCAACTAACCAAAGCAGAACACTGACTATTTCCACGCGAGATTTGACTTTGGCACAACAGGAGCAATATTGGAATGTAAACACTACGAGTGCCAATACACTGCTGATTAAAGCCAACACCGCCAGGTAAGGGAGAACGTCAAAATCACCGTACAGGACTTGATTAGCGGCTGAAATAAACAAGGAGTTTAAAGTCACAGATACAGTAGGAAATATCAAATGTCTTGTGTGGAAGGACAATATATCATAAGACTCTAGGAGTACAATGTAGTGTTCATCCATTGAAGTACTCCTCTCCTGAGACAACACGATGCAAATGAAATACCTTTGGTTGAATTATTTGGCAATTGAACTTGATAAGAGTTGCAATGTTGCTTATAAAAACATTGGGACACCAACAACCATAAGTACTCAAATGCCCCTCTCGAAAGAGATTGTCCTTATGTTAATTACGTCTTATGTCATAATAACATGACTTAAGGAATAGTGTTAAAGTTTCAGTTTAGCAATACAAGTTAAAATAACCCCAACACCTAGCGACCATGTTTTGTAACCATTCAAAATTGTTTGAATGAATGTGGTAGAAGGTCATCAAAGGAACATTTTCTAGAAATGATTTAAAAATTGCTTCAATCCGTTCTGGTCAGAACAATATGAAATTTGTCAGACATAAAGAGTGTATTAGCATCACCCCTTATAGGTCATATTTTTGAGCCGGGTCACACCAGAAACAATCCTAAAGAATAATGTGAAAATCTGTCAAAAATGTTCCCAGGAAGAATACTATATAAAAAATCCTTACAGTCATATAAGTACGTTATTTTGTTGAATTGGGGTTTAACGCGGTTTTACGACATTGTTTCAATTATATCACGGCGACAGTTCACTCAAACGCGACCACTTGGTAAGAAACCAGTACTAGGCTAGGAATGGTGCCTTATCCATTGGCGAACCCAGACGCTAACCACTCAGCCAGGCCGGATTCCCACACTCAAATAAGACAAAACAGCCTCTTCTCCTGGAATTTAGCATGTCTCGACGGGTCTAGGTTGAGTAAACCAAGGAAAATTTCGAAATTATTTGAAAAAAGATCTTTGATAGTCTGTCTTTCGGCTGTCATGAAAACCAGACTTCTGTATTGATCCAAAAGAAAAAGAAAAACAAGGAGAGAGTATTGAGAGGATGCTACTGTGGAGAAAGTCGGTTTTGCCCTTTGGGTTTAGACCATTCCTTTTGGTCAGTTGCTGGGCCCGGAAATTCCGTTTTGAGGAACCAGCCCCATGTGTCATTATAACATGGCCCAGTTGGACCAAGGAACCTTCGCAAGACAAACGTGTTTTGACTTAGACTGATGACTGAGTCAAGACAAGAATCTTTGAGACCAAGCGAATGATAATATAATGCAGGTTATAATGATAGATATAGGTGAGTGGACACATCACTACCAACGAAGTATCATCTTAATTGGCAAAGTGGTTGCATATGAGAAGGTTTTTTTAAGTCAACATTAAAAAGACGGAGAAAGGCACGCGGACCTTAAGCGATAATGTAAACTCGACTGGCTTTGAACCAGTGGAATTAGAAATATCTGTGCCTTTAAACAGTATGAGCAGTGAAGCTTGAGAGAGGCATGCAACCCTAAATATTGACTTTACAAATCTTTGATAAACGCACATGCTTGCAGCTCACACATGATCGAGCAAACATCGACACATGGAGGGTGTTCTTAGATGAATGGATAACTTAAACAGCAGTACGATTGCCTAGCAAGCGACACGAACTTATTTTGAAGAAAAAAAATCAACGTTTTACTTCTTTACCTGTGACCTGCCCCTCATATGAATTAATTTACCAAATCACTGACATACATGTTTTCTTTTATGAGACAGATCGCAAGGAGCCCAGATAAGGATTACTTTTTCGCGCTTAATATGGAGCAGTCTACATTGCTCTCATTTTGCGAACGTGCCGCAGCTGTTTAACGGTAATATGACACTTCCTTGTTGGCGAATAACACTGAACAAAAGTCACATTAAGAAATTCAAGGTCATCTTGAATCCTGGTTATTTTGTTAACAGCGTAACTATTACAATAGGACCACATCATGCGAATAACGACTTTTGGAATTTTCTAAACAGTCAGATTGGACTGCAAATGTGCTGTGGTGGTCGATCTTGGTGTTCAGAGAAATGGTTTAAACTCGGCTTATGCAAATGAATTTTTCCTTTTAATATGCTAGACGTGATAAAACATGTAACCCGCTAAACTATTGCACTTATCATTCCATATATGATTAACAATTAGCTCTTGCTTATTTCTGATTAATATTTACTAAACACTACTGAACATATAATGTACAATGTAGACTATGAGAAGACTGCACGAACATTGGTCTGTATTGTTATTAATGCTGTTAACAGTTGGTTGAATAAAGGTCATCAAGGAAGTGTTGTGAACAGTCGGGATAAGGGTCAATCGACCAATTTAGACCAAGACCCGTCTTCACGTTTGGGAAATTCAATCTTTGTCATAACAGTTTGATTAAGTTTGAGCTAATATAAACAAGACAATGCGAAAACCTGTCAAAACGCATAGGTGATAATAGCAATTACAGGAATTAAACAGGATACGGTTTAAATCAACTCAATTTAAGAACAGAGCACTAGATAATTGGGAATTAAACTGGTCCTTTCCCAACAATATCTCTCTTAGTACATCCAAATCCTATGTAGTGAGACGATTCTTTTGAGTACCCACAACATTGGGTTTTAGTATCAAATAAGTATTTAAGAAGATAAAGACCTACACCTCTGTAAGAAACAAGAACTCACCCTGTTCCTCCTCCCGATCAGTGTCATTGGGATTCGTATCGTTTTCATCTCGCATTTTCGACAGCACGTCTACAAGTGTTTCTTTCGTAGCTATTTGACAGGTACTGTTTCCAACATCGTTGACAAGCAAAGTGACACACAGTTCAATGTTTATTAAACCAAATTTACTTATCTCATAATCAGAAGTGTTCCCTGTCAGAGTGATAGTCTTCACAGAGGATTGTATCATCAACCATCCCCTCGTTCCTATTCCAAAAAGCTGGAATAGCAGCCCAAATAGGCCAGACGTGTAAACGATAACGCTGTAAATGTTCACCATTGTTCAACCGATCTGCGGTATATATAAACGCTTTCAATTATGTGTGTCTCACTATGTACAACTGTACTCTTTACGGACGGCTAAACACAAATAAAACAATACGTCTCCACTTATCATACCCGTTAAGTAACCTGATCTGTTCTGTTATCGGAGCTTCAGATAAAACGAATATTTAATGTGTCACCATTAAAACCTATGGCCTTGTTACTCAAGAGAATCGTTATATCTAGGCGATTTTGTTGAGTATCCGTACCACAGGTTTGAGTTTACGTAGTAAGATTTGTTATTAAGGAAAATGACATTTTCCCATTTTATTAACTGGGTCTCACGAGTGTTGTCACTGGGTTTTGGCAAAATGACATATTATTGGTAATTTTAGACTCTAAATTGAAAACATCTGCAGACATACACAAACGGAAAAATATAACAACCTGATCGAATGGTAAGTATATTTTCGAGCTAAAATGGATAACATTACGGAAAGGAAAGGAATTGGTCATTACTACTTTCTCGTTTCTTACAATTGTTAAAAGTTATATTGTGATCATTATATTTACTAAAATGTGTTTCTCTTGGAAGGTGCTATATATAATCGATATAGCTTTATATATACATATGATATGATATAGCTATCATATATCCGTATTTAATAAACCTTAACCTTCAAAACGAGAACCAAATCAACTAAAACATTGTGTCCTTTTAACAGGTCGTATTACTGCATTTCAAATGCACCATTGGACGGCAGATTTCGTTAGAGGCTTGAATGAGTGGGGAATGAACATCATTCAAAGTGGCACATACTGGCATCAGTCAGATGCAGCGTGGGAGTTGAAAGAAACAGCCGACAAAGCGACACATACACCTTCAACAGAGGTCGCAATGATGAAGAACAAAACAGCCAGAATGACATAAGCACCATCTTCAAAGGCCCCCCAAGGGTTGGGAATAGAAGAGCCCGAAAAGCAACATAAGTATCACCGACAGAGGCCCCAGGGTAGAGAAAGGAACAGTCTTCAAAGCGACGTAAGCATCACCGTCAGAGGTTGCCAGGGTGAGGAATTAAACAGCCTGCAAAAAGAGCAATACCCCACACACAGAGACCGCAATAATTGGGAAAGCCATAAACGCGACACATACACATTAACAGTGATTGAAAAGGGTTGGAACAGGAACAACATGCAATGCAACATAAGTATCATTGACAGAGGACGCCAGGACAAGGAATGAAACAGCTTGCAAAGCGAAACATACAATAGTGGGGATTGGAACAGCCCGAAAAGCGACATTCGCAACATCGACGAAGGCCGCAAGGGTTCGGATTGTAACAACATGCAGGGCATGTAGATCAGACATTTTTGGTCGACAACTTGACGTTTGCAATTTATAATTCGAGTTGTCCCGTTTATTTAGGACGACCAGATGAAATAAGTGCGTTTATATCGGATCGAAACTTTATCGAGGTCAAATATTCAGCGCGAAAATGCGTTTTAAGAGGCCTTATGTCGAGTTGCTATAAAGTCGACAAGTGGGTGGCAGAAATGGGATCCCGTAGTGTTGTATATCTTGTGGTTGTCCCTTATTATATTGTTTGCATTTCCCTGTAATTTATTGTTTGTAAAATGCAATCCGCATGTTATGTATGTGCATTATATGCTTCAAATACATTTAATATCCTTATTGTTCCGGAACGGTATTTGGAGATTTAATCTCGTCCGCGAGTTCAGCGTGTGTGTTATTATCCGGTAGAAATGGACGCTTTGCGCAAAATTCTTAAAAACATAGAACACATTTGACCAACTCAATGCAAACCACTATGCAATCATTCAGAGACTCGTTCTTTGTAAACATGCGGGCATACTTTTCAATAATGTTATAAAATACATTAATCATTCCCGCGGAATTTAATTCAATTGATGACAACTGTTGACATGTTTATTATTGGCGTTCAAAGGCAAATAACCAGTGTTTTACTTATGAATTGCTTCAATAGTGAATCACGAATTACCTCCCTTAGTCAAATGCTTAAGAATGTGATCAGGCCATGAAGATGCTTTAATTTTAAAAAAACTGATTGTTTTAATTCGTAATTCAGTCTCGTAATTTATTTTGTTTTTATTGATGCTTTTCACATTGCATTCAAAACCCTTTTGCCACAATGTTTTCAACTCGATTACATAATGATAATTTCACTCGAAGAGATTTTCAAAAGTTATGTCTACACGTTTTCAAAGCCGTCTGCTGCAGATTTGTTGTATGTGGGAAAGTGTTAAATTAGTAACGATACTATCAACCTGGTCAACTGCTTTATTGGTTTAGCTATCAGAACACGTATGCTGTTTCTTTTGTGTACAGGAAATGAGTAGATAATGCAAGATACTCTACCCTTCCATTTCATATTTGTGTTCGGCGGGATATAATAGTTTACCGGATTCGGTTGTTATAGTTAGCGAGTCGTATCCAAGAGGTCAAGATATAGAGGGGTGTACAGCTCTTTTCCTCACAATTTCTTTCTTAGTATCCAATCAAACAGTATGATGTGGGTACTCGCAAGAATCGTATCATTATGTTGAGTACCCACAACATAGGGTAACAGGGGCAAATACGGATTTTAGAACATGAAAACGACCTGCACTTAGAGCTCTAATATGCTTCGACAACATAAGAGCCATCCCATGAGAAAATCAACACTATGGCATCTGCGTAATGTATCGACCCAGATCAGCCTGCGCAGTCCGTGCAGACTGAACCGGGCCGACATAGTAATGATTCATGAAACAGAAAATCCACAGGAGGCGAAAAGTGTCTATCCGGGTAAGCCTGCGCTGCATGCTTATGCTGATCCGGATCGATATTTTACGCAGAGTCCACAACTTTGGTTTTATCGAGGAACGACTCATAAGATGGAAAAATTAGGAATTATGTAAAAGGTTATAAACATTGTGAAATTAAACATATTGTTAAGAGTTAAAGATATTGTGAAAAAAAGAAAACATCTCTTGTTTCGATTAAGTTCTCCTTTTCCCACACCATTTTGCACTGATTATGTGGCGTTAAATATCAGCTGATTCGGAGCACTGGATTCCAATAAATCACGCAACACGCGACATTCGGATGATAGAGAATATTAATGTGATTATTCAGATAGTTCAGTTACAATCTCTCAGGGGTGAATAGAAATAGCTATTTGGCGAAGAGAGAACATAATTACAGAGGCATAGATCGATCCGTGTCTTCGCTGGTACACAAACTGAAACGTCCATCGATAGTCATTGTTTGTCTGGCTTAAAATCTTTGTTTGCATAGAAATGAATGAATGAATGTATATTGTTTTATGGCGCATCGACAGCTAAGGTCGTTTAGCGCGCATTTAAATTTTATTATTCATGTTCCCTGGGTGAACAAACCAGTACTAGGCTAGAAAATGTGCCTTGCCCAAGGGCACTCCACCATGACCGAATTGCCGCGACTGGGGATCGAACCCGGGACACCCGGTTTCGAAATCCCCGACGCTCACCACTCAATCACAGCGGATTCCTTTGCATAGAAATGAATGTATACCTTCACCAAAATGCATTGCATGTATAACATTCATAAATTGGTTGTTTGGTGTTTTACGCCGCTTTTAACAAATTGCATTTACATTACGGCGTTTTCTGGGTAAGTTACCAGTTCTATTGGTTCATTACACCAGCCAGTCATTCGTAATGCTAACCCCGCAAACCTGACCTCCAATGAGGGTAGCCATTACTACATTTTTTAAAGAATTGAGTATGACCCGGTCGGGGATCGAACCAGCGAATATGACATTTAAATTCAATATAAAAGTGTATAGGATGCACTGGAAATGATGGTTTTGAGCATTTTTTGAATTTTGACCTTGTCTGGAAGTGAAAGTATAATATGTGAAAAACCAGTTTCGTCCCAGTAAGATGTCGTCCAAAATGACGGTAACCATCTTCGTGGGATTCTTTCATGCATAATACATGAGCCCCCAATGTTCGTTGGATCATTTGAAAGCTAAGTGGGAACTCTTTTCAATGATATAGAGTGTCCTAACAACCATAAGTACTCAAATGCCCCCTCGCGGAAAAAAACCTTGCCTTATGTTAGCTACATTTTTATGTCACATTAATATGACTTAAAGAATAGTTTTAAAGTTCCAATTATGCAATTCAAGTTAAATTAATCCCACTCCCTAGCGACCATTTGTTTGACTGTGGTAGAAGGTCATCAAAGGAACATTTCCTGGAAATTATTTAAAAATTGCTTCAATCCGTTCTGGCCAGAACAATATGAAAAGTGTCAGGCATAAAGAGTATATTAGCATCACCCTTTGTAGGCCATATTTTTGAAACGGGTCACACCAGAAACAATCCTAAAGAATACTATGAAAATCTGTCAAAACATGTTCCGATGAGAAATATTTTATAAATATTTTATAAAAAAATCCTTACAGTCACATAAGTAAGTTATTTTGTTTATTTTGCTTAATTGGGTTTTAACGCCGTTTTCAACATTGTGTCAATTATATCACGGCGACAGTTCACTTATACGTGATCACTTGGTAAGAAACCAGTACTAGGCTAGGAAGCTAGGAATTGTGCCTTGCCCAAGACCGCAGCGGTTTTGGATCGATTCTGGGACGGCAGTCTGTTAAAACTCCCCGCTTCGGCGCACTTTGTCGATGGTGCGTAGTTTGCTTCTCCGGCAATTCGATTAGCACCTTTGGTGGCCTCTGTCGATAGTTCAAGTGTCGCTTTGCAGGATGGCTCAGTAGTCGCACACCCTCCCACCAATGGCTGACTCAATGATCAGCGTGTTGCCTTTCAGGCTCTTCCATTCCTCACCTTTTACGTTAGTTTATTAGGATTGTCGGAATGTGTCGTTCACTTTTGAGAAGCGAAATGTTTGATGAAAGTTTTTCATTTGGACTCCGGATATCATCAATGACTTCAAAATAATTTACAATATGAGCCGGCTCGCGAGAAAACCAACAGTATGGCCTCTGTGTTATGTATCGACCCAGACCAGCCTAAGCATGCCACGCAGGCTAACCCGGACAGACACTTTTCGTCTCCTGTGAATTTTCTGTTTCAGGAGTCAATAGCCTATACCTCTATGACCCTGAGACGGAATGTGTCGGTCCGGATTAGCCTGCGCGGACTGCTCAGGCTTACCTGGGTCGATACATTACGCAGAGGCCACAGTGTTGGTTATCTCGCGGGACGGCTCAAGTATGGAAAGGATTTTGCGAGAATAAGTTAATGTTAACCCTTTACCTCAATCAACAATTCTGCAGCAGACGACTTTGAACATGTTTTCTCAAAAAATAGAAAATCTCTATAATTGAATGGATAACCTATGACTAAAAGTGGTAAACATTGTGTCAAAAGGAGAAATTGCTCGTTTTGAGCAATTTCTTCTTTTGTCACTATGTTTTCAAAAAGCCGTCTGCTGCAGAGGCATCAGAAAGCGTATATATGAGGGAAAGTGTTAAAAATACCTTAATCAATGTTTTGGGTAAGTTGTAAAAGTAACCGCTTTTCCTAGTATAGTAACAAGCAGACATTTATTTCTCTTTCAGATATGTGGCAACAAAACAATAGTGTAGGTTCTATACTTTATCTATAACATCAGACTCCGTGATTGCTGCGGGTCGCGGGTTCGATCCACGTTCGGGTCATACATGTACCAAATACTTGGCTGGTGTCAGGGTAAAGGGGCTAGTAGTACTGGTAACTCACCCAGGAAACGCCGTTGTATAACTGAAAAAAAATGTTGAAAGGGGCCTTAAACACCAAATAAAATAAATCAATCAATTGATCGTGAAAGGGATTTAAAGGTTGTTAAAACTGGCACAGATTATTAACTCTTTCAGCGCCGAATTGTTTAAAGTAGACTCTTCCATGTTCAAATTCGGGCGTCTCTATTTCATATGTTATAAGAGTTTCGTAATATTTGGATAACTACAAGGCAAACAATGCTGATTTCAGGTGAGACAGCTCGTTACGAGCTGACTCACCTGAATCAGTATTGTTTGCAAAAAGCTCAATATTGCCTTTGGCGCTGAAAGAGTTAAAGAGGCGGACATTAGTTTGTAGTCAAAAGATAACCAATATATAAAACATAATTTAATCGTTAATATATGTTGTCATGGCATGATTGATGTTTTCGTAAAAACTACCGGTCTTATATGATATGAGTCTGTATAGTGCTGAGAATACCCGTGTTCGTTTAGT